>VZRZ01008136.1:220212-262072 GCA_013398175.1 Climacteris rufus | reverse complement strand
CTGGGTTCCCTGGATTTTGGAGCTGGGGTCCCTTTCTGCTGGAGCTGGGTTCCCTGGATTTTGGAGCTGGGTTCCCTTTCTGCTGGAGCTGGGTACCCTGGATTTTGGAGCTGGGTTCCTGCTGGAGCTGGGTTCCCTGGCTGCTGGAGCTGGGTTCCCTGGCTGCTGGAGTTGGGTTCCCTGGCTGCTGGAGCTGGGTTCCTTCCCTGCTGGAGCTGGGTTCCTTTCCTGATGGAGCTGGGTTCCCTGGCTGCTGGAGCTGGGTACCCTGGATTTTGGAGCTGGGTTCCCTGGATTTTGGAGCTGGGTTCCTTTCCTGCTGCCTCCTGGCTGCAGAAAAGCACCTCAGTGCCACCTCCCAGACCCCTGCCCTCCAGAGAGAGCCCAGCCCATGGAAACCTTCCCCACATTTCTCCTCTCCCTGACACCTCCCTGTGCTCCATCCCTGGGGCTCCTGGCCTCATTTGCTCAACCCAAATCCCTGTGGCATCTGGGAGGGCAGGAGAGGCAGGAAGGGAGCTGTGCCCAGCAGAGCCAGCTGCTCTTGCTTGTCCTCAGCGCTGGATCTGTTGTGCTGCTCCTGCCCTGGTTCCTCTGGCAGCCCTGGGCTGTGGACACAGAGCTGCCCAGACCTTTGCCCTTCTCCCAGGGCCTTGCAGAGCTGATGCTTTTGAGCAGAGCGTGGAAGAGCTGCCAGGCAGCCGTGCCCCTCCAGCCTCAGCCCCTTCCCTGGCTCTGGGGCGCCGTGGCCATGCAGCCCCTGCCTCCACAGCCTTCTGGGCACCAAAATTTATTGCAGGAAGTTGCTAAGAAACTCAGAACTCCTTGAATGGCTTTTCCCCTTCTATTTTTTAGTTTTCTCAATGTTGTGGTGTTGGCTGAATGAAGGCCAGGCCAGGAGTGCTTCACTCGGAGCTCTGTGCTCTCCCAGGGAGCGGTGATTTGAAGGATGCTTGGTGCTTTTGGATTTTACACTGAAGATGTTGGGTCAATGTGGAGCTTTCCTCTCTTCAGACCTTGCCTGTTGATTTGTCTCACTCAGCCCAGGGCCACGAGGTCTGCCTGGTTTCTGTGGGTGGGTGGCAGCAGAGCAAAACAGCCAAACCCCTCTCGCTGTTCCTGAGGCTCTGTGGCTGTTTGGGTGCAAGGTCTGAAACATCACGTGGAGCTTTTCTGCTCCTTGCCCAACGTGCTGCTGTGGCGGCTTCTTATCTCTCCCCCCTTCTGCTGAACTTTTAGGGCCAGAAGAGGTGTTTGTGCCGTGCTTTGGTCACGCTTTTGGTTGGCAGTTCTACACAGAAAAGGTGTCCCTGGCTGTAGCTGAACTCTCTGGGGGTGTTCCTTTCCCTGCCTTTAGCTTGTAAAACCAAAGGAAGGCATTTCTGCTTTTTAATTTTTTTTTGTTTAACGGTTTTTGGGTTGTTTCACAAGCCACTTCCCCTTCCCTTGTGCAGAAATGTTGCCACAGCTGCCAGAGCAGCGGTGCTGGGGCAGCCTGGTGCAGGGGCTGTGGGACCAGGGCTGTGCTGCTCCCCCCTGCCCAGGGGTCACCAACTGCTCTGCCTGGTGCTACCAGGGCCTCAATCCAGCATTCCAAACAAGGCCCCACACAGGCTTCACTTATGGTGACAAACTGAAGTGGCCCCATGGAGCTCATGGAATGGGTTGGGATGGAAGGGACCTTAGAGCTCACCCAGTGCCACCCCTGCCATGGCAGGGACACCTTCCACTGTCCCAGGCTGCTCCAAGCTCCATCCAACCTGGCCTTGGACACTTCCAGGGATGGGGCAGCCCCAGCTTCTCTGGGCACCCTGTGCCAGGGCCTCCCCACCCTCCCAGGGAACAATTCCTTCCCAATATCCCATCTAAACCTCTTCTCTTTCAGTGTGAAGCCACTCCTTGTCCTGTCACTTCAGTCCCTCATGCAGTTCCCTCTCTGGCTTCCTTGCAGCCCCTTCAGACCCTGGAAGGGGCTGTGAGGTCTCCACACAACCTTCTCCAGGCTGAACAACCTTCTCAGCCTGTCCCCCCGGAGGAACGGAGCTGTCTCCATTCCATCTCCCACGGATTGTTTGACACCACCACGAGCACTGACTCAAGCCTGGCTATTCTGTGTTTGTTTATTGATGCAGATTGCTCAGGCCACGTTCATCAGAAGGCAATTAAGCATGATGTAATCCCTGAGCAGTGTGTGAGGGAGCAGCTGCACACAGTGACACCCAGCAGGATTGCAGTGGGGTGGGGCAGTCCCAGATATCGAGCCCCAAGTGCAGCATCCACTGCAAGCTCCAGGCTCCATCCTCCTGCCTCTCCAACTCGGTGATTTCTGAAGCATCAGCTCTGCTGGCACGGAGACAAGGGTGGGAAGGATGGGAAGAAGAGCTGACACCAAAATATGGTGGCAGGATATGGCAGAGCAGCCTGTCCAGGATCACCCTTGGCTGGGAAGAGCTGAGATGGAGCACTTGGGGTGCTCTCAGTTCTCCTTTCGGTGCTAGTGAGAGTTCAGGCAGGCTTTTCCTCTGCCTCACCTAGAAACTGGCCGTACTGAACCATCCAGCCTTCTGGTAATGTGTTCTTTCAAGGCTTAAAAATAGTTCCTGTGTTTGTCACGCTCTGGATTTCACAATAGCTGCAGGGTGACTCACAGGCAAAGGCCAAACAGCCACTTCTGTCACCTGAACAGGCACCTCTCCCCCTCTAAATCCATCAACAGAGTGGTTTCTCTCTGCCTTCTAGGAGTAACCCTCCTCACCCCAGTTCCCTGCTATTCCCAGGGTGTTTGGCAGTGGCATTTCCAGCACCCACCTTGCTCCAGAGCTCTCCAGGAAGATCCTGTGCACTGCATCCTGCTTGGCTGCTGGCGTGGCTCTCTGGAATTGGTTTACTGAGTAACTTTTATGTGACATTTGTGGAATGCACATTCCAGCCCTGTTCCTGCACGGACCTGTCACCGTTGGCTTGCACAGGGGCTGCTGGTGGCCACGAGGGCTTGTTGGGTTTTCAATGAGTGATAAATCCCACTGTGCTTCAGCAGCACCTCCTGGGCACCACTGCTGGAGCTGTCTGCTCCAATTTTATTTTTTTTTGGTGCTAATTAGCGCCCCAAGGACAAATTATCCATGGGATTGAAATGATCAGGAGTGGAGGAGCTCAAAGATGGAACTGGAGGCTGCTTTAGGCTGACCAGCTGGAGCAGACTGGTATCAGTTTCTTGGGATCTCAGCATCTGGGAGGCTGCTGGGAGCTTGGTGTGAAGGCTGCAGGATGAGCAGAGGGAGAGAAAGGGAAGGTGGAGAAATGGGCAGAAGATCCTTGGAATTCCAAAGCTTTTGTGATGACAAACGTGGCTTTCTGGGCTCAGTTCAGGATGCCCGTGTCAGGCACTGAGCATCTCCCTCAGGCTTGGGTGGGAGGAGCAGCACAGCTGGAATTGGGGCTGAGAGGGGCCATGGGCACCTCGGGAGGGGATGAACTCTCCAGGCTGTGGTGCTGGTCCTCCCAAAGGCTGCTTTAGGGGCAAGCAGACTCCTCTCACACTGCAGGGGAGATGATGTTCCAAAATCTCCTGCTCACCTCATGATCTCAGCTCTGCTTCCTACTTCAGCTTCTTCTGCCATCCTGAGGGGCCTTTTGCTCTCTTCTGGGAAGTGTTTGTGATGCCCTGAGCTGATTTCTCCTTGGAGAGGCTGCTCTCACTCCTGCTGGGCTGACCAAGCAGTGTGACCTCCCTGTGCCAGCTGGGGGCACGTGGGACAGGGGGTGGTGAAGTGCTGCTCCCCCTTTGTTGCTCACGGGGTCCCTGAGCTGCTTCCCCTGCTCAGGGACAAGGAAAGGGGGAAGGGAGGGTGGACCCTGGTTCAGGACAGTCCAGCCTGGTGGAGAAATGCAGAGGTAGCTCTGTTCTGGACACCTTGAAATGCTGAGCACCAGCAGGGGTAGGTGGGCTCCCAGCTGGGCAGGGACTGGTCACTGGGGGCTACTGGGCTGCCCACCCGTGGGATGGAGGAATAACAGTGAGTGAGGTCAGGCTGGGCTGTGGTGGCTCCCCCACCCCCAATTTGCAGCCTGGTTTGTAAACCCTGAGCCCAGCCCAGCTCCCTGCCCAGCTCCTGGGTTTTTCCAGGTGCCTGCTGGGCCCCAGCATCCTGCAAGGGCTGAGCTGGCAGGGCCCCCACTGGTGGGAAGCAAACCTCCAAGGGAAGCCCCACCTCTTCTCACAATATTTACTTCCCCTCCTTGGAGCTCTCCCAACACCCGAAGTGCAGAGCAAACACAGTGGGGCACTTCTTGCTCCCCTTTGGAAGGGCTGTGCTGTTCCCTGGGCTTTCTCCCCATCTTCCCCCTGCCCTGCCCTGTGTGTGAGCATCTGGGGGCAGCTTGGTGAGAAACCAACCCACCTGAGCTGAAGAAACCCCTGATTTCTCCTGAGTCCAGCACAAGCTGCTGTCCTGCATTTGGGCAGCGAGCCCAGATGGAAATGGATTTGTCCCCTGTGCTAAGGACAGGGCTGTGCCAACTCCTGCAGTGCAGCAAGGCTTCAAAACACAGCACAGACCTGGATCCCTCATTTCTCTCCCTCTGTTTTCCCAATATTCCTCCCCCCAATCCCCAGCCTGTCCCTTGGCACACGGTTGCAGTGCCACCTAAGCTGTGGGAAGCTGTTCAGCGGGGCTTGTGCTGTTTCCAGCAGGAATTAATCCTCTGGTAAGCTCCCCCGTAGGTTTTCCAAACACGGAGATGTAAACTGGAGAATGGGAAGAAAGGTCACAACCAGAGCTTGGCAGCCTCCTCCAGGAATTCCATCCACAGTGGGACTTGTTTCCCTGGGGGGGGAGGCAGCCTGGAGTGGGTGTGATGGAAGGGAAATGGGTGAGGAGCTGGAGTTGTGTCAGTGGGGAGCAGTGGGTGAGCTGGAGGGATTTCTGTGCCTTGTTCTGCTGATTCAATGCCCTTCTGGGAATGTTGGGCTGCTCCTGAGTCAGCAGCTCCTGTCTCCCCCTCTCCCACGTGTGACACATCTCCTGGTGCAGATTGCCTCACAAGCACCCTCTTGGTGTTTTGTTCCAAATTTTGCATTTTCGCAACAATTTCCAGGATTCAGGTCTGCAAAATGCAAAAGTGCCCTGGCAGTGTTGGGAGAAGCAAAGTTTTTGGTGGTTTCTGGGTTATTTGGTGAATAAGCTGATTAAAATGGAAGGAGCGGTTGGGGGAGCTTGTGTAGGATTTTTCTTACTGTGACCTGAAGAGCTCAGTGATGTGCCAGGCTGGGAATATGGGAAATCAAACACACTCCTTTGGCTGCTTTACCTGCCAAGGTGATCCTGAAGTTTCCCTCATTTCTTACAGAGAACTTGGCTGGTGAGGAATGGGAGCGTAGGGACATTCAGGGGTGGTGATGGGTTCTGTGGATTGTACAGAATCCCAGGATCATTGAGGTTGGAAAAGATTTTCAGTGTCATCCAGTCCAAGCTGTGCCCATCCCCACCTTGTCCTCAGCCCAGGGCACCTCCAGGGATGGGGACTCCAAACCTCCCTGGGCAGTTCCAAGGCCTGAGCTCCCTTTCCATGGGGAAATTCCTGCTGCTGTCCAAGCTGAGCCTCCCCTGGCCCAGGCTGAGGCCGTTCCCTCTCCTCCTGTCGCTGTTCCCTGGGAGCAGAGCCCGACCCCCCTGGCTCCACCCTCAGATAGGTCTTGGTTGGATTATCCTGGGACTTCTAGTAATTCACCTGTGATACCATCAGAGAGCTTCTACACTTTGAGGTTTTCTTGCTTCCTTTTTTTTTCCCCCACGCTACAAACAACAGGACACATCTCCTCTCCTAGAAGTCTCTGTCTGCCCATGATGGGAAGTGGTGTGGGCATTGGAGGCTGGAGGGAGGAAGGAGGATCCAGCCACTGTGTGAAGCTGTGGGCAGGTTTAGGAAGCAGAAATGCACCTGCAAGTTTCCCTCTTGGTGTTGTGGCTGGTGCGAGGAATTTGGTGCTCCTGGCTCTCCTCACCTTTGCTGGACTCACCCTGCTTTTGTCTTGCAGGCCAAGAACAAAGAAACGGGTGCTTTGGCAGCTGCCAAGGTCATCGAAACCAAGAGTGAGGATGAGCTGGAGGATTACATGGTGGAGATCGAGATCCTGGCCACCTGCGACCACCCGCACATCGTCCGCCTGCTGGGAGCCTTCTACTGGGAGGGCAAGCTCTGGGTAAGGGCTGGCACCAGGGCTGGCACCAGGGCTGGCACCAGGGGTGGCACAGTGCTCACTCTGCTCACAGGGCTGGCACTCTGCTCACAGGGCTGACACACTGCTCACCCTGCTCAGAGGAAGTGTCTAAACCAGGGTGAAGCAAAACCTCTGGAGAACTTGAAGCATCAGAGTGAGTTGGAAGTGACTCACGAGATGTGTTCAGCTGTGTGATCAGGGCCTGGAGTTTCCCCGCTGTCTGTGATGAGAAAACTGCCTTCAGCCTAAAGCTGCTTGTAAATACCCAAGGGAAGGTCAAGGGGTCTTCACAGTGAAGCTGGAGTTGTGTTTTCCCCACCATTTAGGCTTTGTAAAGGTGGAAAATGCATCACCCATAAGGCCACCTGTTCCCCTCTCTTTTAAAGTCCCTCTTTTAAAACATCACCTATAAGAGTAACTCTTCCAAATGAGTGTTTGGATTTGGGGCTGATTTCTGGCTCAGCACCTCTAATGCAGAGGCACCTGACAGCAAAAGCTCCATTTCCTGTGGCTGTGGAGGTGCAGGGACATAAAATGCAATGGAGTGGGTTGGTGCAAGGGCTGGAACAGCAGGTTCCTGCAGCTCTCTCCCCAGGCCTGGCAGGTATTTATATTATTTTTTATTTTCCCTGCCTGCTGTTTGATTTGAGTGCCTGGCAGCAGAGGAAGGTGAGTGTGAAAGGCACCTTCCTGCTTTCTGCCATGGGAAAGGTGGAGGGGCTGAGGGGATGAACCCTGGATGCTCAGTGGACTGTGTGCCTGTGTCAGGATAGTGGGAATCAGGTGAACAGGAGGATTTCCAAACCCACCCCCTTGGCCAGTTCATCTGCTCCTTCTTAGGACTGCAGGCAGCGAGCAGCGTGGCTGAGGGCGTGTTCAGCAGCTCTGGAGCTTCTTCCTTCCTGGTTTTTGTATTTCAGGTACCTCTGTGGCCTCCCTGAACAGTTTTACTGGAGTCAGAAAAGAGATCTCAGCATTTGGGACTGGTTGTGGTGTGGGCTGAGCTGTTGGAGCCGTCAGTCCCTGCCGGGGGTGCCGAGGGCTGGGCTGGGATCTCACAATCCCTGTCTGGCTCATTCCTTGCTTAAACAATGCAGCAGAGGGGCTGTTTTATTGGGCAACTGTGCTTATTCAGCAAGCAGTGTCAGCGTGTGTTGGTGACCATTCTTACTTAAAAATCCATGGATAAAGCCCCTGAGTTCTCTGGGACACCCAACTTGGAGGGCTGGGGCATTTCTGCTCTGTGTGCCCTTATCTCGAGGGAGCTGAGGTGTCCACTTGGTATTTGGCTGCTAAAGCTGATTGTGAGCCCTGGCTATGTTCAAGAACAAAGTCAATATGTACCCTGCTGAGGAAGGGAAGGGCAAACATCCCTCCTAGGAGGGCACTGGGGATTTGGGCGGATTGCAGCTGCAGCAGGATGAATGGGAGCAAAAGGAAAAAGGCAAACACACCGTGAGCTGTGCGAGGGATGAGCCTGCTTTGCCTCCCACCCTGTTCCCTTGGTTTCACCTCCCTGCTCTGCCTGCATATTCCACGTGGGCCTCCTTCCTTCTCTCCCATTTCCAGCCCCCTCCCCTTTCCTCTCCCACCTCCTCCCTGCAATAGGAAGCTTTGCCTTCCTTCCTGGAGGGAAAATGGGCTGCAGAGTTCCTCGGCTCTTTGTCCAGCGAGTGCTTTGTGATGTGAAATGCTTGCCCACCTCCTAAAATCAGACAACCTCTCTGGAACCACTGCAACAAGAGCCTCCTGTGTGAGGCTCCCCTGCAAGGGCAGGCTCTGGGGTTCTGTAAAATTCACATTACAGCCCCGGCCATTGTTCTGGGAGAAGGAGCCTTCTCTTTATTTCATTATTGGAGTAGCATTTGCATTTCGTTGCTCAGGCTGTTTTTATTAATGCTGCAGTGTTTTCCTGGCTTGGAGGGAAGTCAATCAGCCAGGCTCTTACACTCCTGGAAGGCTTTTAGTCCCTACCAGCTTTTCCCTAAAATCAAAGGCTTCCTCCTCTCAGTGACCAGAGCTGCTGGGGAACATTTGCATCCAAATATAAACACCAGCTTTCGTTGTTCTGCCCTTATCCCATCCCCAGCTCTGTCTGTGCAGTTGTTTGAAGCAGCATTTTCCTGCATCATTTGCATGGTGGGTGCCTGCACTCTGCTGTGCCCTTGGCTCCCAGTGGCTTTGGCTAAAACTTCTGGGGGTGCCTGTCTGCTCAGCAAGCCACTGTGGTTTCCTTGTCCTCTCAGCCCAGCAGGGAAAGGGAATGTTCAAAGTCAGCAGGCCCAGATGTGCCCAGCCTCCTGGATGGCAGCAGCTCTTTGGCTCCTGAATAATTTACAGCTCAGGCTGTGCCACAAACGGCCTCAGCCTGAGAGGGGCTCTTGCTAAATCAGTCTGGCTGTTCTTCCCTTGAATTAACAGGGAAAATATGTGAGGAAACCCTCACCACCCTCGTGGTGGCTGCAGCAGGAGCTCCCTTGTCCCCCTGAGCTGCGTTAGGTGCCCGTGGCTCCTGTGCCAGGGTCTGGCTTTGAGCTGCAGGAGCCAGGGGCTGATGTGAAATATTGATGGATCTAAAGACCTTTCTGTGCACAGGGAAGTGGCTTCTCCTCCAGCAGCTGCTCTGAAATCCATAGCACTGAGAGGAAAGCACAAACCAGGAAATTCCTCTGGTTTTTACACCTGATTGGCATCAAGGTGAAGGAGCAGAACCCCAGTTCTTGCATGGGATGGAGCAAAGCCCACTGTGAGCCACAGGCCAGGGCTTGGAGGAGCCCAGGGAGTGCCCAGAAACAAAACTGATGGGATAACAGCATCCAGCATGAGCTTTCTTGGCACAGAAACACTGCAGAGAGGCTGGGCCCTGCCAGCAGCTCCTATCTCATTCCACCCCCCTCTATCTCCTTTTCTTTGCTCGTGGCGGAGGCCAAGAAGTCTTGTGCAGGTTGAAAACAGCCCAGCGAAGCTGCAAAACTGCCCTGGTGGGAGCTTTCATGATTTTATTTTATTTTTATTACAAGCCCTGTGGCATTTAATGTTCTTTTGCATAAATCCAGGCTGCTGGAAATGGGGGCAGCAAATGAAAGCTGAGAATCTCGTGTTTTATAAAAAACAAAAGTTTGGTTTGAGCCCCTGTGGCTGGGGCACATTTTAAAGTCTCTTTTCCCAAAGTGTGGTGTAGGACTTGGAAACACAAAAACAAATCCCCCTCACCCAATATAACACAACCTTAAAAATGGACTTTTTAAAGCTGTTTGTAGCTGAGGAATGGGACTGAAACGGGGTTTGCTTGCTTTGAGCAGTGCTGAATTTCCACTGATAATTATTACTACATGGGGAAGAAAAACAACAGCTCGTGTGTTTTGTGTCCCTCTCGAGGGCTGCATGTTTGGGGTTTGTTTTTCCCCTTCCAAAACAACAACAAAAAAAAAAGACTGAAGGCTCAAAGGAAGGGAGGAGCTTTTGATGTCCTGCTGCTGGATATCTCTGCTGCTTCCGAGTGTCTCCTCCCGCAGACAGAGCAGTGATAAGATGAGCTGGGAGGAGAGTTTTGTTTGGTGTGAAGAACTGGAACTTTCCTGCAGGAAAAGCTGTTCCTGGCTGTGTCCAGACAACCCCCCAGCATGGCAGGAAACCCAGGATCCTTCCTGCAGGAACCTGTCGAGATGCTCCAGCACCAAGGGTTCAGGATTCCCTGGGAAATAATTAAAATGTGCTGAACCACAGGGCTCTGCTGATGCTGGGACAACTTTTCCAGGGAAGCCCCGGGGAGTTCTCTCCCCTCCCTGCTTTTCTCTAACCCAGGGTTGCCATGGCAAACGGGCTTGTGAATAAACAGATTTCCTGGAGATCAAAGCAGGAATTGCTGTCCCGTGCAGGTAACCCTGCCTGGCTGGGGCACTTTGGGAATGGTTCATTTAATCAGCTTAGGGTTTCTGCTCCCCAGCCCGCTGTGTGGGCACAGAACTCCTACAGCAGCTTTGTGCTGCTCTTTGTGCTCACCTGAAAAAAGGCTTTTTGCATTTTTAAACAGGCCCTGACCTGTTTAGCTGGGGACTTTTTGGATTGCTCCCCCTTTGATATGGATGTTGACTGGAGATTTGGGCATTCTTGAAAATCCTGTAGCATAAAGAAATGTTCATTATCCCATGCACTCGGCTGCTGGGCTATGTAAAGCATCTGCAGCTTTTTAATTCCCTGGAGTTGGAAATACCTTTTCTTTAAAACAAACAGAGAAGAGAGGTGGTAGCAGGATCAGATTCCCCACAGTTGTCCTTAGCAAAGGGAGGTTATTACAACTGGCAGGGATGTCTTGCAGGGTGAGCTTGGCTGGATGTCTGTGGGGATGTGCGAATGCTGGACCAGTCCAGGCTCTGCCCTCTGTCCCTAAGGAATCCCAGGGCTATTCCTGTCCCTTTAAAACTTCACTTGGCAGCAGAGCTGCAGTCTAAACTGGCCCTTCCTACTTGGCCTCCTTCTCCTGAAGCTTTGGACCAAATTTCCCCCTAAGCGCCTGAACTCCGTTGTTTGCAGCTCGCGGGGCTCGAGCGCGGCCGAGGAGAGACCCAGGAGAACACAGTGATCCCAAACTTGGTTACACAGCTCGCCAGTGTCCTGGAGGAGCAGCCCTTTCCCTTCTGCTCCCCCTTGCCCCAGCTGCAGGGACAGCAATCCCTCCCAGCTCTGGCTGAGCCCCGGGACTCGCGGCGTTCCCGGCTGGGCCGTGCCCGGCGCTGCTGCGGGATGAGCCCCGCTGGGAAAACCAGCCTGGGCTGGGGTTTGCTGGACTGGTTTCTGAATTCCTACCAACCAGAACATGGGCAGAACTGCAAAACAACCCCAGGAACTTCTGCAGGGTGGGTAGGTGAGGAGCAGGTATGGGCAGACCTCGGGACATGGGGACAGGGCATTGCTGGGCCCTGGATGCTGGGAGTGCAGCAGGGATATCACAGTGTCCTCTCCCTGGCCTTAGGGGCAGCTCCTCCTCTTGGCCACAGCTGGAAACTGGAAAAAGTGATGCAGCCCAGTGGTTTTTTGACACTTCCCTGGCTTCCCAGGGTCAGCAGTTTGCTGCTCAGAGTAGCATCAGTGATGAAGTGGGTGGCCACTTCTGCTCCGACACTGGGACTGTGGCTTTGCCAGCTGGGATGCTGTGGATTGGATATCTGGGTGACATCCTCCCTCCCTTCTCTCTGCCTGGCCATTCCACAGAACATGGAGGTCTCAGTCTCCTCTGGAAAGCTGGGCAGCAGGTTCCACGAGCCCACTCCGTGCTGTGAACGTGAGCTTTAGCATCCAGGCTCCTGGCAAGTCACTGTCTGTCCTATTCTGGGTAAAACTGGGGGTTTTCCCTTAAAACAGATGGAAAGCGAATGGTTTTCAGCAACCACCAAAAATGATTTATGTATCAGGCAAATCACCACAGCCCAGCTGAGTTCAAGAGTGCTCCTGCAGGTACCAACACGACAACCCAAACTAGAACAGAAGCCTTTGTCTGCCACCCTTTACACAGGATAACGTTGCATGAAGAGGTTATTGAAGCCATCATAATTCCTTGTGATTACACAGCCTTGTCATCTGAACACCCTGGAAAGCTTTATAAAAGAGACCTGGTGTCATTATCCTGGCTGTTGGAGTGGAGGCACAGACAGGGATTTGCCTAAAGTTTCCCCAGGGGGTAAATGGCACTTGGGAATAAATCCTGTGTGCTGAATCCCACTGCAGGGTTATAACATGAGGCCAGAGTTTCATGAAAAGAAAGCAGCAGACAAGAAGCCTCATAGGCAAATCAGTTTTCAAAGCACTTGAAAACTTTGTTTAGGACTGAATTGCAATGAGCCACGTTCCCACTTGGCTGGATCTCCAAGGGAATGCTAAGGAGCAATGTTTGCATATAAAGGAATATTTATGAACTCCCTGTGGATAGGAGACAGTGCCTTGAAACCCAGCTTCAGCCTGAGCCCTGACACAAGGGATAGCTTGCAGGTTTAAACTTTATTCTGTTTCAGATACAGCCTGAAAGTTGTCATTTGGGAGGGAGGGAGGGATGTTCTTCTGCAGACCTTATGGCCTGGAGTGATCCATTGACTTCAAAACAGTTAAACAGCAACCTCAGCTTGTGTGATGGATCCAGGCACCTTGTGCTGTCAGTTTGGGGCTCATTAGGACAAACAGTTGTTTCTAGGGAGGTGCCAGGCAGGAGTGGAAGACTTACAAAGCCCTTTGCCACCCCTCCAGTGAGTTGTGCTCGTGGCCAGGCCAGGCTTTGGGGCTGTGCTGGAACTGCTGACTTCATAAAAGCCCTCAGGAAACTTGTGCTGGGTCAAACTCCAGCTCTCCCAGTGAGCTTTGCCCTTGTGAAATGCATCGTCTATTTTAGATGCTGACACAAACTTGGGGCACTCGAGGTTGGTGAATCTTCCCACTGAAGAAGCAACTTCTTCTTTTTTGCTATTTATATTTGAAATGATTCTCTGAGTTTTGCTTCCCATCGCCTAACAAGTGAACTGAGTGCCCTCTAAATGCTGATTTACTTGGTGAGAGAAGGGGATCCCACTCACAGCCCTTCAGGCAGCAAAAGATGCTTTTTGCAACATCCAAACTGCTTGGTGAAACTCAAAGGAGTTTTAATTTGTTCTGCCAGAATTGCAGTAGGGATGGGAATATTTCTGCCAACTGTGGGGGGTAGTCCAAGGAAATATTTTGTCATCTTGGAGTGATTTAAATGTGAAGAACTCGTCCCCAGTTTCCTTAAGATCAGCAGGGAGCTCTGCACTGTGCCAGTATTGACTTTGTTCTCCCTGAAGTTTTCCTGCTCTGAAACTCCCCAAGCTTTGGGTGCTTCTTTTCCTTCCCCCACTCCTTGTGGGGACAGCCTTTTTTCTTTTTTTTTTTTTTCATTTCAAATATTTTTCTCTGTAGGTTATTTTGTCCAGAAAAGGGGGCAGAAAAGGTTTATTATATTTAAAGTCTCTGAATAGTGCCCTTGTCCGTGAGGGAAAATTGGCAAGCTTGGAGCCCTCTCTGACAGAGAGCGAATTATTTCACTTCCACCTACAGCATATTTGCCATGTCAGGCAAGCTTTTGACATTTGTGCTGCTCTGGGGCAGCCAAGAGGCTTCTGGTGGCTTCTGTATTGTTCTGTGCCCTCTCCAGTGGGTGCTGAGGGCCGGCTGCAGCCGGAGCTGTGGCTTTTGTGACATTGGTGGCTCTTGGGTGTTGTCCCCTTTTTGTCTTGGTGGCACCACGGCCTCGTGGGGCTCTAGGAATGAGCTTGGGAAGGGATGTCGTGCCTGGCCCTGTCTTCAACCTGCAGCAAACAGCTCAGCCTTGCTCTGAATGAGCCCGTCTGGGTTTTGGGCAGCACCCCTGGAATCTGCTCCCCGTTCTCTCCCAGCCTTTGGCTCCGGTTTCTTTGTTGGGTGAGGAGCGTTGGGCAGGAGCTTGGTGGGGAAGGTGCCAGGTGGAGTGGGTGGAGGAATGGGAGCCATCTCCTCCCTCTGCTCCCTTCAGCCTTGGACTTCAGTCAGAGCGGGGAAGGCGATAACGGGGAGGCTCTGACAGCTGCACTGCCCAGCACAGCCCCTGATGGCAAAGGAGACAGCAGATCTGCCCAAAAGGTGCTGAAAAGCCAAGCTGGGGCTCCCCAGAACCAGCCCCCATAGTCCTGAACACCCCAGGGCTGTGAGGGGAGAGGGGAGCTGCTCCTGGAAGGTCTGAGTGAGCTCTGATCTCCTCCTGGAAGGTCTGATCTCCTCCTGGAAGGTCTGAGTGGGCTCTGATCTGCTCCTGGAAGGTCAGAGCGAGCTCTGATCTGCTCCTGGAAGGTCAGAGTGAGCTCTGATCTGCTCCTGGAAGGTCTGAGTGAGCTCTGATCTGTTCCTGGAAGGTCTGAGCCAGTTCTGATCTGCTCCTGGAAGGTCTGAGCCGGTGTTGCTCTGGGCAGGACAGCGTTAACCACCAGAACTTGGGTTCAGATGTCACACAGATAAAGGACGTGCCCCTTGGCCCTCACCAAGTGTGGTTTCTATGCCCAAATATGTCCCTGTATTCTTTCCACCAGTGAGGAATGGCTCTGTCTCTGCCATCCGTGTTGCTCAGAAGCTGAAGCCCCTTTCTCAGTCCTGGGAAGTAGAAATGTGTCCAGAGGTTTTGCAGGAGCCATGAAGATGGGCTCAGCTCAGGGGTGTGATGGGCTTGGAGGGACAGGAGGTGGACCCAAGTGCTCTTTACCATCTGCTCAGGTGCTTGGAGCTGTTGGGTGAAGGTAGAAGCCCCAGCAGAGAAGTGGGGCTGGATATGAGCTGCTCACATGTCCAGGCCTCAGCTGGGCCGTGGAGATGGTGCAGCATCTTGGAGGACACGTGGAGGTTGCTGTGTGTGTCCCAGTGGCCACTCTGTGTCCAGGACTGGGCCTCTGGCACAGAGAGGTCTCAGGATGGGGCCTGAAGTCTGTGTCCATCATTTATCTGGGCAGCTTTTAGGCCAAAGCCCATCTGTGTCCTTTGTGCTGTGCTCTGTATTTGCTGTAGCCAGTGAGGCTGGACCAGGATCATCCCCTCGGTGGGAGCTGTGTGGATGTTGGCCCCTGCTCCAGATGCTCGTGGCCTGTCAGGGTCCTGTCGGTGCTGTGGGGATGTGCAGAGGCTGAGAGCAGAACTGGCTGTGGCCTTTCCTTTGCACAGCATCTGTAAGGTGGGGCTGGGCAGTGCTGTGGGAAGGCCACCAGCCAGCTGCTGGGTGGCACCGATCCTGGAAAGCTGGAATTCAGCAGCCAGTGGAAACCACGGTGGGAAACAGGGCAGGGAAGTTTCTGCACGGCTGAGCCAGGACTGAGGGCTGCAGGAAGATGCTCTCCTGGACTTGCTCTGAGTCAAGACCAAAAGCCCTGGAGACTGTGTGGGCTCTCAGCCTCCCACTGCTCCTGCAGGGCTCGGGAAGGAGCTGTCTGGCCGTGGTGTGGGAGCACAGAGCTGCCTTGCTGTGACTCCTCGGTGGCACATGGGGAGGTCTAGACCATTTCCTGCCTTCCCACCACCACCTGCGATGCCAGGGGAGCATTCCCGTGCCACGGTGCTGCTCTGGGCTGTGTGAGGAATCTCCAGGAACCCCTGTCCTGTCCTGGGCTCACTGCGCTGAACGGAAATGCTGTGCCTGTGCCAAAGCCAGCAAATATTTGGGGTTGGGGGTCTGCTCCCAAGTGGGGCTGCTCCTGCACAGCCAGGGATGCTGTGAGTCTCCTGTGTTTGCTCCACAGGGGCAGAGCACCAGGCTGGGGCTCTGTTCTGGCACAGGAAGGGTGGCACTGGATTTGGTGGCCAGAGCCTTCACCCATGGGGAGCTCAGTGAGCTGCTGGGGGCTCCCCGGGAGGGACAGGCCTGTCCCTGTGCTGCTGACAGGGCCAGCAGGGTGGGGAAGGGCTCTGCAGCTGCTCTGGTACTCAATGCACTCCTCTGTTGGAGGCCAGGCAGGGGGATGTGCCCTGTGGGTTTGCACCGAGGTGATGCTGCCCTGTGCTGCTGCCTTGGTGGCTTTCTGCCTCCCAGCCACGAGTTTCACTGCTGCAGCAGGAGGATCCAGGCTTCCCCCTTTGGGCAATCCCCTTATGGAAAGCAGGGGCTGCTTGCTAAAAAGCAGCTTTGTAAAATTCACCATAAAGGGTTTTTTTCCCCGTTCACTCCCAGCAGTGCCCTCTTGTTCCCTCAGAAGCTGCTGGCTCCCACATGAGGCAGCTCTGGAAGCAGTGTCCATCTCCTGGACACGCTGGGAGGAAGGGTGGGGATCAGTTCACAGCATCACTGACTCGGCAGGCAGGGTGAGGGCAGGGACAGGCAGTGTGGGCAATGCCAGGAGAGCACCTGGAGCAGGGAGATTTTGTGGGTGGGAGGCCTGTGACTGTTCTGTGCCCCTCACACCGGGCAGCTCATCCCTGTCTGCAGCACCAGCACCGCCAGAGGCAGCCAGGGCCGCTACTCACTCTGGCTCTTCCCCTTTTCCCTTTGCCTTTGTTGTGTTTTTGCTGAACGTGAAGGATTCCTGCCCCTCTGGACAACAGGAGCTGCTGGGTTCGCTGCATTTCTTCTGCTTTTCCTGTAAGTGGGTGGTGATGCCAGGAAAGCCCTGCTCTGCCCTGCTGTGGGATCCACCGAGGCACCTCTGGCTCCTTCCTCCTGCCTCTGCACCCCAGCGAGCCCAGGGAGCCACCCCGGTGTCCCTGCAGTGTCAGCTCCACCCAGAGCAGGACCGAGTCCTGGGCTGCTGAGCGTGGCTGGGGCAGCTGTGGCACACCCTGCTCCTTTTCCATGCCCTGCTCCAACTTGGAGGATTTCCAGATGGCAATTACTGCTGCTAATAGCAGGAATTTTGTGCCAACGTGACAATCTGGAGAGAGGGAAGGTGGGCCAGGTGCCGTGGGTGGCAGGGAGGGAACCTGAGAGCATTTCCTTCACCAGCTCTCTCTGCAATTGGGCTGCAGTTTTTCATCAAATGTATTTTTCTTGTCTTCCAGCCCCTCTAAGGCTGTGCTGGGGGAGTGCTTTCCCCTGTGGGTGACAAGGACCCCTCTCAGCTGCCCCAGGGACGTGGCAGAGCCGCGATGCTGCACACGGGTGGTGCTGGCAGCAGGATGCTGTGGGTTCCAGCAGCTGCTCCAGAAAACAACACAAACCCTCTGCTGCAGATCAGGGGAGGAAATGGCTGAGGTTTTTCAGCTCTGCAGCAGTTTCTGGGCCAGGCAGGGTGGGTCTGGGGGCAGGGGGATGCTGGGGGCACGGGCAGGTCCCTGATGCCCAGGGCTGGGTGGCAAGGGGAGGTGGCTGCAGTGTGTGCCCAGGCAGGAATGGCCCTGGGAGCACTGCAAACCCTGCTCAGGGCCAGCAGCTGTCCCACCCTTGGCCACTGTGCACTGTTTGGTGAAATTATCTCTCGAGATAAGCTTTTTGTG
Organism: Climacteris rufus; assembly: GCA_013398175.1. Taxonomy (NCBI): domain Eukaryota; kingdom Metazoa; phylum Chordata; class Aves; order Passeriformes; family Climacteridae; genus Climacteris; species Climacteris rufus. The sequence continues at coordinate 244,908 of VZRZ01008136.1, read as the reverse complement.
TGGGTTTTTTTTGTTTTTTTTTTAGCGTTATAGAAAGTTCCAGGAGTTCAAACACACCCAGGAGGCAGGAGCAGCCCTGCCCAGGGTGGGAGGAGTGAGGAGGCTCTCGGCCCCACCTGGAGGACCTCAATACCTGGGCAGGAGGTGCTGTTCCTGCTTTGTCAGACCCAAAACCCTTCCAAATCCTGCTGTGCCTAACGACAGGATTAGGATGAGCCATAGGAAAAATCAAGGTCACCCACAAAGCCTTTTAACCTGAGTGGACTTTTGCTTTCAAATTTAAATTTAATTTTGCCTGTTGCAAAGGTTTCTTGAAAGGGAAAGGTTTTGTGTTGTCTCTTCATCTGTGCTGTTTTGTTAAAGGTGTAGGAGAAAAGGGCCCTTTCTATTTAAACTGTGGCACGAAGGTTTGGAGAGGCAGTGAGAGCAGGTCCCTTTCTCTTTCTACAAACCAGCTGCCCAAATCCTTTCCTTGTGTGCAGCTCGAGTACCCCTTGGAGCTGGGAGTGAGCCCAGGGGTGGTGCTGGAGCCGGGGACTCTCACTCAGTGCTCAGATAGCTCAGAGATGAAGCTACCCGTGAATTTTGGTGAGGTTTCTGCCTGTGGACTGCAAACTAAAACACTGACAGTGTGTAATCCCTGGGATTTGTCAGAGCTTTGGTGTGGCAGCAGGAGGGAGAGCTCCTGGTGCTGCTGTGTGTCCCCCCAGGGGCTTTGGGTGAGGAAGTCCCTGGATTCCTGGTGCAGAGGAAATCATTATAAACAGGATGTTTGCTGCTGCTCACTGCAGACCCCGCAGGGGCCCTGGACCAGGAGGAGGAGGAGGAGGCTCACATGCAGATGCTGATGTCACCAGGCCTGACTTCCTATTGATCCATGGCAAAACGTTTTCCAGGCTGGCCCTGCTCCTGGAAGGAAGTGTGCATGGAGTGTGATCTGTGAGATTGCCAGTTGTGTTTGTTTGAATAGGATTTTCTGGGCTGAAACAAGCTCATTATTTTCTTGGCTGCTCGGACCATCTGGCCACACCCATAATTATTCTTTGGCATCTCTGCCCTTGTTGAAAATGCCTATTTTGACGTTTTCCATGTTTCCCCTATTCCCAGTGCCCTGCTGGCAGCCTGCTGTGCCTGCACAAACACACGGGGTCACGCTGCTTCAGAGGGACTGATTCCCCTCATTTCCTCACTGCCAGGCTGATTTTGTCAGGTTGGTTTGTGGTGCAGCCCAGGAAGGGCTGGTGTCCACTGGGAGTTTTAGTCTGCTCTGGTGAACGTGATGAGCAACATCACAAAAATAATTGAGATGAGCCTCCTGAGCTGTTTGGGGTGATGATGGGGCACAGGGCTGTTCCCTGCCCAGGGGAACCATGGCAGGAGGCAATTCCCACCTTTCCATTTGTTACTGGAGCTGCTGATGAGCTCTGGTTCAAGGTATTAAGCAAGAAAAAAGATGTTGCTCTGACCCACTGGTGCTGTGCTGGCCCCATCCTTCCTGCCAGGCTCCTGCTGGGGTCTGTGCCAGGTGGGCATTGGTTCTCCTGGTCTGGGGATGGTTCAAAACTCTTGCCAATTGCTGCTCTCCACCTGCCTGTTTCCAATGTTCCCCAGCCCTGGCCTCTGGTTCTTCTTCTCTGATGGTGCCTGTGTCACTCCTGCCTGGGTTTGCCATCCCCTCTGCAGCTCCTTGGACCTGGGCTGATTCCCACAGAGCAGTTCCAGGTTTGCTGCACCCCAGCACCTGATCCTGCTCCCCTTTTCCCCCAGAACAAAGCAGTTGTCTTCCACCAGGTCCAAGACTGCATTTCCCTTGCCCATGCAGAGGAACCAAAGGGTGGGATGTGGCTTTCCTGGAGCTGCAGCGTTAGACCACGGCAAAGAGGGAGCTTGGACCTTCTCCCCTGAGCTCCTGCTCCAGTTCTTAGAGCTGCTTTGAGCAATGTGACCTCCACTTGAAGGGCTTAGAGAGCTGAGCTGGCAAACACCGCTCAGGAGCTGTCCTGGGAGTGACCTCTGGCATTTCCCCCCTCGGGAATGCTGCCCTGTGTCACCCTGACAGGGAGAGGAGCTCCTTGGAGAGGTGAAGCACCTCTTGTCCCTTGTAATAATCCCTGGCTGCTTGAAATGGTAATTTGTTGATCTGAGCAGCCCTGGCTGCCCCGGAGGGGAGCAGCAATTGGGGCCAGCACTGGGGTGGCTCTGGCAGAGTCTGTGCAGAGGTGAGAGGGGAAGGACCTGACCTGCACCCCAGGGTGCTGGGGATGTGCTGGGGATGTGGAGGAGATGGCAGGAGCCGGGCAGACGGGTGTGTGGGACTGGCAGGACCCTGCACATCCCTGGGGAGAAGTGGCATCCCTCTGGTGAACGTGCTCACCCCCTTTGCTGACACGGTTTCCCCTCAAATTGCTCGGAATCAAGAGAGCAATGAACTACGGAGCAAAGAGGGGAAATAAAAATAGTTTAAAAAAAAATTAAAAAACGCCCTGAAGACATGAGAGCCCTCCCCATCCCTCATTTGGCAGAGAAAAGGCAGAGGTTTCTCCCAGCCACGTCAGCTCCCAGCTATGACAGTTATCCCATCCTGCTGCCAGGGCTGCTCCGAAAGGAAGGGGAAGGGATGGAAACAGAGAGGGAGCTGCAGATCCTGGGGCTGCTGCTGGGTGGGCATCAGGGACGGGGCTGCTGGGCTGTCCCGGGCACCGGGAAGGGCCCTGGGAGCTGGGCAGGGTGTGGGGTTGGACTGACCCTTGGGGTGTCCTGGGGAGCTGCAAAGCCTCCAGAGCCCTTGGTGGTGCTGAGGGGCAGTTCTGCCTCGCAGGAACAACCCCAGCTTTGGTCTCCCTTTTCCTCCCAGGTGCTTTTCTCCGTGAGCACAGCCTGACTTTAACCCTCTCCCTTTGTTCCCCCAGATCATGATCGAGTTCTGCCCCGGTGGGGCCGTGGATGCCACGATGCTGGGTGAGTGCAGCTCTTCCCTGTGCCCGGGGTGATGCCCACAGGGCATTTCCAGGCTCCTGGCACGATCCCAGGGGCAGCCCTCAGACGGATGGGCAGGCATGGGTGCCCCAGCTTCCACAGCTGCCCCTTCCCTCCCAGGGGTTTGCCTATTTTCATACCCCGAGCAGAAGGTGTGGCAGCCCTGGGGTGTTTTTTGAGCTCCTTTTGTGATTTAAATGCTGCTGGGATCAGCAGATCACAAGGCGTGGGGAGCGGGGAGAGTCTGGCTGCAGGGGAGAGATGAATTTAAATATTTATCTGCTGGGGGCACTGGGTGCTTGGGATCCTGTTCCCACAGCTTCCCGGGAAGGGCAGCAGGGCTGAGATGTTTAAGCTGTCACGATGAATATCCCAAGATCTTTCTGCTGACTTCTCCATATGGTATCAGTCAGCTGGTGAAGCAGCAGAACGTTTCATAAACTGCAGTTTGCAGTAATCCCGGGAAATTTCCCCTTTTTAACTCCTCCCTTCCACACAGGGAGAGCTGCTGGGACTGGGGATGTGTGGGTGAACCCCAGAACTGCCCTGGCTGGTGCTGCAGCCCCTCTGTGCCAGGCTGGGGGTGCCATCCCCTCTGCACAGCAAATGTGATGCTCTGACATCACCTTGCCTGGAGCCCCTGGGACAGAGCCACAGCTCCCTGGGGATTCCTCCCTCTCAGCCCTGATATTTCCAAAGGCCTCGCTTCCTTTTTATTTCCAGGAACCAAATTTGCCATCTTTGACTCAGCCCTTAAACCTTCAGGGTGCCTCCTCTAGGGGACTTCTTTAAAGCAGGTCCCAATCACTGGGTGAAAAAATACCTTTTATGAGGAGGAAATGAGGTTTTCCATGTGGAAAACCTCAACAGGGGGCTTTCCACCCGTCTCTTGGGACATGAAAATGCTCCTGAGCCCCTCGTGGGTCCTCTCTGCTCTGCTGGAGGAGGGATCTGCACTGCAGAGGGAGGGAGGGCAGCTCAGGAGATGGTAACCATCTGGAAGTTTGATGCTTTGCAGAGCTGTGGCCTTGGAAAGTGCTCTGGGGTGCTGGGGGTGGCCCAGCAGAGCCCAGCAGGGAGGTCACACCAGTGTCCCTGCCAGCAGCAGAAACAGAACCACAGAATCACAGGAAGGGAGCCACAAGCATCATAAAAACGCAGCTCCTGGCCCTGCACAGGACAGCCCCAAGAGCTCCACCACGTGCCTGAGAGCACTGTCCTGACTCTCCTTCAGCTCTGGGACACACAGAATATGAACCAGAGCGTTGGCACCCGGGGCTGCCCAAAAAACCAGCTCAGAGTGGGTAGGGATAGCCCTGGTGAGCTTTTTGCTGCTTGTTGCTTTGTGTGTCCCTTGTGATGTGTAGGGGTGCACTGCATCCCCAGGCAGGGATAATTCCCCAGTCCCCCATTCCCTGGGGAATGAGAGCTGCTGATGCTCATGCCTCTGTTTGACCCTGCTGCCTCCTCTCACAGCAGCTGCCTGAGGCCCAGCTTGTCTGTCTGCCCAAATTTTCAGGGAATTTGCAGTTCAGACCCCATCACAGGCATTGCTGGCTGCCCCTCCTCATCCCCCTCATCCCCAGCTCCAGGGCCTCAGCCCTGCATTCCCAGGAGGGAGCTGTGAGCCAGCAGCTCCAAGAGGTGGGGATTCTGCTGCTAGTGCTGGCTTAGGGAATAAATCACCTTAACAAGCTGATTTCCATTGTCCCCTGCTGCTCTGACACAGCGACAGTGGCTCTGGAATGCTCTGCTGGGTACCCTGTGCCTTCCTGCTGCTCAGGTGGGCCATCCCTTCATCCCTGCCCTGTTTAACATCCCTGTCCTTCCTGCAGAGCTGGACAGGGGCCTGACTGAGCCTCAGATCCAGGTGATTTGCCGCCAGATGTTGGAAGCCCTCCACTACCTGCACAGCAAGAGGATCATCCACAGGGACCTGAAGGCTGGGAACGTCCTCCTCACCCAGGATGGGGACATCAAGCTCGGTGAGCCCCCCCAGGGGCGTGGCAGGGACTTGCTTGGAGCCATTCCATGCTGAGCAGGGACAGCTGGAGCTGCACTGCAGGGTTGGGCTCTCCTGGGTCGAGGGATGCTTGTCTGTGGCTCAGGGGTGCAGCAGGACAAGGAGGGGAAGGCTTTGTTCCATGGAAGGGCAGCTGGAGCTGTGTGCTGTGCTGAGCCCCTGAGCCACAGCCATGCTCAGGCCCTCGATGGGTTTTTTTTTCTTTCCTGAATTTGTTTAATCCCTCTTTGAAGCTGATTTCTGTGCGTTTTGGCCTGCTGAGCATCCTGTGCAGGGTGCCAGTTGGCAGGGCTGGGGGCTGGAAGAATTCCTCTTATCTGCAGAGCAGGTTTGGTGGTAACAGGGGGAGTTCTGCCAAAGGGTTGCTTTGCCAGTTCGCTCTGGGTTTGAGTTAAACTGGCATCCAGTGACCTGCTGGGGGGTGAAAGGGTAGATTTATCTGTATGAACTGGCCAGAGGGTGGCCCACAGACCCCTCAGGCTGCAGGTGGGTAGCTGCTCCTCCAGCTGCCATCAGGGCTGTCCCAGAGAGCAAACCCACCTGGAGTGGGCTCAGTACCCTCTGCAGGTCTGACCAGTTTGGGTTGGGTTGGGTTGACTTCAGCAGCTCTGCACAGAAGGGACAAAATCAGGGAGAGGCCTCATGGTGGCTGCTGTGCAGGGGGCTGGAGGGGAGAGAAGGAATGTAACAGCACCGTGGCTTTTCTGCTGTAAAATGAGGCTTTTTGCTGTGAAATAGCACTCCTGAAATCTGCCATGGAGCTGCTTGTGTTTGCAGAAAAGATCTGGACTTCCTCCTAGGTGTGTAAGGCTTGGCAGGGGGGGCTTGTTGTGCCCCTGTGTTATGGAAAGCCCTGGGTTCCTGTGCCCCAAACCGAGCTGAATTCCTGATGCTCAGCTCAGGGGACACAGCACGTTGTATCATGTTCTTGCCTTCAGCGTGTGTTTGCTTTTCACTCCGTGTCCCAGCCAAGTGTGCTAACCCAGAAGGGGCTTCCAGTTTTCCTACGGCCTCTAATGTTCCTGCTCTTTGCAGCTGACTTTGGAGTGTCTGCCAAAAACATGAAAACCCTGCAGAAGCGAGACTCCTTCATCGGGACCCCTTACTGGTGAGTCCCTCTTGCTCAGACACCCTGTGTGCATGGGGGCCTTCACTCCTGAAAATCAGGTTTGCTCCCAAGCAGGCTCTGATGGGCTCTGTTGGACTGTGGTGCCTTAAGGTGGGAGGATTTTTATGAGGATTCTTGGCCGTTTTCTGCACGTTCAAGGGTTTTCCTTGGCTGGACAGAGCCTCAGGGGTGTGGGAGCTCTCTGTGGTGTCACGGCGCCCTGAGCCAGCCGAGGACCCGCCGCGCTCGGGGCTTGGCAGAGCGAGGGACGCTCATGTGTGCATCCCTGCTCCCCCCAGCCCGGGGCTGGGATGGGCTTTGAAGCCACTCCAAGCACATGGGAACGAGGCCCTGCCCCAGGAACACAACCCCGAAATCAGCCGACTTGCTGAAGGAATGGGATCACCAGGATTAATTGACGCTCTGCAGCAACATCCGCGCCAGATGTCAACGGCCTGGGGGCTTCCAGGGGCTGCTCCGCGGAGCAGGGAGGGGCTTGCAGCCCTTGGGAAAGATGCTGCTGCTTCTGCAAGGCCGAGCTGGGAGGAAAGGCAGGGTTTGTGCGGGGCTGGGGAGGATTTGAAGCGTTGATTTGCTGTTCTGAGGCCACCCCGGCCCGGCCTGCTCTGCCCTTCGCAGGATGGCCCCGGAGGTGGTGATGTGCGAGACCATGAAGGACACTCCCTACGACTACAAGGCCGACATCTGGTCCCTGGGCATCACCCTGATCGAAATGGCCCAGATTGAGCCGCCCCACCACGAGCTCAACCCCATGCGGGTCCTGCTGAAGATCGCCAAGTCTGACCCCCCCACGCTCAGCTGCCCTTCCAAATGGTGAGGGGGCAGCACAGGGAGCCTTTCCCGGCCTCCACAGAGAGAAAAAATAGTGATTTGGAGCAGTTTTGTCTAATTTGAGGGCCCAGTGTAGGACTGTAGCTGTATTCCAGCTGGGAAGGCACTGCTGGCTGAGGCAAGGATGCTCAGGCTGTGCTCAGTGTTCAGGGAGCACAGGGAGAGCTGCTGCTCACCCACAGCCTCCCCAAAATAGGGGGGATCCCTTGGCTGTTTTTAAAACATTCCCTGTGTACAAAAGGCAGATTTTTCTCCAAAGCTGGAGATGGCCAAGAGCTCCAGAATGTCTTTCCCTAGAGTTTGAAAAGCCACTTCTGCATGTAAAAGAAAACCAATCTGTTAATTTTTATTTATTTATTTTAGTTATTTCTTTTTAAATCGTTATAAAAGCTGCTGCAGGCCAGCCAGCAGCAAATTACTGAGACAGCACTGGAGTCACAAGCATTGTCACAGCAGGCAGGGTGGGAGTGCTGCCTCTGGAGCTGCTCAGAAGCCAGAAGTGACATTAGGGACATGCTCTGGACCTCAGAGCTGCACTTGGCAGGCTGAGGGTGCCCTCCTAAGGGGTTCCTGGTCCTTCACAGCCACCCTTTCCCACTGGGGCTGTGGGGATGGCTCCTGGAATATCTTTGTCCCAGCCATGGGCTCCCTTTGGGGACAACTGCTGATGTCCTCCCCTGCCTCTGCCTTGGCCCTGGGGACCGAGGCTGGGGCTCAGTCCCCACCATACATTGCCATCACAGACAAGGCAAAACCTGGTCCCTGACCTGCCCCTGTGGATGATTCTCCTACAAATAATCAGAATAACTGAGCACAGGGTTTCCCATGGGAGAAAGATGATGATTATGGCCAGTTGCAAGCTGGGGGACAACCTGCAAAGGGATCAAGCTGATTCCAGTGGCATTTGAGGCCTTTCCTTCTCCTGAATTTCTCACCATCAACTGTGTTTTAAGGTCCCTGGAGTTCAGAGACTTCCTGAAGAAGGCACTGGACAAGAACCCCGAGACCCGGCCCAGTGCTGCCCAGCTGCTGGAGGTAGGGCCCAGCCCCAGCCCCAGCCTGGCTTCTGATGAATTTTGTCTTGTTTAGAAAGTCCACAGCACTTTTCAGCCACTGAAATTCTCCAGAAAGGTTCAGCAGTGTTTTTCCCTTTGGAGCAAACTGCACAGCCCCTATGGACACCATCTGGAATAGAAACAACTCCTGTTGCCTAAAAATGCCCATGTGGCCTCCAGCTTGGGCTATACCTGCTTATCCCCCATTGAAATTCAACTCCTTTCCTGCTTTCCCTTTCCAGAATAATAGCAAAAACCTGGAAGCTGCTGTTCCCTGCTGCCTGCAGATCCCTCCCTCTGTGCCAGGGCGTGCACAGACCCCAGGGACTCCCCAGCCTTTGCTGCAGCTCAGCACAAACACTGTGTGCACTGAGTGATTCCAGCCCCATTCCAATTGAACCTTCCCCTGGGCTCTCTTGGCACCCAGGGATCCTGCAGCCTGGCTCCTGCTGCATTCAGTGGGCAGATGAGCCCTTCTTTAAATGCTGCTGGTGCTTTTTGGGGGTGATGTTTCCCTAAAGCAGCTTTGGGGAGCATCTGCGTGCAGAGTGTGCCCTTAACGTCAGCCCCACCTTCTCTCCTGTGAATTCCTCTGGGCTTAATCCCAGTGGCACTGGAAAGAGCCAACCCTCAGGTCTTTGTGCTTGTTACCAAGCCAGAAGTGGTCCTTGCCCTGCTGTGACTTGGCCATGGGCTCACCAGGTCTGGTTTTGGCCACCTCACACGTTCATTGTGCTTGGTTTCAGCATCCCTTTGTCAGCAAGGTCACCAGCAACCGGGCCCTGCGCGAGCTGGTGGCCGAGGCCAAGGCTGAGGTGATGGAGGAGATCGAGGAGAGCCGGGATGAAGCAGAGGAGGACGACTCCTCGGAGTCTGCCTCGGTGAGCCCTGTGCCCCACGCTTCACCAGCCTGGCTGTGCTGGGCCAAAGAGCTTGGCAGCTTTTCCAGCCTCCAAAAGCTGTTCTGGGCCACGCCAGGTGGAGGGGAAGTGGTTGTTTGGCCAGGGAGGGGCTGGGTTTTGGTGGGTGCCAAGGGGATGGAGAAACAACAGTGCTGGAGGGAGGCCCAGTGCCCGCTCACGGGAAGGGCTTGGGAAAAGTGGTTAAAAAAATATAAGGAAAGGGAAAAAAAAAAACCAGGAAAATAAGCCCTGGTACAGGCTGGAGAAGCTGGAGAGGAAGCAATGCCACGTGGAGGGACCATCACCCTGAGGAGGGAGCTGGGCAGATCTGCCCCTGGGCTCGGCTCTTTCAGGGGACATCTCAGAGCTGCCTGGGGACATGGGGACACGTCTCACCCTCCCTCCTCTGTGGCAAAAGGAGGTGGTGAATCCATGGTGGACTTAGCCATGGGAAAAGGTGTTTGGTGTGCAAACTCCTTGGCTGCCTCTTAAGAATGTGCAGATTCTGGAGCTTTTTCATTGTTCCCTTTCCTTCCAGCCAGTCCTTGGGGCCACAAACCTGGGGAAGGATGGAATATCCCACAGATACCCTAAAAGGGAAGATTTCCCAGTAACTCTTTAGCTCAGGGTGACTTTACTCTGAGCAGGGGACTTGCAGCCCTGGCAGTTGTGTGTTGTGGTGGTGCCAAACCCAACATCTCCCCTTCCCTGTCTCTGCAGCCCCCTGGGAAGCACAAACGGGACCCCTCCGAGGCGAGCCAGATGAGCTTTGATGGGGAGAAGCCTCCAGACTCCTCCTTGCCCAAAGCAGTGAACGGCTCCGTGAGCACTGGCAAGGACACCACAGATGGACAGAGCAACAAAGGCTCGGAGAAAGAGACGAGCAGTGACAATGACCAACTGGAGAGCAACCACTCCACAAAAACCCTGGGCACCTCGGCCGCCCAGGGCAAGCCGGACATCATCCTGCAGCCTGGGCACCTTGGGAACTCAGCTGAGGGCAACAAGGAGCCCAGGCCAGGCAGGGAGGAGAGGAAGAGCCTTGGGGAGAGGAGGAGCATCGTGGAGAGCGTCCACCTGGAGAGCCCCCCCGAGGAGAAGCTGGCCAATGGAACCCTGGAGCCGCTTCCCGGCGGCCGCTCCAAGGACTCGGACTCGGGCAGCACCTCCGCCTCCGAGAGCATGGACCTCACCCTCTCCCTGTCTGCCGACCTCTCCCTCAACAGGGAGAGCGGCTCCATCTCCCTCAAGGTGAGAGTGGGTGCTGGAGAGCACAGAGGAGGCAGGAAACCCTTCCCTAGGGAAAGCCTTCCGTGGTTTGTTTTCCCTGTTTGTTTTCCCTGCTGGGCTCAGGCCAGCACAGACCTACAGCTGGGATGAGCTGTGCCAAGGGGATGCCCTCAAGTGAGCTGCTGCAGTTCCTGGTCCTCCTCTGTGCCAGGCCACTGAAATGCAGGTTAATTCTGAAGTCTTGTAGCTCTTTTGGGTGCCTGAGGAGTCTGAAGTAATCACGCCACAAGCCTTGTCCTTGCTCAAGTGTGAAACCCCAAATGGGATTTCCTAAGCTTTATCCACAGCCCATCACTCTGCTGCTCTTTCCTAGGACACCTGGTCCCAGGAGAAAGTTCATCTGGCACAGTTCATTCTGTGCCTCTCTCAGTTTTCCTACTCAGCCATACAGCTGGCCTGGTTTGTGTCAGCAGTGACTGCACAAAGACCTCCCAGGCTTCTTGGCTTTTGCTAAAGCTTCCTGGAGCCTGGGAATGCTTGTGACCTGGGGCTGACCAGGCCAGCATGGCTTAGAGGAAGAGGCAAAATAACTGGGATGGTGTTTGCTGAGCTTCAGGAGAAGAAATGTTGTGACTTAGGGGGCAGAGTGATGTGTTGCACAAGATCTTTGTCAAACTGCCTGCATGAGCGATGGTTTCCTGGTACAGAAAGTGTCCAAAACCTTTCTCAGCAAAACTTTCCCACCTCCTGCCTGCATCCAACATCCCCCACAGGAGCCTGCAACCCCTGTGGATCCCTCATGAGGGAAATGTGATGTTCTTGCGCAGCAATTTCCCCCTCCTCACCACTTTCCCAGGAGACCAACCCAAGGGGAATGCGATGCCACAGATGGAATTGCTCTCTAAGGTGGTCACTTAGAAGGGGAAAGGAGTTTTTTGGGGTTTACAGGGAGTAAGTTGTGTTAGATCATGGTGAGGAAGGGTCTTTGGGAGGTGGGCTGGGTCCCCTCCAGGTCAGGTTTCTCCAGGGTGGGAGTCCCTCTGCTCTGAATCTCCAAATCTCCTGATGGCTTGTGCTCCACATAGATTCCTTGTTCATGTTCCTCATGAACAACAGCAGTAAATCTGCTCTGAGGCTTCCAGCTGTTGCAGGCCTGGGGAGCTGCTCCATGGCCTCCTCCTTTCCTCCCTGCCCGCCTCAGGACTCGCGGCTGCACAAGAAGACGCTGAAGCGCACCCGCAAGTTCGTGGTGGACGGGGTGGAGGTGAGTGTCACCACCTCCAAGATCATCAGCGAGGACGAGAAGAAGGATGAAGAAATGAGGTTTCTCAGGCAAGTGGGGCACTGGGATGGAGGGAGGGCAGGGCATTGAGTCAGGGAGGGTTTTCCTCTCTGTGAGCTCATCCAGGAGCGACCTGAAATCCTCTTGTTTTCTGTCTTGGTCCCACCTGGACAGGGGAAGCAGGGATGCAGCTCAAGATGCAGCAGCTGTGACAGGGAAAGCTTTGCTGTGGCTGGCTCTGTCCTCTGGGGATGGCTGAGTGTGTCCCCAGGGCTGGAGATGCCTGGCTCAGTGGAAATAAGCACAAAAATCTTCTCAAGATGCTCCTCTTCCTTTTGTTCTTGCATCTCCTCAGATTTCATTAACAGAAAAGCCAAGGGAGTTGGAAACTCCTCGAGCATCATTTAATATTCATGGGTGTATCCACCCTGCTTGGGCCTTGATGGCTCCTTAGCAGATCTTACAGCTTTCAAACCTCCACGACTTTTTCTCAGAAAGAGGAGTTGCTGTTTCTAGCACTGAAATGAAAAAGCCCTTAAAATAATTAAAATACAAATGGTTTTGTTTGATGCCAAATTCTCGCCTCCCTCATGCTGCTCTCCGCGACTCCCTGAGAGTATAATTTGTTCTAAACATGTTGTGTCCCTGTGGCTGCCTTATTCCTCAGCCCCAACATCAGATTTATGTGAAAGCTCTTTAGCAGAGCTCATTTACTGGTGAGCTGGTTGAGGAGTGATCCAATGTCATGATAGATGGGTCAGAATTTGGGAAAATTGCCCTTTCTGCCACCCAGGCGTGAGTAAGAACAGATGTGGAGCACAGGGGCTGGTGCAGAGCAGTCCAGCTTGGCCTGAGCTGGGATTTGAAGACCTAACCCAGGAGGCACAATGGGTGTTTTGGGTGCTGGTGGGACCCCAGTGCCTGCAGAATCACTTCAGGAGCTTTGCCAGGGCTTGTTTGAGAAGCTGTGAATGCTAATGGGCCTTCCCTGTGAAAGCTGATGGTTTTCCAGCAGTTCCCAGGTTGGCATCCTGCTTCCTGCAGTGTCCCAGAGCCTGGCAGCAGCTGGCATTCCCCTCCTGCCTGTGCTCCAAGCAAGGGGCAGGCTGCTGTGGGATGGTTGTGCTGCTTCCCCTTCCCTGCTGAAGTGCTCTGCCTGTTGATTTTGCAATCCCTGCCCATCCCATCCCTCTGACCTTGCCTGACTCTGTATTTCTCTCTCCCCCTGCTCCCCCCGACCCTCTGCAGGCGGCAGGAGCTGCGGGAGCTGCGTCTCCTGCAGAAGGAGGAGCACAGGAACCAGGCCCAGCTGAACAGCAAACACCAGCTGCAGCTGGAGCAGATGCTGCGGCGCTTCGAGCAGGAGATGATGGTACCTGGGATGGGGAAACTCCTGGGAATCAGCTGGGAATCCAACTTCTCTGCAAACCTGGGATTCTCACCGGGTTGCAACAGCCTCAGGGTGTCACAGGGTCATCGAGGAACCCCTTTGGGATTTGAGGCATGGGATGTGTTTGTGGAGGATGGAGGGGTTTGAGGGCATTGAGCACCCTGCAGCTTGGGAAGCACTGCCAGCCTTTGCCTGGCAGGGTGTAACAGGGAAGGGCTGTTCTGGACTTTCTCTCTTTAATGATCTTTTCTTTTGTCTGTTGATGGCTACTGTGAGAAACAGTTTATAGTGCTGTTATAATTCACAGGAAAAAATCCTTTAAATAAGAAAGCAGCATGGCCTGAGTGTGACAGCAGGAAATCTGGCAAGGCTGTGAGTGTAAATTGAATAAACTGGGCTCACAGACTTGGTCCCTCCATGGGCAACTTCTGTGGAAGTAAAATAAGTTTTAAGTTAATCACAGACTGGTTTGGGGTGGAAGGGACCTTAAAGATCTTCTCATTCCATACCACGAGGGCACTGTTGGAGCACAGAGCTTCAAACTTTGTGAGGTGTGAGTTGGAAATCTTCCTCCTTTGTAAAAATGCTCAATCCAAGCAAGAACAATCCCCTGCCCCTTTTTTCTTTTTCTTTTCACTTTTTCTTTTCGAACTTTGGGAAGGCAGTGAAGTGGAGAGGAGGCTGAGGTTGACTTGCTGGCTTTGTTCCCTTCCTGGACAGGCAAAGAAGAAGTTCTATGACACGGAGCTGGAGAACCTGGAGCGGCAGCAGAAGCAGCAGATCGAGAAGATGGAGCAGGAGCACTCCCTGCGCCGGCGGGAGGAGGCCAAGCGCATCCGCCTGGAGCAGGAGCGGGACCACGCCAGGTTCCTGGAGCAGCTGAAGCAGATGAAGAAGGAGGTAAAAATGGGGATGGGGGGGAAGGAAAGCTGCTTTCCTGCACCTCTGTCTTCCAGGGAAGCTTCGGCATTTCTCGTAGCAGAACTTGGGAGGAAAGCAGTTGGTGTTTGAGCAGGAAGCTCTCACTTTTGGGTGATTCCTGAGGTCACTTTGGGTATTTCCTGAGGTCCTTTTGGGTGACTCCTGACATCTTTTTGGGAGGAAGCTCTTGCTTTTGGGTGATTCCTGAGGTCCTTTTGGGTATTTCCCGAGGTCCCTTTGGGTATTTCCTGAGGTCCTTTTGGGTGACTCTTGAGCTGTTCAGTGACATGAGGTGGGGTTGTTCTTGGCCTAAAAAGGTAAATCTCATTGCCTTCCCCTCAGGTCAAGAATGAGGTAGAGAAGCTGCCCAGGCAACAGCGCAAAGGGAACATGAAGGTGAAGATGGACGACTTCACCCAGAAAAAACAAACCATGGTAAGGCTGAGGGAGGATTCCCCCAGCTCCAAAATGGGAAGTGTGTGGTAGATGGAAGCATCCTTCCTGCACAAGGAACTGGCAGGTTCTGAACACCAGCAGATGCTTCCCAAGCTGCAGCAGAAGGAGGGCCCGTGGTGGCACTGCTGTTTGTTTTCCAGGAACAGGAGTTCTTAGCCAAGCAGAAGGAGGACCTGGAGCAGGCCATGAAGAACATCACTGCCCAGAACAAGAGAGAGATCTGTGACAAGGAGCGTGAGTGCCTCAACAAGAAGCAGCAGCTGATGAGAGGTGGGTGGCAGAGGAGGGAAGGGGATGCTGTGACCATGGGTGTATCCAACGCTGGCTCTTCCCACACAGCAGATGCTGTGACAGAGTTGCAGGCTGGCAGGATGGGATTTGGAAAAAGCCAGCCTTGCCAGGTCCTGTCTAAATGTTTAACAATAATAATACTTAGTGCTTTAATCTTCGAAGTGCTTTACAAATATGAACCAATTAGGCTTCCTAATTGCAAGAAATGAGGCTCCAATATGGTTTGCAACCAATTTCTCTTGGAAAACAGGAGATGAACGATCACCCCCAACATCTGCTGCACTGCTCCTGCTCATACAGGTCTCTTGAGCTTGGGACACTTTGTGTGACCAAGCTGAGGGGCCTGGGTGGGTTTTCTCCTGATCCTTTCCCTCTCCACAGACCGGGAAGCTTGTATCTGGAATCTGGAAGAGCGTCAGCAACATGAGAAGCACCAGCTTGTCAAGCAGCAGCTGAAGGACCAGTATTTCCTCCAGAGGCATGAGTTGCTCCGGAAGCATGAGAAGGTGAAGGCCTTGCACCTTCCTGGTGTGGGTCAGCAAAGTGTCCAGGTGTCCCTGGGTGTTCCAGGCTGTGAGGGGTGAGGGTGGGTTGGGAGTTAAAGGGCTTGGTCATTATTAGTGAAAAAGGACCAGAACCATGCTGGTGTCATCCTCCTTGCTCGGACAGGTGCTGTGTGTTGTGTACATTTAACGTGGAGGAAGCAGTTGGGAATTTGGGGGGGGGCTTTTCTAGAAATCTGCCACTGCCCAGGATTTGGCATGGTTGATTCCCAGGGCAGGGAGTGACGCCTGGCACGCCCCTTCTCTGCTTCCATGCTGTGTTCAGTAGCTGCCCTGTCACCAGCCACTCCCATGCTCCTCCCCAGCTCTCTGTGTCCCCTCGGGCCTTTGCAGCGCTGTCCCTTGTGCCCTGAGCCCCGTGTGCCCGCAGGAGAGGGAGCAGAGGCAGCGATGTCCCTCCTGTCCTCAGCCCCGTGTGCCCACATATCACGGCTGGAATGCTGGAGACGCAGAAGAAAGAGCCAGAGCCAGCTGTGTTCAGCTTCAGAGGAAAGGAAGGAAGGGGGGCAAGACCCACCTTCTTTATTCTTAAATACATTTTTAGAAATCATTAGTCATTGGAGGAAATCAATCTTTCCTCCTTCAATTACAGTGGTCAAAGAGAATGTCCATCAAAGGTCTGTGTCCATGGGAAAGGAATGCAATAACAAGATAATTCTACAATAACATAGCTATGTTTACAGAACACTAGCCTTGAAACTAGCTAGTATGAAACTAGCTATTTTTGACAGCAGAAAGTAAGGCAACACCCACAGGAGAGGGAGCAGAGGCAGCGATGTCCTTTGTGCCCTGAGCCCCGTGTGGCAGCGCTGTCCCTTGTTCCCTGAGCCCCGTGTGGCAGCGCTGTCCCTCATGCCCTGAGCCCCGTGTGGCAGCGCTGTCCCTCGTGCTCTGAGCCCCGTGTGGCAGCGCTGTCCCTTGTTCCCTGAGCCCCCTGTGACCACAGGAGAGGGAGCAGAGGCAGCGATGTCCCTTGTGCCCTGAGCCCCCTGTGGCAGCGATGTCCCTCGTGCCCTGAGCCCCGTGTGGCAGCACTGTCCCTTGTTCCCTGAGCCCCGTGTGGCAGCGCTGCCCCTCGTGCCCTGAGCCCCGTGTGGCAGCGCTGTCCCTCGTGCCCTGAGCCCCGTGTGCCCGCAGGAGAGGGAGCAGATGCAGCGCTACAACCAGCGCATGCTGGAGCAGCTGCGGGCGCGGCAGCAGCAGGAGCGGGCGCGGCTGCCCAAGATCCAGCGCAGCGAGGGCAAGACGCGCATGGCCATGTACAAGAAGAGCCTCCACATCCACTCCAGCGGCAGCGCGGCCGAGCAGCGCGAGAAGGTCAAACAGGTCGGGTCCTGCACGAGCTGAGGGCTGCAGGGGTGGCTTGGGCTGGAGCGTTTCGCTGGCCTGGTGGCAGAGGGGATTTGGGAGAGCACGGCTGTTGGCAGTTCCAGCCCAGAGGGGATTTGGGAGAGCACAGCTGTTGGCAGTTCCAGCCCAGAGGGGATTTGGGAGAGCACGGCTGTTTGCAGTTCCAGCCCGCTGCTGGGTGAGGGGATTTGGGAGAACACGGCTGTTTGCAGTTCCAGCCCGCTGCTGGGTGAGAGGGGATTTGGGAGAACACGGCTGTTTGCAGTTCCAGCCCAGAGGGGATTTGGGAGAGCATGGCTCTTTGCAGTTCCAGCCCGCTGCTGGGTGAGGGCTCTGCCTTGCGTGTGGTTGGCAGCACTGGCTCCGTTGTGCCTCATGTTGGGAAGCGTCCTCAGGGCTTTTCCTTCTTTCCTATGCAATACTGGAAGCTGGCTGGTGTCTCAACCAGCTCCAGAGACCAGAGCAACGCTGCCTACACAGGCCCCTGCTTTTGTCTCCCCCAGTTCACCCTGCAGGAGGAGAAGAGGCAGAAAGCAGAGCGGCTGCAGCAGCAGCAGAAGCACGAGTCGCAGATGAAGGACATGCAGGCCCAGTGTGAGAGCAACACCAACGAGCTCCAGCATCTGCAGGTACTGGTCCCTCGTGGCTCAGTCTCCCAGAGCTGCCTGTGCAGGTCTCAGTCTCTTAAGGAGTGGCTGCAGAGGACTGTCAGTGAATTGGTCCTGATGTCCCCTTGCTCTTGCCTTGAGAGGTTTTTGTTGCCATGTGTAAACGTGGAGCTCAGAGCTCTGACTGTCTCTGGCTGAGATGACTCCTGTTTGAGCATTGTATTTACAGTTCCAGCTGCTTGATGGGTGTTGTGTTTTGTCATCTGTTTGTAGAATGAGAAGTGTCACCTCCTGATCGAGCACGAGACCCAGAAGCTGAAGTCCCTGGATGACAACCACAACCAGCACATGAAGGAGTGGCGGGACAAGCTGAAGCCACGGAAGAAGGTGGGGTGTCCTGGCTGTGAGCAGGGTGTCCTGCCTGCCTGGCTGGAGGGGACAGTGTCCACAGCCCCAGTACAGCCTCAGACACAGCTCTTGTGTTTGTTTTCTTTTGCTTCAGGCCCTGGAGGATGAGCTGAACCAGAAGAAGCGTGAGCAGGAGATGTTCTTCAAGCTCAGCGAGGAGGCTGATGGACAGATGCCAGCATCCCCAACCAAACACGCCAAGTTTGTCCCCTTCAGCTCCTCAGAGAGCTTGTAACACCTGGCAGGCCACCAGCTGGTCCTGGCTGTGTCCTCCTGGGCTGCAGGGGGGCAACTTGGACTTTGAAGATGCTCCCAGCAGCCTCTTCTTACCACAGCACCCTCCTGTCCCCTCGCTCTGCCTGGGATAAACGTGGCCTCTGCGCTGAGGGATGTTGACTGGAAGCTGTGGTGGCTGCTCCAGGCTGGGAATTGGGGCAGGACCCTCTCTGGATCTATTTGCACTGTTGGCTGGATGCCTCCCGTGTGAGCCTGGTGCTCACTGGGTTTATCAGCTCAGTCTGGAGCAAAAACCACTCTGAACAGGAGGAACAACCCATGGCTCCTGCCCTCAGGGCAGGGCTGTCACCTTCTCTCTCCACCGTGGCTGCTCCTGTCCCAGTCCTTTGTAAGGATTCACCTGGGCAGAGCAGCTTTGCCTTTGTCTTAAGCTAACCTTGGCCTTGAGGCCCCCAGCACTCGCCTTACACTTGTCCCTACCCACTGTGGCCTTTTTTTTGCTTAAGGGAAAGACAGTGATTTGGGTTTTTTTGCCTAGGGAGGGTTGGGTTTTCTCTTTCCTGCTCCTCCCCACACAGACTATGCAGAAATGGGCTGGGTGTCCTCCCAAAGATGCTTCTGCTTCTTCCTTTGCCGTGCCCACTGGCACCACAGCCCCCCTGGCTCCCAGCTAACTCTGATCAGAGACTGGGTTCTGGGGTAATTAAACTGTTCAGCTGGCTGCAGGCTTTTGTCCTGAAGGAAGTGTCAGTGCAAGTGCAGAGGGGGAGGTGGGGACAGTGCTCAGTCCTTGGTGACACAGTGAAGTCTGTCACAAAAGCCATGTGCCTTTGGTAAGGACGAGTGGGGGGTGAAGGGTGTTAGTGCCAGAGCTCTCATGATCACACACGTGCTTGAGGTTGTTTTTTAAGTGCTCTCTGTGTGGGGCCATGTGGGTCAGGCAGCCTGGCCACCGGGCTGAGGCTGCAGACCATCATTTGGAAGGAAAAAAGGAGCTGTGAAACAAGGGGAGAGGAGATGCAAAGGCAGGGTCACAGGGGTTTGTTGCTCCCAGCACCTCTTTTCCCACTGATGTCTCATCTCCTTAGGATGTGCCACAGTTTCTTGGATGGTTCTCCTGGCTGGGAGGGGTGGGCAGAGTGGCAGAGCAGGTCCTCTGTCCCTTCTGCTCCGTGGTGATGTCCCCTCCTCTGCACAGGGCAGGGCTTGGCTGAGCTGCTGGGTGGGACTCAGAGCACAGAGCTGGGGAGGAGGTCAGGGACCTCACTGACAGCACCTTGTTCTTTACACAGCCCAAAGGTGAAAGGCTGCACTTCAGTTTTGTTCTGGACAACACTGTTTGTTTTAAGCCTGTTTCCCTAGCAAGAAAAAAATGTTTCTGCTTAAAAAAAAAAAAAGAAAAGAAAAGTTGTTATTTTCAAGTCTTCTCTGTTGATTTACTGGCATTTCAGGGAAAGGTGGTGTGTGATGTGCTACAGTTCGAGGTACCAAGCTGCAGGAGTGGGCCCCCAGGCCTTTAACTCTGTACCTGGGGTGTGCTTTTCCTATCCATTCAGGGCTCCTAATCCATATTTATAAACTTCCTGCAAACTAGCAAGACTCCATCTATTTGGGCCATTCCAGGTGACTTCTGAATCCACACCAGTAATGTCTCTGTTAATAAACATAGGAAGGGTTCCTGCCCCATCTCCAAAAGCGTGGACTGTGCCTTTCAGATGTGGTCATGCCAGGTTGGGAGCTGATGTAAAATCAATCAGTGCAGAGGGATGGCCCTGACTCGGGACAATGGGCTGGCCGAGACTTTTAATCACATTAGGAATGGGTTACAGCAGCCCCAGTGGTTGTGATCCTGCTCCCAGGGGGTCAGGCTGGAGCTGTTGTGTGAAATGGTTGTGTCACAGAAATCAGAACCCGGTGCCTGTCCTTGCTGGGTTGGCAGAAGCTGGCCTGCAGCACTCTGAAGGGCAGTGCTGGCTCTGGCTGCCTGCTCCACCAGCCCAGGGAGCACCGTCCCTCTCAGGACAGCCCCAGTCCTCCTGGGGGCTCTCCCAGAGCTGATGCACTGCCCCCCTGCTAGATCAGCTGTCCCTTTCTCCAGCTTTTTGCTGGCATGAACAGCATGGCTTTGCTAACAGAGGGTGGGAATGGTTCTGCCCACTGCCTTTTCCCTGTTTCTGTTCCCTCCCTGGGTGTGCCAGGGCTCCAGGACCATGTCCCTCTCCTAGAAGAGGAGCAAATCATCTGATTGTCATGTTTACAGCGTAGTTATATTCTTTCATTCCTTTCAAAAGAGGATGTTTTTGTTGTTTTCTATTCAGAAGGAACCACGATTAAACCCAGCTTGCTTTTGTAGGGGGGATGGGACACCATTTTAAAGAAAATGTGGCTTTGAATAAAAAGGGATTTTTTAATATTTTGCAAAATATCTTCAGTGGGGCCACAACTATGATGTAAAGACCTCTCTAATAAAGTAACACACTGAGAAACCTGGGCATGGGTCTGATTCTTGTGACCTCAAACCAGCTTCACTTCTAGTCTGGGTTTTGCTGGCTCAAAGAAACTTCTGGTATTGAACTTTGCAAGGCTGATCTTCCAGATCTTTAAAACGGAGCTAGAGCCTCTCCTGCTGCTCAGGGGCAGGGACATCTTTTCCAGGAAGCTGAAACTCTGGCAGAGATGAAGAGAAGCAGCCATTCCCTCGCTGACTTGAGATGTTGCTGTGTTCAGATGGTGCTGGGCTGACCCTGCTTGGCGAAGAGTGAGTATTGCACCCTGAGTCTGAGTGCAACCCACTTAGGCAGGGATTGTTCCTGTTGAATGAGCTGGCCTGCTCTCACAGGACATCCAGACAAAAGCCTCAGTTCCCTGGCTTTGGTGGGACAAGGAGGTCCTTGGGATGCCCACCTGCCTCTTGCCACACTCACCTCTGCCGAGGAGCTCTTGGGATGTGTTGTAGGACCAGGATGCAAATCATTTTGCCCCCTGTCTCCTCCCTCAGGTTGCCCAGAAAAACTCCCACCCCTCTCTAACCAAGCACAGAGCCCACAGGGTCTCTGTTCCCTGCTCAGAGCTTTTCACCTGCTGGTTTCATTGATTTCCCTCAAGGACACACAACATTAAAGGGCTGCTTAGACACGAGCCCATGGAGCTGCTGGGGGTTTGCCCTCGTTTTTGGAAGGTTGTGCCAGAGTCTGCCACTTTCACCTTGGCTTTCATGCAGGAAATGACCTTGCTGCCAGCGTCCACCCTAGAGAAAAGTGCAGGATGTGGGTTCAGGTGATGCTGAAAAGGAGAAGAGCTGGCACTGGAAGTTGTTGCAGGTGAAGTTTTAAACAGGCACAGAGAGAAGGACGAGCAAAGGCTGAGGGTGCCCATCTCCCTGCTCCAAAAGAGAGTGAAAATTGGAGTAGTTGAGGACACATAATTAATTCTCTTTGTTTATTGTGTGTACTAGGACTGCACTGTCTCCTGGGACACCCTGGTCAGAAATGGCCTCACTCCCTGTATCCCAGTGAAGCAGAGGATCTCCTGGGAATATTTAACTTCATCTGCATGTCCTTGGCAGTGCCTGAGGGGAGCTTCAACCATGAGGATTCATATATTCATAAGTACTGTGTATTCCAGAAATAGCTGTTAACTACCATTTCATCCTGGTGCTATGCTGGAAACGGAGCAAAAGTAAAAAATATTTCTTAATTTTTAAAAACAGAACTGACAGCCCTGAAAAAGCTCCTGGTGCTGCAGCAGCTGCAGCATCCCCTGTGGTTTCTGTCCTGTCACATCTGGGCTCCAAACCCCTCTGAGCTGCCCAAGGGCTTTTGCAGCGTTCTTGGTGTGCTGGGGATGCTGAAACTCTCTGGGGGAAGCTAAAGCAGGGCAAGCAGGGAGAGCCAGGGGGCTTGTGTCTGTCTGTCTGTCTCTGCACTGCAGGAGGGAGCTGCAGACAAGTCCTGGATGTCATCTGCACCCTCTGGAGCCAAACGCTGCTCTGAGTCCTCCTCATTCCCCAAGCGCCACCTCCCCACGGCTCTCCGGAGCTGCTGCCTCTGCCTTGCTGCTGGTGTTGGGTGCTGCCCCTCTCCTGGGTGCCCTGGGGCTGGGGCTGGGGGACACCTTGCCCTGGAACCTGCTCTGGACCCGGTTTTGGGGTTGGGGGACACCTTGCCGTGGAACCTGCTCTGGACCCGGTTTTGGGGCTGGCCGGGCGGTGTTTGCCGCTCTTGCTCTCGCTCACTAGATGGCACAAGGCTGGAGAGCCGCGGCTGAGCTCCTGAGAGGATCTCTTGCTCTTTTCCCTGGGTTTCTCACCCTCTGTGGCATCCCTTCCCCCAGATCTCTGCTGCTCCTGGGGGTGCCAGCACTTTTCTGGCCTTGGCCTCAGGAGTTATCCAGGGTTCCCCCATGGGAGGGCTGAGCATCCCCTCCCTGCTGCCACAGCCTTGGTGTGTTGGGTGCTGGGGTGGGGGGCACCCACACCTCCAACCTGCAATACAGGGGTCACAGCAGTGCAAAATCATCCCTGGTGACAGCTACGAACCACTGAGCTCAGCCCTGGTGAAATAGGAAACCACTGCTGGGGGGTTCAGCTGCAGAGATTTGTCCTCTGTTGGGGTAGGAGCATCATTTTTGACTGATCTTTGTGAAGTGGCTCGGGGAAGATGGATGCATTTGTTCTGTACAGGGAGGACCAGGAACATTCAGTCACCTGGCACCCTCTCCTCATTCTAAAACTGCGAAGTGAGCAGCAGCAGTGGGCTCTCCGTGCCAGGATGACTGCAGAGAATGTTCCCTCTGCAGCTCAGGGCTGATGGTGGGGCACTGCTTTCTCATTCCTTTCCATCTGGGACACCAGGCAGACCTCAGGGACTGCCCAGCTGTGCCCAAACAGCTGGAGTCCACTTACAGCCCTGCAGAAACCCATTTGTGTGAGCTGAGGGCTTTTCAGAAGTCATTCGCCCTCTTGCTTCAAATTGCTCAGCTCATCCTGACAGAGACAAGGGGCAGTGCACATGCTTGATTCTTGCATAGGTTATGACCTCTCCTGTAGAGTTATTTTATTATGGTTATTTTATTTTGCTTAATGATGCTTCAGCCTCTGGTTAGGGCAGCAAGGAATGACTTATTTATCCTAAAACACCCCTCAGTTGCAGCTGTACCACTCAACCTTATTGTGGGATGTGCTGCTGCCAGATCTCTGCTGTCCTGCAGCAGCATCCCCAGAGGTGTGGGCCAAGCAAGGACTCCCAGGACATCACAAGCCCCTTGTCTGGGCTGCCTGAGCAAATGCTTGCCAGGTTCTTTGATAAATGACCAAGGCACAGCAGAGCCCCAGGCAGGCTCTGCCTCTCCCCCGGGAGGTGATCTGGTCAGCATGGAAAGCCCCTCTCCACTCCTCTCAACAGCCCTCATTAGACTTGTTAATTAAACACAGGAGCCATTTTGCAGCCGGAGCTGTGATTCTCTCCCAGCTCTGCTTGTTCCTGGGTGCAGCCAGGGCCTGGTGCTGCGGGGGCCCAGGGGTGATGGAATCCCTTCAACAGGTCACAGTGCTGGGGAAGGCAATGCTGATGCTTAAGTGCTTCTCTACCCTAATTTTTCCTTTCAGCACATGAAGACCAGAAATTGTTTTGTTCCTCTCTTAATTCCACATCTCAGTGTACACTCCTGCTTTTACCACCACCATGCAGAGCTGCTTGGAGGTTTTCCTCACCATCCTTTGGAGGATTTGTGCATCTCTCAGGGCTTTTAAAACCAGCAGAACTCTCTCTGCTCCTGGACTCTCCACACAACCTCAGAAGCTGCAGCTCTGCTGCCTTTTGGTGCCATCCCAGGCTCTTGATGAACACAAGCTCCAGCCCCAGCATCCCACATGAATGGCAGGGCTTTCCTGGTGAGAGGAGGAAGGATTCTACAAGTTCTCCTGCTTTCAAAACACGTCTGACTGAGGAGTGATGACTGGGGCAGGGGTCAGAGTGATGTGCAGCTTGTCCAGAGGTAACCCAGCGCTGTGTCTGCACCCCAGCAGGCCCCAGGGAGGTCACCAGTGGTGTGATGTCCCCTTCAGACAACCCAGCAACCTTCCTGCTGCCACCTCTACCGGGGCACTGTGGTCTGGGGCCTTGCTGAGGGGGAGCAGGATGAAGACAAGCCCTTTGGGAGGGGCAATAAAGCCCTGGCAACCTGCCTGCACCTCCATTAATTCTCTAGGGTGGCTGCAGCAGAGTTAATAGTATTAAAAAGAGCCACATTTAAGCAGCCGCTAAGGAGTGAGATGAGTTGTTTATGATTAAATTAAACTCATATGAAAACTAATGACCTGCCAGTGTAAGCCTTGAGTAACTTTATAATGTAATTAAAAGCCCAACGGGGAAGAGAGCTGTGGTTGTGCCACGTGTGGAGGAGCTGCTGGGAGGACGGAGGCCACGGGGAAATGCTGATGGAGAGAAGTGCCCAGTGCCTGCCCTGTCTCCTCTGCTGGCCCAAGGACAGAGCTGGGCACGGAGCATGGCACGAGGGGTGGCTGCCAGCAGGACAGTGGGCCAGCTCCTGGCTCCCAGGGGTGGAATCCCAGAATGGTTTGGGTTGGAAGGAGCCTTCAAGATCATCCCATTCCAACGCCCTGCCATGGGCAGGGACACCTCCAACCAGAGCAGGGTGCTCCAAGCCCCGTCCAGCCTGGCCCTGGACACTTCCAGAGATGGAATTTTTCTGGACAACCTGTGCCAGTGCCTCACCACGCTCACGGTAAGGAATTCCTTCCTGACAGCTAATCCTAACCCACCCCCTGCCAGCGTGAAACCATTCCCCCTTGTCCTGTCGCTACACGCCCTTGTGAACAGCCTCTCGGTGCAGGTGTTGCCTTAGGTTTTAACCCTTCTATTTTTCAAATCCTGCACTGTCTGGCGTGTATGCTTTATATCTCGTTGGTTGCTGTTCTCTATGGCATGTATGCTTTATATCTCGTTGGTTGCTGTTCTCTATAGACATAACAGTGCCACTCTGCACTTACCAAGGACATTTGGGCTGCCCAGACCCAAGCTTGGG
>VZRZ01008136.1:167467-219251 GCA_013398175.1 Climacteris rufus | reverse complement strand
GCGCTGCCGGGGGTGCGGCTCGCACCGAGGGGGTTCCGCGGTGTCCCTGCGGCTTCCCCCGGCCCCGCTGGCGCTGCCGACCCTGGCGGGACCCGCCGGGGATGCGCGGGGGATGCGGGCGAGGGGTTCCCGCAGCGCAGGAGGAGGCGGCTCGGGCAGCCCCTGGGCTTGGGGGGCTCGGCACAGCGGCCGTGGGACCTGTCGGTCGCACAGTGCCGGGGCAAGGCAGCGCCCGGCTCCTGCTTTCTGCTCCCCGGATAGCGCTCTGTCCCTAGGAGGGATCCCTCGTGTCGCCTGCATCCCTGCCCAGCGCCTGCCCCGCGGCATCTTCCAAACTGTTGTGGGTTTGTCTATTTCTGAAGGTGGTTTTCTTTTTTTTCTTTTTTTTCCCCCTTATTATTTAAACTTTGGTGTGTTTCCAGGCATCCACGGAGAGCTTGTGGGTGAATCCTGGCAACAGCCGTAAAACAAAGACCGAAATGTTCTCGCCGCCGCGTTAGCCTTAGAGCAGGGTGACCCAGTGACACACTGTTCGTGCAGATGTGGTGTCGGCTCTGGCTGGAGTGTGGTCAGAAGAGGCAGGGTTCCAGATCTCTCGGGGGATCGAGGGCTTTTCCAGGTGCTCTGGGCCGGTTTGTGGCTCTGAGCAACAGTTGGAGGAGAGCTGAGGGCTCCAGGAGGGGAGGCTGCGGGGGTCTGTCCTGCTGCCACCCACCCCCTTATCACCCCTTCTTCCTCTCCTGCCCTGCCTGCATTTATCAGCTCCGGCTGAGCCTTGCCGCGGCTCCAGATGTGCCCTTTTCCTGCCGTGTCCATCCCAGCCTTACTCATCGCCTACGTGCGGAGCTTTGGGAGCTGCTGTTTGTCTTGGCCGATGCCGGGCTTTGCCGTCAGGTCCCGTTCCGAGGCCGGCCGGGGATCGCCTGTGCATCCTCCGCTCTCCTCCCGAGCCTCCTGCCCAGGGAGGGCTGGGACGCGCATCTGGAGCGCCGCAGCCGCTCCGTGCGCTGCCCCTGCCCGCCCAGCCGAGCCGGGGGGAGCCGGGCATGGCACAAACAATCCCTGGAAAACCGGGACAGCGATGTTTTGTGAGGAGAGAGCTGCGTGGCGGGGCAGCGGAGCCGCGGGAGCGCTGCGCGCATCTGGAGCAGCTGTGCCGTGCCCTCCTCCGAGCCTCTCCTCTCGCCTTTCCCTGCCCTGGGATGCGATGGAAATGCCCCGGGAGCTGTGCCGTGCCCTCCTCCTCCTCCGAGCCTCTCCTCTCGCCTTTCCCTGCCCTGGGATGCGATGGAAGTGCCCGGGGAGCTGTCCCCTCCTCCGAGCCTCTCCTCTCGCCTTTCCCTGCCCTGGGATGCGATGGAAATGCCCCGGGAGCCAGCGTGGCTCGCACAGGGCTGAGCCCAGGGAGGGGCCGGCGCTGGGTGAAGGGGAGCGCTCGCCTTGCTGGAGGAATCGATAGGAACCAGGCAGATTCGCCAAGCCAGTTAATTATATGAAACCAAACCCTTTTTTTTTTTTTTTGTCCTTCCTCCTCCTGCAAAGAGGGAGAGGCAGCATGGCTGAATCACGGCTGTGCCTGCTGGCACGCTGCAAACCCCAGTCAGGCACCCAGTGGCCGTGGCAAAGCTTTGCTCTCTGGATGTGCTCTGCTCCATCCCTGAGGCAGCGCTCCCTGTCCCTGGAGAGGCTGGAGGACCACGCTGGCTTCTCCTCCTGTTGCCTCTGTGCTGGCCTGGCCAGAGTGCCCTGCCCTGCTCGGGCTCCTCGGCTGTGCTGGACAAAGGGGCGCTTGTGTTGCTCGTGGTGAGGCCACAGCACAAAGCTGGGAATTCCACTGTCCCAGAAAAGTGAGATCCAAGCAGTGTTTCCAAGTCCTTGTTCCACCTGCAGTGAGGAGGGCTGGCTCTATTTAGGCTGCTGTGCTTTGCCTTTCACCTTGGTAATTGATACAAAAAAAAGAATTGTGTTGCCTGAGACAAAAACGTGGGGTTTTTTTGCAGCTCTGCTTTGAAGCAGAAGGGATAATATTTCCCAAAAATGCAGGGCTTGGGCTGGGCAGGGTTTGGGTAGCTGGGTATCAGCTTGAACACGTGTCAGGGTTCAGCTGGGGACCCAGACACAGCCCTGTGCCCTCCAACTTCACTTGTGCCACTTGTGTCTTCAGGCTTTTTTCATGGGCATTCCCTGGAAGTGAGCCATGATCCTTGTGCAGGTGTTTGTTGCAGGATGCTCCATCATCCAAGTCAAGAAGGGCGTTCCATCCCTCAGGCAGTGGCTGGAGGGTCACCCTGCAGTAACATTTCCCACACAATTCTGTGTTAAGTGGTCACAGCTCAGGGATGCTGCCAATGAGGGCTCCGGGGCCATCCTGCAAATCTGAAAAGGCAAAGTCCAAGCATAAAGTTTAAAAATAATCATTGTGAGAGACAGAGTAGCAGACTGTCATTTCTCTGGTCTGGCCAAGTCTCTGATAAATGAATGTTTATTCAGAAAAGACCCAAAACAAAGCCATAGTTGAAACAGACTAGATTTTCCTTTAAAGGACTTCATGCAGGACCTTTTTATAGTATTGTGTTTGTTATTCTCTAGTAGGAGCCCTAAAATAAAGCTTTTTCCTAGTAAATCCAGACTTTGGTTGTTTTCTTTCCCTTGGGCAAGCTTCAGGATGTTTCTTTTTGATCCAGCTGCAGTGTGTGGGTTTTGTGTGTGTTAATAGCAGTGCCATTGAATCACCTCTTCATTTCTACCTCCTGCCCACCCAGAACATTTCTGTAGTTTATGTAATTTTAAAGAGTTGTTCTGGAGTACAAATAAAAATTATATATATATCCATTCAACAGGAGAGAGAGAGCAGCATGCTGTTTGGTTGGGTTCGTTTTTTGGGGAACATGGACTATGTTCCTGGAGGACTTCCATTCCCAGCCTCCAGGTATCACTTTGAAAAAGGGACATTTAAACACACTGTGCAGCTCAGGTTAATTTTGCAAGCTCAGTGAACAAGATGGCAAACTTTAAACAAGGTGAAGACCTCATTTGTGGCAGCTGCTTTGTAAAAGTAATTAACAGTGCGTGGTGGAAGCTGGCTGATGGGATCTACAGAGCTTTTAAAACCAATTCGAGCAGAACCACATTCAAAAAGCGAGTGTGTTGTGTTTTTGGTGTGGAATTTGTGACGTGGTGGGAGGTTGGGGTTGGGGTTCTCTGCTCCTTGTCATGGCGAGGCCATTTGTGGTCTCATTCCTTGTCCAGCCCAGCCCCACTGCTTATCTGGAACTGATTACGGAGTGATAAGAGAAGAGTGTTCCTCGAATTTCAAGAGGACAGAGCTGCCAATCTGCAGCTTCAGTGGCTCTTTGGTGCCTTGTATGTGGAGAGCAGGAGGTGCTTCTGAAGCACCCGTGTCCCCTGGACTGTGTGTTGTGGTCCTGGTCCCAGCTTGCCTGGCTGGAGCAGAGCTCTGTGGGGACCTGGCACGGTGTCACCTTGTAGAGCCGAGTTCTTCCTGTGGATTTTCTGTGTTATTTCTGCCCTTGTGAATCATTCTGGTTGTTTGGCTTCAAAAAGGCATCAGGGGATGACTTCTCCCTGTGCTGTCTCTCTGGGAAGGGTGACCATGCCCCTGGTATGGTGGGAATGTCCTGTGGGCAGCCCAAGGAGCTGAGTGCGGAGTGCATTTACTCTGAGGAAGCAGGAGGTTCAAGTGAACAATGTGAAATCTATGCAGGGGCTGTTAACCAAACTGGGAGTCAAAGAGAGTGAATGTTTGAAGCAGGGGTGAGCCCAGGAAGCTGGAGTCTGAGTCTTGGTGGCCTCCAGAGGTCTGAGGGCTTTCTCAGCATCCTTAGTGGTGTTGTGCTGCTGTACCCTGTGGTTCTGCCATGTCTCATCCCATTTCCTTTTGTCCTTGTGCCTGGTCCTGCTCTGCTCACAGCACTGCAGAGCTGGTCGGGCTTTCCTCCTCACCTCTCAACAGAGCTGGGGCTTCACCCTCTGAGCTTTGTGGATGAAAACCAGCACTCAGACTCAACTCTCCTCTCTTTTCCTTCCCCAGTCACGTTACCCAAGGCTGCTGAAAACCTTGAATGTGGCAGTTCAGTGGCAGGGCCAAGTGCTGCCTGGCCCGTGGCCGCTGAGGCGGGCGCAGCTCCGTGTGGGAAGTTGATGCTCACGCTCAGTTCCAGCACTGAACTTCAGCACTGGGGCCACCCCTGCCTGCTCAGAGCTCTGCTGACCTTGGTCCCTCACAGCTCTGCTCTGGAGGGTATCTCTGTCTTCTGGCCATTCCATGGAGCATGGGAAAGCAAAGAATCCATATGTCTGACCTCCAGTGGGACACAGCAGGCGAGCGGGGGCATGTGTGGCGTGGCTGGGGGTCTGAGGGGGCCTGGCTGGCTTGTCCTTGCCTGGTGTGTGTGCACTTCCCACCCTGCAGTGCTGGCTGTGTGCTCAGGCAGTGCCCTGGCTGCTTTCCAGCCGTGCAGGGGGAAGAGGGTTCAGTGGAAGGGAACTGGAGCGAGGGGAGGTGGCTGCTGTGTGCTCAGGCTGGCTTGGGTGCTGGTGAGGATGTGCCTGCCCTGCTGCTGCCTCTGTCCCTGTAGCCCAGCTCCCTGCAGCTCTGACTTGTTGCTTCTGCCTCCCTTTTGCCACAGGGACCAGGGCAGCATCCCTGGTGCCCAAAGGCTACTGCTGGAACTCCTTCTCCCTGCCTTGTCCCTGCCTTGTCCCTGCCTTGTCCCTGCCTTGTCCCTGCCTTGTCCCTGCCTTGTCCCTGCCTTGTCCCTGCCTTCTCCCTGCCTTCTCCCTGCCTTCTCCCTACCTTCTCCCTACCTTCTCCCTGCCTTCTCCATGCCTTTCCCATGCCTTTCCCATGCCTTCTCCCTGCCTTCCCCAGCACTGGCTGAGCCAGCACGACCCTTCTGCCATTTCTCCACCCGCAAAGCAGGAGTGAGGGGGTGCCAGGCTGTCTGGTTATGGAGCTGGGGGTTGGCTCTCCCTCTGCTGCTCCAGGCTTTGCCATCCCATGGCACAGGAGCCCCCATCTCCCCTCCCCAGCCCCGCGCGCCGGCGGCAGCGAACGCTGATGGAGAGGGGCCAGGCACAGCAGCTCGATGCCAAGAACTTTCTTTGTTTCCAGCCACCTCCCTCCTTTTTTTTTTCTTTTCCTCTTACAATTTCCCACTCCCTTTTCTATATTAAACCCGCTCTGGCTTGGCTGGGTTGCTCAGCTGCTTTGGTTTCTCTGCCCCTTTGGGTTCCTCGTGCGGTGGCCCAGGGGAGGGTGAGGCTCCCACATCTCCCCTTGTTTGAGGATCGGGGCAGTGTGGGTGAAATCAAAGGTCTGATGCTTTTGACTGACACTTTTCCCCTTTGCTGGTGAAAGATGCTTTAAACATGTGGAGTTTTCCACAGAGAGGTTTATTGTACTGAGTCTCCCTGGACCCGAGACCACACAGGCTCCAGCCCTTTGGAAACAGCTCTGCAGACAGCTCTGCCTCCGCTGGAGGCTGTTATGTCTGGAATTGCTGCAGGAGCTCTGCTGGAGGCTGGGGACCTTTGCTGTGTCCCTGCACTCCCATGGGGGTGTCTTTCCCAGTGGTGTTCCTTTCCACCCTGCCGTAGGAGGCTCTCGGTGTGTGGTGCAGGGATGCTGGGGCAGCTCTGGGGTTGCTGATGGGGATGGATGTGCAGCTCCTGGGCTCCAGCTGGCACAGCTGGACGGTGCTGAGCTTGGGGTGGACTTGCTGCCTGGTTCAGCTGGTGCCAGGCAGAGTTCCCAGCAGCTGCCCTCTCCCAAAGCCTTCCTGGGGGCTTTGTGTGTGTCCCCCCCAGCCAGGATGCTTTGTGAGTCTCCATGCAAACCTTGGGAAAACTCCTGTAGGAGGATAGAGGCTGAAACTGCAGCTCTAGGCTTTCCTCACCTTCACTCTGCCTTTTTCCTACTCAAGTTTGAGCAGTCCAGGCTGCTTCCCAGCTCGTCCGTGCTGTGTTTATGCAAGGAGTGCAGCAGTGACTCTTCCACGAGGTCACACGGCCTCGTGCTTAAGAACGGGAAACCGGTTCTGTTATTTTATTTTTTTTTTTTTTCAGTTTCTTTTTTTAATTTNGTGTTTATGCAAGGAGTGCAGCAGTGACTCTTCCACGAGGTCACACGGCCTCGTGCTTAAGAACGGGAAACCGGTTCTGTTATTTTATTTTTTTTTTTTTTACAGTATCTGTTCTTAATTTCATTGCCTTAAGTCAGCAGCTTGGATCAGTTCCTCTCTCTCCCCACGCTGTTGTGTGGGACAGTGTGGCTCTTGGGGAAGGGGCAGACTGAGGATTTGGGAAGGGCTCCGGAGTCCTGGGTTCTTCTGGGCCCCCTGTGTGCATCCCCTGCAAAAACACTGCTGGTGGCTGACTTCTCCCAGGGCTCCTGCTTGCTGCTTCATTTCTTCAAGAGGAAAAGAAATAGAACAATGAAATCTCTGGCTGCCCTTTCCGAGGGAGATGATTTGCACTGGCTTCCCATCCGCGCTGTCCCGCGCTCCAGCCCCCGTGACTGCGGCGGCTCTGGATGTGTCTGAGCCGGCTCCTGCAGCCCCCCTGCCCTCCTGCCCATCCCCAGGAGCTCCCTGCCTGCCTGGGCTGCCCTCCTGCCCAGCAGGGATGTCCTGCCTCTCGCTCTGGCCGTCTCCTGCCACGAGCTGCCAGCGTGTTCCCCGTGGGTGCAGAGCCCCCCTGCCACCCGGGCGGGCTGGCAGCTCTCTCTGACAGCTCTGTTACGCTTGGCCAGGTGCCACTTGCAGTTATTTTAGCAAACTGTCATTTTCCTGACAGCTCCCTTCTGAAGAGTTTCAGTCCCATTTTCCACTGGCCCATTCTCCCTCTGAGGTGCTGGGCAGGGGAGAGCAGTGACAGATGCCTGGTTGTGCTGGAGGGGACCGAGCTCAGGGGAGGGCTGCAAGACCCCCTGGGCCTTTTTCCATGTTGTATTTACATTTAGGGCACTTTGTGTGACCAAGGAGAACCTTGGGCAGTGTTGGTGCTGATGTCACACTTCTCAACTGGTGATTTTTAAGTAGTTGGGATGTGACCTCTCACTTGTAACGCAGGGAGTTTGGGGATCCCAAGGAGTTGGGAAGCCCAATCCCCATGGAGTCTGTTGTTATCCAGCCTTTTGCATCTGCCAGTTTCCATTTTCTGTGAGGGATCTGTTCCACTTCTGCCCTCCAACGGACGGGAGCATGGAGAGGGTTTGGTGTTCATGAGAAATGCCCCTCTTGCCTGGCACTGAACAAGATCCACCTGCACCTCAAAAATTGTCCCTGTGGCTTCTGTACCTGCCAGGATGAGGCTCCCAGGGCTGGGAGTGGGGCAGGGCAAGGTGTCCTTTGCACAGGGAGGGAGGGAAGGAGGGAGGGGAGCTGCTGTTCCTGTTTCACCATCACCTCCTTCCCTTCCCTGGTGCAGACCCCGCTGCTGGCCTGGGAAGGGCTGGAGGTATTTGGATATTTGGATAGTTGGGATTTGGACAGCTCAGCTGTTGGTTTTGGCGGGGGGCCCAGCCCACGTGGTGGGGTTGCAGAGCCCCCTGCCCGGATCCTGCCTGGATCCAGCTCCCTCCCTGCCATCCCCTTGGCTCCCATCCCTCAGGAAACACTGGAGAGGATCCAGGTGCCAGCCCCCCATGCCAGCAGGGCTCCCTTGGGGGAGCAGCTCCCAGGGGTAGTGCCAGCTGCAGCCCCAAGAGATCCCTTCACCCTCTCCATGGAAAAGTGCTGCTGTGCTTTCCCCGTGTCATTGCTGTGAAGGCCCATGGAAATCAGAGCTGGAGGAGACCCGTGGAATAACTGTTTCCACATGTTCTCACCCACACACGGGCTGGGAAAGCCTGTTGGAGCAGCCTCTGAAGGGGCAGCTCATGGGGTGGCTGCCACTGGGACAAAATTTGGTTTATTTGGGCTGCTGCTTCGTGGTGGCTGCTCCTGGCAGGACAGGGTGCAGTGCCAGGCCAGGAGGGGAAACTTCAGACCAGGTGCAATGTTTTCAAACAGGATCAGTGGGTGCCTCATCTCCAGTCCCTCTGGAAAGCATCACTGGGTGGCTGAGTGAACTCTTCAAACCTTTCCAAATCTGCACTGCTGTTGTTGGCTGGGGAGAGCACCAGAGTTGTGTTTTCTGGTGCCTCTTTTAGCAGGGTCTGGAGCAGGTACTGGCAGAGACAAGATCTGTGGATGGCATGAGGCTCTTGGAAGGATGAGGAATATTCCCAAGGAGAGAGGAAGGCAGCTTTACCCAGGTTTTATAGCTGCTGAGAAGCTCCTGTTCCTGTGGGCTTGCCCATCTTTTCTGCTTTTCATAAGTAGGTTGAGGAGATACCCCTGGAGACCTCTCTGCTGTGTGCAGGAAACTGTAATCCTGACTCCTGGGAGAGCTGCATTTCAGCAAAACGGGAGTGAGCTCATCACTTAGCAGAAAAGCTCCTTCCCTCAGTTGCACAGGGCACAACAAAGCGTGGTGTGCCCTCAAATCTCATGGCTTTATTACCCTTAAGAGCTCTGAATTCATTTTGGCTGGAGTATCTCCACATCCTGATTAAAATCCCAGTCTAATAAGCTGTTGACTCCAAATAAAGGCAGGATAGGAATAAACAATGAAGAAAAGTTGGCTCTCCCTGCTGCCCCAGTGGAAGGCTTTCTCCAGGCAGGCAGCCAGTGGTGATATAACCCCGTGAAGTGCTGTAGACTGGTAAGAAAACCGGGATATCAGCTGAGCTTCCAGCCCACATGAGCTCATGCTGGCCTGCCAAGTCCTGGGGTGAGGGCAGAGGCAGCTTGGACCTGCACTTAGCATCACTTAACTCTTGCATTGCTGGTGGGCTGGTGCCCCCCTTGGAGCACCTCGTGGTCCTCCCAGGCCTCCACAGCTGGAGCAGATGTTGCCTTGCAGGAGCCTTCTGCCTTCCTTGTGTTCATAGGGAAAAAGTGCAGGTCCTTCGTCTTAAAAGAAGAGTTTGTGAATGAAAGCAGAGGGGGAATGGCTTCAGACTGAGACAGGAGGGTTGGATGGGATTTTGGGAAGGAATCCTTCCTTGTGAGGGTGGGGAGGCCCTGGCACAGGGTGCCCAGAGAAGCTGGGGCTGCTCCATCCCTGGAAATGTCCAAGGCCAGGCTGGACAGGGCTTGGAGCAGCCTGGGATGGTGGAAGGTGTCCAGGGTTGGAACAAGATGAGCTTTAAGGTCCTTCCAGCCCAGCCTGCTCTGGGATTCTGTGGTTATGGTTGGCTGAACGAGGTTTTGAGGTGATGCTGAGCAATTCAGGTTTTGCCAGGACAGGCTGGTGGTGCCTGTGGCCCCCAGCCAGGTCACAGCAGAGCAGTCACAGCTCTGTTTGGGCTGATCTCTGCTTTAACCAAAGTGGACCTTGAATTATGGGCTGGAAATAAGGGAAGTACTTTATTTTAGCGGTAAGAACTTGATCCCTCTTGCTGCCTCATTTTCTGTCTTAATTTGGAAGTGATTCCACTGGGCAGAGTTTGTCATCCCTCAGGGGTCTCCTCACCTCCCAGCTCATGCTGTGTCAGCCCTCTGAGCAGCACAGGGAGTTTTGGGTTAGGCTTTTAGTACAGTATTTGGGGAGGTTTGATGAGCTCAAAGAACTGAGTGCTGTGCTATCCATGTGAGACTCGTGGTGTTTGAGTTTGGATGTTGGGCTGGGATATTGCTCACATTCCAGAACCTGGAAGAATGGGCATCTCAGTGGGAAAATCTCGAGGGATTCTGTTTTAAATACCAAAATATCAGCATTTAAGAGCCTTCATGCTTGATTATGGCAGCAGAAGTTCCAGCAGGTGCCTTCATCTGGGCTGCTCAGTGTTTTCTTCCTGCTTCAGTGAATTGATCCTTGAACTTCTGGTGGAAATGAGGACGTGTGTTAGGAGAACACAAATGTCCTTCTTCTGCTTAGCCAATCTGTTGTCAATTTGAGGTTTGTATCACTTGGGTGTTACGCTGGCACCTCATCAAGGGTTACCTCTGGTGTCTGTGACAAACAAGGGAGCACATGAGATAAGCAATTGCCTCATTCTGTGATGTGCTTGTTGTCCTTCGTAGTAGAATTAATGATGAAATGGGCTGGGCTTGGTGTTTTGTTTTGCATTCATCACCAAGAAAAGCCTGGTCATACATTCTGTGAATAACCTGCAGTTACTGGGATTGGTTGTGTAGTGTTTTAAGGAGCAGGAGGGTGATTTGCACCCCTGCAAGTGTAAGAAACCCAAACCTCAGGGCTGTTCATGGTGGAGTTTCAAACCTTGGGGGCTTCAGCCTTGCAAGCCCCAGGGGCCAGGCTGGTGCTGCTGGGGGATCTCAGCATCAAACTGGATGCTGCAGCTGGAGATGGGATGGCCAAGGTGCCATAATGTGTCTGGAGGGATTTGTGCTGTGTTTTTACATCAAGTGTCATCTCACATCCCACGTGTGCCCCTGTTGAGGGCTGCAGAGCTCAGCTCACAAACAGCAATGAACATTTAGCTGAGCTGCAGCAGTGCAGCTCCATCATTCAAGGACATTCATCAACATTGCCTGTGTTGTGGTGTTGCTGAAGCGATCTGAAGTGTTCCCATGGCTGTGGGGGCTGCTCTGGCAGCTCTTTGGGTTCTGCTGGGGGTTGTTGGGTCCCTCCTGTCTGATTTCTCCCTCTGTTCCCTCCAGGTCTACATCATCAAGGTCTCCTGGTCCAATGGCTCCACAGAGGTCATTTACCGGCGCTACAGCAAGTTCTTCGACCTGCAGGTAGGGATCCCTCCAGTTCCTGGGGCTTTGCCTCGGGGGGAACACAGGCTGAGCTCAGCTGAACAGCTGGGCTTTACCTCGTGCTGACAGTGCCACCAGAAAATGCTTTAACTCGAGGCAGAAAATGCTGTAACTCGAGGCAACCTAAGCGCAGCTTTGGGCGTCCTTGAGAAATCGAGAAAAACAGCAACCTCAAAAGTGGATGGAATCTTCACTCCTGTGCCCCTTGCACTCAGTGGGACACCCTGAGTCTTTAGCATGTCCCAGGGTTGAAGTTCCTGAGTTAGAGCACAGGGCTGTGGTGGTGTGTTTGAATTCCTGCAGCAGAAATCTATGCAATCACTGGGGGTGTTATTGGGGGGGGAGTTTGTTTGCTTTGGAGGAGGATTTTGTTAGAGTTGGGTCCAAATTCCATTCCTGTGGAGCTGACACCGTGCCTTTCCCAGCTGCTGTCACAGCAAAGCAGGGCTGCCCCTGGAAAAGCCTTTTTCTGTGTGTCAGTGCCCCACTGCCTGGGGTTTGGGGAGCAGGGGCTGGGAAAGTGCCTGGTTCCCATTCCAGCCCAGAGGGCAGCTGGCAACAGCTGCTTTAGTACCTGAAGGAGCCAACAAGAAAGATGGAAAGAGACTTTTTTACAAGAGCATGTGGTGACAGGACAAGGGGGAATGGCTACAAACTGAGAGAGCAGGTTTAGGTCAGATATTAGGGAAAAATTCTTCCCTGTGAGGGTGGGGAGGCACTGACACAGTTTGCCCAAAGAAGTTGTGGCTGCCCCATCTCTGGAAGTGTCTAAGAAGAGACTGGATGGAGCTCTGGGCAAGCTGGTGCAGTAGAAGATGTCCCTGCCCATGGCAAGGGGGTGTAACTGAATGATCCTTGAGGTCCCTTCCAAGCCAGGCCATTCTGTGATTCTGTGATTTAATTCCCTCCTGGTGCAGGAGGGAGCCAGGAGGAAAATGGAACTGGGAAGGAGGAGGTTGGAAAGGGAAATGGGACAGGCTGGGCTGCAGAAAACCCAAACCAGGTTCTGGGTGAGCAGGCAAAGGGTGTTTTCCTCCTCCTCCTCCTTGGTGGAGATGAGCCAAGGGGTCTGGCTGGGCTTTATGAGCCAAAACACAAACGGAGCTGCTGGAACAGGCTCTGTGCAGAGGAGAAAGGAAAAGGCAGGAAGGGAGCTCAGGGCTGGCAGGAGCTGCCAGAGGGGCCACTGGCATGTCCCTGCTGGGCTGTGTGGCACCAGGGCAGGAGCTGGGCACCCTCTGCCCCAGCAGCCCTCTGACATGAGGCTGAGCATCACTAGGGGCTGTATTTCAGAGGCCTGGGAATGAGAGAGCCTTTGCTGACATCTCTGCATGCAGACACAAACACGGTGCTGAAATTCCAGCCTGCCCAGCAGAGCAAGCCCCTGGGAGTGCAGATGGCTTTCCCAGGTTCAGCTGCCTTCTGCAAAGTCTGGGATTGTGTGAGATGCTGCTCACATCAGTGGTGCCCTGTCCCTGCCCAGCCAGGACCTTCAGAGAGCTGTGGAAGGAGCAGGGTGAGCCCCTGGCTGTGTTTCCCTGCTGTCCCACAGCACCAGGCTGGCCAAGGCCAGGTAGGGTGGCCCAGAAGTGCTGGAGCAGGCAGGGGTTAAGCTGAGTGCAGCTGCTTGTGTAACCAAGGAAATATGAAAGTAAATAAACAAGGAACAGCTGTTGGGCAGCAGCCAGGCCTGGAAGGAAATGGAACTCGTGCTTCCTTCTCTGCAGCATCTCATCTTCACTGCTGCTCCAAGGTGGTGGCCAAGCTCATGTCCTTGTTTGCTGCACGGGGGGAACAGCCCTGGGGGGTTTTTGGGGTAAAATTTGCCTCCAGCTGTGCTTTGCCTGGGCTGGGGAAGGAATCGTGGCTGTCCTTCCTCTCTCCTTCCCCTTCCACCCTGGCTGGAGCTGTGCACACTCCTGGGATGGAAAACACCATCACTGGAGGCTGCCTGGAGCCAGAGGCTCTGCAAGACACCCTGGAGCACCTGTAGAAGCAGAGATATTTTATATAAACAGATATATAGACATAGACATAGATTCTATAGATACAGATTCTATGGATATAGATATATAGACATAGATATAGACACAAATAGATATAGATATAGATTATATAGATATAAATGATATAGATATAAATATATATATATCATGGTGCAGTTGGGAAAGTTTAAAGCAAACCTCTCCTCCCTTTGCTGTTCCCTGCAGCTTTTTCTTTTAAAAAAAAAAAGTGAAAAAAAAATAATAACAACCACTCCTTTTTGGCTCTGCTGAAAGAATGAAAGAAGCTGTGGTTTTTCCCTTCCTTCCCCCTTATCACACATGCTTCCTGGTGTCCTTATTTTAAGCTTGTGGTGCAGGACAGTGGAAATTGGATTGAGAGGAGAGGAGTGAAACAGATCCTCTGAGCACAGTGGAAAAAAATGCTCTAGGTAGGCAGCACTGACTGCTGCCATTGCTGGAGGCCTTTCTGGTGTGACTGTTGGATGATTCTATGCCAATTTTAGCTCTTTAGGCAGAAATTTTCCATTCTGGAGATTATTCATGCCTCTGGTTATTAAAAAAGAATTCCACACAGCCCCCCACAAAACAAGTGATGGGCTGAAACGGTTCAGCTGCTTCTGAAAACAGTCAGAGGGGAAAATATTTTTCCTAGGTCCAGTTCTGCTGGTCTTTTGGATGTGTTGGAGGACGAGTTGGAAACTCGAGTTGCAGGTGATCCCTGTGTCAAGAATCTGTCTTTCATGGCATCCAGGGCAAGTCCAGCCAGATGTACTCACCCTTACAGCCTTGAGCAAGCCCAGTACATGCACGTTTGGGTCAGGAGAGCTGTTAATTGAATATCAGTGATCCCAGTGATTCTGGCTGCACTTTCATGCTCCTGTCAGAGGCTGAGCAGGGGTTTGTTTTTCCAAGAGCAGCTGTGGCTGCATTTGGGGAAGGTTGGTGCATCCTCTTAGGCTGTGAGTGCCTCTTCCTTTCCAGGGATGTGAAGCCTTTTGATCCAAGGAGGAGAGAGGAGCTTGGAGGGGCTGTGAGGGCTGACCCTGGGCTGCTGGGGTGCTGCAGTTCAGAGCTGGGGTGTGTGAGTGGCTGGGGATTTTCTCCTGATACTCCCAGTGGGGCCACAGCTGAATCACTTGTCACCTTCCATTGTGGCCAAACAATTATTTCAGGAGCAGGGCCAAGGCAAACACGAGCACGCTTCGTGCTGACAGCAGAGCCAGCTCCCCCTGCAGCCACAGGCAGAGTCCTTCCCTCCCCAGCCAGGCAGGAAGGACACTCCAAACACCAACTGAAGCTGGAGAGAAGCCTGGAGTTTGCTGGTCTCTGACTCCACAGCATCCTTGAGGTTGGAAAAGCCCTCCCAGCCCATGGAGCCCAAGCTGTGCCCATCCCCACCTTGTCCCCAGCCCAGAGCCCTGAGTGCCACAGCCAGGCCTTCCTTGGGCACCTCCAAACCTCCCTAGGCAGTTCCAAGGCCTGAGCACCCTTTCCATGGGGAAATTCCTGCTGCTGTCCAAGCTGAGCGTCCCCTGGCCCAGCCTGAGGCCGTTCCCTCTGCTCCTGTCCCTGTTCCCTGGGAGCAGAGCCCGACCCCCCTGGCTGCCCCTCCTGGCAGGAGCTGTGCAGAGCCAGCAGGGCCTCCTGAGCCTCTTTTTTCAAGCTGAACTCTCCCAATTCCTTCAGCCATTCCTCATATGGATCATGAATTCTTGGCCAGGCTCTTTTCATCCTGTCTTGTTTTCCCTGGCACGTTCCATGTTTGCCCCTCTTTGGGACAGGTTACCCCAGGGTTTT
This sequence comes from Climacteris rufus, assembly GCA_013398175.1. NCBI lineage: Eukaryota > Metazoa > Chordata > Aves > Passeriformes > Climacteridae > Climacteris > Climacteris rufus. The sequence continues at coordinate 204,655 of VZRZ01008136.1, read as the reverse complement.
TTCCCCTTGCAGTGAAAAACCTTTTCTCCAGTCTTTGTCCCAGCTGAAGGCTGTGGGGTTGGGTGATGTTCTGTGGCTGCTTCTCTGCACAGAGCTTTAGTTTTGAGGCCAGGGATGGAGACAGGACATGGGCTGGACTAAACGTGCTCCCTGCACAATTCAGGGACAGAAAAACTGAGAATTTGAAGGAACATTAACATTGGCTCTGGCTCTCTCTCCCATTCCTGTCTGTCTGTGCATCCAGTGTGTTTCCCAGTTCTCTTGCCTGTGCATATGTTTAACAAATCCTTCAGGTTCTTAGCTGGAAACTTTCAGCTTTGACCCACCTGGAGCTGTGTCATCTTGGAGAGAGTCCTGCAGCCCTCAGGCCAACAGCTTTTGTGTGTAACACCAAAAAATAAATAGTCTGTGGAAGTGGTGCCTACTTGTGTGAGAAAATTGGCAGCAGGCACTGGTCTGTGCTGCCATCTCCACGTGGAGGAGAGACTGGTCCTTCTGGAGGGGGTTCCTCACCTTTGGTGTGCACACAGAGGCCAGGAAAGGGCAGGGAGAGGGGAAAGGCTGTATCTTAGGGAATATCTTAGTGCTTCAGACTGTTTTAAAATAAACCACCACGTTAGAATGGGCTCAGACGACTGGAGCTGGCACACAAAGAGGAATTCTTCTCGTCAGCTTGTTTCAGGCAGTTGGAGTCTTGAAAAATTAAAATGAGCCTCTTGCATGGCTTCCATTACTGTGAGCCCAGTGCTTGCCTTCCTCTGCCTGCCCTCCTCCTCCTCCTCCTCCATTATTGAGCCCAGGCTCCTGGCAGGAATTCCCAAAGGTGCAGTGAGTGTTATCTGAATCCTCCCGACGTGGAGAGCCAGGACAGACGTGCTGAGCACTGTGCCCCGAGCAGCACAGGGCTCCTTCAGGTGGGAACAGCAGCCAAGGCTCTGCTTGGATCTGCCCCCTCTCCTGAGTCCTGCCTGGTCTGGGCAGCCTCTTTGATGGAAAAGCCCTCAGGCAGCTCAGCCAGGCTGTGGCTGCAGGAGATGGATGGGTTTTGTGTCCAGGGGTTGTAAACAGGGCTCTCTCAATAGCGATTTCGTAACAGGAATCTTATTTCAACACTTTGGGGATTTCTTTTTTTTTTTTTTTTCTCCAGGGTTTATAGAGTTCAGCAAAATTCTGAGCAGTTGTGTGTGCAATGAACTCGCTGGTTTCACCCTCCTACAAAAATAAATCAGCAGGATCTCACTCTTGGGCAGTGGGATCGTGACAGGCAGGCCCTGCGTGACCGAGGACAAGGAAAAACCCACAGCTTCCTCCAGCGAGGTTCCTGCTGCACAACAGCAGCAACTGCTTTGTCCTCTGTGCCCAGAGTGCACCCAGAGCCATGAGAAGTGCAGGAATAGTGAATTCCCATCCTGGAAGTCGAGAGGAGGAGAAACACTTTCCATTAAATAAGGGAATTATTCCGCTTCTGTTTGCAGAAGGAACAGCCGGTGTTTTCCCAGCAGTGCATCAAAGATCTTCATCGTTCTCCTCCTCTCTCCCTCCACAGAGAACAAGCACAGTCCAATGCACTTCAGCCTAGTTAAAAGTTGGCTCCTTAATATTTTCCCTCTCCAAATGTCTTCCATTTATATCATTCCAGCTTTGGCAGCAGGAGCTGGAGCATTCCCATGCGTGCCAGCGCCGGGGCAGGTCCGGGAGGCAGAGCTGGCACCCTGCTCTGTGCCTGGCACTCAAAAACTGTGCCTGCCCCTGGCATTCAGCAGCCTGGAGTCCCTGCAGTCAGTGCTGGATGAGCATTCCCAGGCTGCTGCACATCTGCAGGAGAAACAATCCTCAGTTCTTGTAGCTAAAGCCTGTCCGAGCAGCTGCTGGGAGCAGCACTCCATGGCTTTTGGTTAATTCTAAGCTGGGAGCAGCACTCCATGGTTTTTGGTTAATTCCAAGCTGGGAACAGCACTCCATGGCTTTTGGTTATTCCAAACTGGGAACAGCACTCCATGGCTCTTGGTTAATTCCAGGCTGGGAGCAGCACTCCATGGCTTTTGGTTAATTCCAGGCTGGGAGCAGCACTCCATGGCTTTTGGTTAATTCCAAGCTGGGAGCAGCATTCCATGGCTTGGTTTATTCCAAGCTGGGAACAGCACTCCATGGCTTTTGGTTAATTCCAGGCTGGGAGCAACACTCCATGGCTTGGTTAATTCCAGGATGGGAACAGCACTCCATGGCTTTTGGTTAACTCTAGGCTGGGAACAGCACTCCATGGCTCTTGGTTAATTCCAGGCTGGGAACAGCACTCCATGGCTTTTGGTTAATTCCAAGCTGGGAACAGCACTCCATGGCTTTTGGTTTATTCCAAGCTGGGAGCAGCACTCCATGGCTTGGTTAATTCCAGGCTGGGAACAGCACTCCATGGCTTGGTTAATTCCAAGCTGGGAACAGCACTCCATGGCTCTTGGTTTATTCCCAGCTGATCACCCTCTCCTTGTGCTCCTGGTTTGTTGTGAGCCCATCTCCGCCTGCTCCCTTCAGTTGGTCCCTTGTTCCCAGATGCTCCCAAGGCCAAGGAAGGGCTGGCTCCTGAGCCTCTTCTCTGTTCATTCATCCCTGCTGGCACCCCTGGTCTCCTTCCCTCTGGGAATTTGGCAGAGCAGCTGGAGGAGGCAGCATTCCCAGCCTTTGCTTCCCAGCCCTGCGGGAAGTCAGTCCCAGGGGAAGCACTGCAGGATGTGGTCCAGGAGGAGCCTGAGTAACCCATGGAGGCAACAAGATGGGCAGGATCAAAGTTCCATCCCTTGGGGATGGAGCTGAGGTCTCGTGCTGGCAATCCACTGTGGATTTGTTTGGTGAGTTTTGATAATTCAATGTTTAAAGGTTTTCCTGTTACATCCCTCTCCCTGAGTCAGGGCTGAGCTGATGCCCTTCCACTCCCCAGCTCACTGAAAAAGCTGTGGAAATTCAGCTGCCTCCTTCCTGCCAGGGCCCTGGTGGCCTCTGTGCTGCCCAGTGCCATGGGCTGTGTCCCTGGGGGTGCCTGCCTGTGCCCAGGGGTTTTGGTGAGGTTTTGTGGGTCTGGGCTGGCATGAGACCCAGCTCTGTGTGCTTTCAATCAATCTAACCCAGCCCACTGTGCTGGGGGAAAGACCTGCAATTTATATCGTGTGGCAGCAGCCCTGGATCCCAAATGAACCAGTTTCATTTGATTGATGCAGCCTGGGGAGAGGCTGAGATGGAGAGCAGTAAATCAGGGTAAAGGAGTGCTGTGTCTCAGTGGTGGATTTTTAGTGAAATGCCCAGAACCTGTTTCTATTGTTCAGCCCATGGGATAGAGCACAGACTGGTGTGTGCACCCAAGAAGTGACAGCATTTGGATGGTGAGGGAGAGGCAGAAATAAGAGCTGGCTCTGGGTTTGTCCTGCCCTTGCAGGGGAAGGTGATAAAGCTGGAAGGACGAGGTGTTTTTCCACACTCCTGACTCCTCACTGCTCTTCCATCCCTCTCAGTGGGGATGGAATAAACCATCAGGCTGTCACAGGCCTACCAGGGTGCTGTAAGTCACTGCTGCTGTGCTGGCTGTGGGAAGTGCTTTCAGGGAAGGATGTCCTGCAGTTTGGAGTCCCCTTGCAAAGGGCTGTGAACCTCTGAAGCATCTCCTGGGTCCTGGTGGGCCTGGGACAGGGGGAGAATGGACCCTGCTCCATCCAAGAAGTGATGCTCCTTTTTCCTTACTTCCCTCCACTTTCCCCTTACCCTCCATGTCCTGAGGCTTGTCTGTCTGCTCATTGCCATCACTGGGGTGCTGTCTCCTCATTCCCATCACACAGACTTTCCTGGGGGAGGGACAAGCAAGGCAGGTCTGTGCCAAGGCTGCTCCATCAGGGGAAACCTCGTGGGGTGAGGAAGAGATCAGGATCTGCCCTTCCTCAGGATCTCCCCCTTCTTGTGGGGAGGGGACCTTTCAGCCAGAAAGTGGAGAGGGAAAAACGGGATGTGCTGCCAGTGGGTGGGTGCTGCAGGGCTCTGTGGTGCCAGGCTGGCTCCAGGGTTTTCCTGCCAGCAGCTGGATTCATGGCACCCCTTCTGCTCATCTTCCTGTCCCCAGGGTGTTCTCTGCACCCTGTTGTGGGAAATTCCATGTTCTGGTGTTAGCTGGGATTGCAGTGTGAGCAAAAAATAGGTTTTGGTGGCATGAGGACAGGCAGCATCTTCCCTGCCACAATTCCACCTCCCTGAGCCTTTCTGCCTTCCTGGGAGCACATCTGGAGGCCTTTGCAGGAGGGTTGAGTCACTGAGTAGTGAATTAGAAATGATGTTTATGGCTGTCTTCACCTGGCAGCCTGGAAATCAGATCCTGGAGATGAGGTTTGGGAGGTGTAATTAAGGGAGGTGAATTTATTGTTTTAATACTGCCTTTGACAGAACATTTAGGGTTTGGGCAAGAAGGAGCTTTCATTTGGGTGTCAGTGCTGACACCACATTAAATTTGCCAAACCAGGTATTTCTGAGTACACAAGGTGCTGTTGTGCAACTCGGGGAGAATTCCTTGTGCTCCCATTTTCCTCTGCAAGCTGATCCTTTACCATCAGCCATGCTTGACCTGTTTGGAGAGGAAGAAGATGTGTTGTTGTAGCAGACTTTGGGAAATCCCTCCCTCAGTGAGCACTTTGGGTGTTTAAAAGAGGTTTAGACCCCTCTGGGGGTGATCCCCCTCCCCAGGCTGGCAGAAAACCAGCTCTGCAAGCTTGGAGTGGCTCCTGGAGAGCCAGGAATGAGGAGGAGGAGGATGGAGACCTCTCCCTGCCTTGTGCTGAAGGCTCAAGTTCAGGTGGTTCAGCTCTTCCGTGCAGCTTCACTCTTGCTCCAGGCACTGCAGAGCATCCCAGTGATGCATCCCAGAGTGCAGCTGCCTGTTTGGTTTGGGGTTTTTTTAGGGAATAATATCGCTGGGAAATGGAGGAAATTATTTTTTAGAAAATTAAGCTTTGGTTCTTCCTCCCTCTCGGAGGATTTCTGCCTGTGGAGCCACTGCTGGCAGCAGGCATTGCCCCTCTCCTGCCCTGGGAAGTGCTGGGATGTGGAAACTGCCCAGGGATCCCAGATCTTGGAGTTCTCACCCCATCTCAGTCAACAGAACTTTGCAATCCCATATTTTTTAACTGCCCCTGCAGAAGGCTCTGTGCTCAGCCATGTAAAGGGCTAAACCAGCTGTGAAACTCTTCCTCACCCTAAGCTGGGAGGAAAGTTAGTGTTTAAATTCTAGCAAAGAAAGAAGCTCACTTCAGTCTGTGTAAAAAGTTCTCTTGGTTTCTTTCACTATTAATATTCTTAAGGAAAGCTTTCCCCTTGATGAGTCACTCACAACATTTTTTAAAAGCACCTTTAATTTTAGCAGTTCAAATTGAAACGTTAATTGTAATGGATGCTCATTTGCTGATCCTTCTTCTTGGCAAATCAGCATTTTCCAGATCCCCTCCCACCTGCAGGAAATAAAAAAAAAACCCCTTGGAAAGCTCCCAGGAGCTCTGAGTTGCTGCTCCCAGCCCTGTCCTGCTGCCCTGGGGAGGGTGGTGGCAGTGCCAGGCTCCTGCCCCAGCACTTCCCTGTGGGAATGCCCTGTCTTGGGCACCTCTGAGCTTGGCACCTTCCAATGCCAGCCCTTCTGGAAGTTCAGGAATTGGAGGGCAGGGTGCTCTGTGAGGGAGAGGTGCAGAGGGATGCTGGTGGGCTCACACAGGTCCCTGGGGCTCCAGCAGCTCCTGCCTCTGCCAGACAGATTTATTGTCAGGTGGGACAGGGCAGTGTGGTCATGCCAGGGACTGAGGTGTGTTTCTATAAACCCCTGGGGGCTCTGCAGTGCCTCCTTTTCCTTCTGTGCACTGCCCTGGAGCTGCTCTGGATGACACCACCGTGAACCCAAACAGTGAAATCCTCCCTCCTGTGGAGACAAAAATCTGCCCTTGTTGGCTTTTCTGCTGCCTGTGCTCCCTTGGAAAATGGGGGCTGTTTTTAGGGAAGGAACAGCAGGGAAAATAAAAGGTTAGCAAGAAGTCTGATGCAAGCAGAGGGTCATGAGGCTGCTGTTTGTGACCCATCCAAGGGTTGGGGCTGCAGCTTTTGCAGCCCTGCCTGCAGCTCAGATTCTGCCTTCTCATCTGTCTCATCATGTTTGGGCCTGCCACAGGTTGAAAACCGGGGATTAATTTCAGGGAAGGAATGCACACCAGTCTGCTGCCCCTCATCCCGAGCGGGGAGGTTCTGGGAAGGGAGGGCTTGAAGAGAAATCAGATCTGGAGCTGTTTGGGGAGGAGCTGGGGATCCTGAGGGGCTGGGCTGTGCAGGGAGCCTCTGTGACCCTGAAAGGCTTCCCTGGAGCTGCTCTGGCTGTGAAGCTCCATGTGGGATGTGGAGCTTGGTCTGGTTGGAGATGTGAGCACAGGTGTGGGCAGGTGTGTCAGTGTTTCTGCACAGATTCCACAACACAATCTGAAATCTTATGTATTCCCAGTCTTCCAGGCGTTTGGGAAGGTGGTGTTTTGGGATGTTTTGGGCTGCTGGAGAGCAGGATGGGGGTGAACACGACTCATCTGTGCAGCTTTTCCGAAGGCATCGGCAGCTCCAGCCACGGCTGCGATGCTTCTGTGGGCTCTGGCACCAGCCCTCCCCTGCTCCCGTGCCAGGGCTCCTTCCAGGGGTGCATCCTGTGTGTCACAGCCCTGGCTGTGCTGCAGGGATGTTCCCAAGGACGGGATGGGGAAGAGGAAGCAGCACAGAGCAGCATCACCCTCGGGTGTTGCTGCTCTGCTCCCCAGCAGCTGGGGGATGTGTTGAGCTGTGGGTGCAGCGCTGGTGCTTTGGGGTGGCCTCTGCTCCTGGTGCCACGTTCTGTGCTCATTTCTGCAGCCTGGGACCATCCAGAGGCTGCAATTATCACAAATTAAATGGCAAGTGGATTGGTAAAGTGACTTCCAGGGCTCATCAGTGATGGATTGATCAAAAAAAAGCATTCTGTGGTTCAAGGTTGGGTGAGAAAAGCAGAGGCTCCTTGTTTGAAGGTCACTACGGGCTTTGAGGGGCCAGAGGCTTGGGGACAAGTGCTTTCTCCACTGGGAATCCTGGCAGCCCTGGTGAGCTGGCACTGCTTGTCCTGGAGCTGAGCACCCCTGGGGTTCCTGCTTGGAGAAACTCAGTCTTGGAGAGAGACTTTTACAAGAGCCTGGGGTGACAGGACAAGGGGGAATGGTTTCAGATGGACACAGAGTAGGGTTAGGTTGGATATTGGGAAGAAATTCCTCCCTGTGAGGGTGGGGAAGCCCTGGCACAGGGTGCCCAGAGAAGCTGTGGCTGCCCCAACCCTGGCAGTGCCCAAGGCCAGGCTGGACAGGGCTTGGAACAGCCTGGGACAGTGGAAGGTGCCCATGGCAGGAGCTTGGAGTGGGATGAACTTTAAGGTCCCTCCCAACCCAGCCCATCCTGTGATTCTGTGAAACACTGGGTCCTCAGGCAGGACACATCTCCTGCCCTGGGCAGTGGAAGGTTTTTGCCCAGTCGCTTTTGGAGACCATTGTACTCAGGGCAGACTTGGAGATGTGAAGCTGCCACATCCTCAGAGCTGCCAAGTGCAGGCAGAGCCCACCCAGCTCCCTGGGTTTGGTCTGTGGGGTTGGTGGGGTAACTCAGCCCTGGCAGTGGCTCCGTCCTGGGGCTGCCCAGGCTCACCGCGGGTGGAGGGTGCGTCCTGCCCATCCCCACTGCTCCCGTGCCAGGAGCTGTTCACAGGCACCAGTGGCTGCCTAATGCTTCCTGTGATTTCACAGGAAACTTCTCTTGCAGTGGCAGCTGCTGCTGCTTTGTGTGGCCCTTTTTTCTCCGACCTCAGTTAATTCTTTTTTTGTCGCTTGCTGAGCGACGCCGCAAGTTTTCCATCAGGTTTTCACAATCCAGCCTCTGTGATGCCTTTTCCTAGTGCTGCCTCAGGATTGCCTCTGCCTGGTGATGTGTGAAAGGCACTTGAACTCCTCTCACTGCTTGGCTATGCTGCCCATCAGCTCCTGTTCCTGTGAACACCCAGCTCGCCGTGGCCATGGAATGGGAATTTTGTGGTGCTGCACCACTGGAGCCCTTCCCCAGCACCGACACCCCCCACCTGGGATCTGCTCCACGTAATTCCTTCTGTCTCCTGGGCTCTTGTGCTTTCTTTCACCCCCTGTTTGTTCCCAGCCAATCATTGAGGACACAGGGAAGGTGCCTCTCATAGGATTGCAGAGACTGAACATCAGTAGCCTGTGAGCTGCTGCCAGATGTCTCTGTCCCCGTTTATCTGCTTGCCAGAGGTTTCCCAGAGCAGCTGATGGCAGTGCTTTGATCTGCAGGAACACTTTGCAAAGCCTCTGGGTCTCAGCCTGCAGCTGTGCCTGGGTTGCCCCCATCCTGGCAGGCTCTGGCTGCACCCACATCCCTTTTCCAGCCCATCTGGGCTCAGTGGGACCCTGTGTCAGGAAATCCAGGCTGGAGCAGGACTCTGCTCCCTGGGAGAGGAGAGCTGGCTGCTGGCCTGCTGAGCACGTGGGGGTCAGGGGGAGCAGTGCTGGGGAATGTCCCCTCTGGAGCTCACCCTGCAGGGATGTGGGGACACCTGGTGAGCCTGGCTGCCTCTGCTCACGAGGGATGGGGCCCTTGGGCAGCTGGGGAGGCTGGGATGAGAGCAGGCTTGGCTCATCTTTCCTCCATGGCAAGCTGCTGCCTTCCCTCAGCAGGGATGCTGTTGTTCTCACAAAGAGTCTCTTGTGATTCTGCCACTCAGCCAGACTGAGAAGCCTTTTGTTGAACTCCTTTTCCTTTTTTTTCCCCTTTTCCCTTCGAGTGGTGTCAAAAGCTGGCGTCCCTGCCCTGGAGAACAGGGCTGTCTGCTGGAGGCATGGATTAGGGCAGCTCTCACTTGCTGGACCACAAAGGAGCAATGTGGCTTTAGGCTGAACCTCTGCCAGTCAAGCAGAGCAAATCCCAAAATCCCAGAATGGGCCAGTTTGGAAAGGACCACAGAGGGTCACTGGTGGCACCTCCCTGCTCCAGCAGGGCCATCCCAGAGCACAGGACACAGAGCTGTGTCCAGATGGGTTTGGAATATCCCCACAGGAGCCTGCACAGCCTCTCTGCTCTGTGCTCAGGGCTGGGGCAGTGCCCAGGGCAGAAGTTCTGCCTCCTGTGCAGGGGGAGCTCCCTGGGCATCAGTCCCTGCCCGTTCCTCTTGTCCCATTAAAAAAATCCTCTTGATAAGAGGGAAAAACTCTTCCACTGTATTGTGAAAAGCAGAGGAGAAGCAAAGCATGGCACACCTTGTTACCTGCTGGTGCTTGGCTTGAGGTTGTGTTGTTTTGGCAGCAATTTCTCCAAGCTTATTCCAGCTGGGAAGTGGCATGTCCTGCTTGCAGCCTGTGAGAGCTGGGGCCCTGCTCCTGCAGCACACAGAGCCCTGGGGTCAGCTTTGTGTGACCCTCTGGCACTGCAGCACCAGCTCCTTTGCAGGCAAAGCCCTCTGCTTCCCAGGAATCCTGCTGAGCACATCCACTCCCCTCTCCCTAGGATCCCCTGCAGCCCTCAGCACTCTTAATTCGTTCAATTAGGATATTATCTTAGCAGTTTCCTGTTGATGGAGAAGCTGTCTGCTCCCCATGGTGTTGTCACCTCCCCTGTTAATGGCCAGCTCAGATGGGGACAGGGGCTTCTTTCCCACAGCAGACCTTGGGCTCTGTCCAGACTCACTCCCTGCCCAGACATTCCTGCCTTCATAAGGAAAACAGCTCATTGATAAGATAAGTTGGTGGTGGAGATAAATGTGGATAAATGTGCCCTGTGCTGTGCTGGCGTGGGGAGCCTGGCTGTGGGCTGGATACCCCACTTGGGCCTCTGTGCCCCAGTCCTGGCTCCAGGCTCTGGGAAGCTGTGATCCCCCTCCCTGCTGCCCAGGGATTGCTGAGGAGTGGGACACAACAGCTTCCCATGTCATAAAAGTCACCAAATTCTTCAAACTGCATTCCACTCCAATCTTTTTCTTTTTCCATTTCTGTCCCAAATACTTAAAAATAATCTTGGAAGGGGAGAAACAATAGAGTTATTGTTGTTGGGGGTTTTTTTTCCCTTCATTTGTCTTCCTGGCCTGGCTGAGTGCATTGCTGAGAGCAAGACTTGGCCTCTCCATGCTCTGTGTCTGCATCTCCCCTGCCCTGCCTGCCCATCTCCCCGGGATCTTGGATGGCCCCTCCTGGGAATGTGGTGTGAGCAGCCTTGTTTGGAGTTGGGATGGAAAGCTGTGCTGCACAGGGGATTTGTGGGACTCTTCCCACCCTGAGCACCTCCCTGCCACGGTTCTGTCCCTGCCCTGGCTGGGGAGGAGGCTGCTGTCCCAGGAAACCTTGGCACTGCAGTCTGCACAGCATCTTCTGGTGCCTGTCTGTGTCCCTCCCCAGGGCTCCTGGCCTTGCTGCACTTTCACCCTTTTTCCATCCTTTTCCCAGAGCTGGGGCTGCTCTCCTTGGCTTTAAGAGCAGTGAGACAACCTCTGCTGTGTCCCTGCGCTGCACAACCAGCAGGAGCAGGAAGGACACAGGGAACCCCCAAATGTGGAGCCTTGCCAGCTGGCTTCTCCCTTGTCTCTGCTGGCATCTCTTGGGTGTGGAGCTGATCTTTTCTGATCTCTGTTTTGGGGTTTTTTATGTGTGTGGTGCTGTGGAAGAGCCATGAGCCACAGGCTGGGTTTCTGTGCATCTCTGTGCCCCTGGATCTGCTCTCCCAAAGTGCCTCCCGTGGCTGCAGCCAGCCCTGGGCTGGTTTTCCTTGGAGTGAGTTTTTCAGCTGTTCTTCCCACAGGCTCATGCCCAGGAAAACTGATGAGCTGTGTTTGCTGCTGCCTCCCCCAGAGCTGTGATGTGGCAGCCAGGCTGGGTGGGATCCATGGGATCAACCCCCCTGCCTTCTCCTTCCCCACCTTCTCTTTCTGTGCATGCCAGGGGCTGCTCCAGGCACTTTGCAACCTCTTTTCCTCCCTCCAGCAGGAGAAGAGAGAGCAGTTTGTGGCTGGCAGGCTGAATGGTGCCAACCCAGGCTCTGACTGGGGTGGTACTGGGGGCACTGGGCTGGAGCAGAGAGAGGGGTCCCCACACTGAGCAGCTGCTTTGCAGTCAGGCAGAAGGACATGGAGACGATCTGGGCTGGAGTTCTGGATGTGTTTGGTGGGATCACAGGGTTGGGAAGGGATCTGGCCAGGGACACAGCCCAGGCACGTGCTGAGGGAGGGAACACAGCCTGCACCCTTCGTGCCTTGGAGGCTCAGAGTGCTCCGGGAGCTCCAGCACAGGCAGGGAAAGCTTCCAGGGCCTCCCGGATTGCTTCCAGGGCCTCCAGGATTGCTTCCAGGGACTCCAGGATTGCTTCCAGGGCCTCCAGGACTGCGTTGTTTAACAGCAATCAGATGTGCAGCGTTTGGGACTTGTTTTCCTCACCCTGCACCAGTCACAAGCTTTCCCGAGCTCTTCCCTGCAGGAAGAGCAGGGCCAGGGGCAGCTCTCCACTACAGCACAACAGGAATGTGTCTCTCATGAGTGTCAGCCTGGATTTTCATGGATTGAGGGAGGAGAGGAGATCTTGGCATGCCCAGGGAGCCAAGTCCTCCCCTGGGCTGCTGAAATGTCACCACAGCCCCTGGTTGGTGCCAAGTCCAGAGGCATTTTCCTTGTTGCAAACCCTTCCCAATTGTTTTGAGAAGCAGCTGCAAACAAGATCTGCTCAGTGCCACCCTGATTCTGAGTTCTCTTCACTCTGAGAACTCCTTTGGGTTTTCCTTTGGGAGTCCTGGGGGAGTTTTTAATTTCTTCTCAAAACGCAGGAAAAATAGCCCCTCTCTTCTGTCCCCTCTGCACCAAACCTCAATGATTTTATCCCATTGTTTGAGATCCAAGGAGGAAAAGTGCAAGTCCTGTGTGTGCAGGGCTGCAGGGGCTGGTGAGACTTTGCACAGGACACTTCCTGGGCACGTTGTCTCCAGTGCTTCCACAAGCTCTGAATTATTTAGGCTCCAACAGGAGACAGACAGACCCATTTCAAATACCCTGGGGAGCTGCACAAATCATGGGAGACAGTTCAAATCCCCAGAGAAACCAAGGGAGAGTTTGCATCTCCCTCCTTCCTTCCAAAGGAATATCTGTGGATATATATGGATATCTGTGGACATGTTCCTTCTCCTCTTCTGCTTCATCACCTCCTGGGCAGTGTGGCCTTGTCCTGCCAGTTAATCCCTGACTTTAATCACCTCTCTTGCATTTCCTTTTCTAGATGCAAATGCTGGACAAGTTCCCCATGGAAGGAGGGCAGAAGGACCCCAAGCAGAGGATCATCCCCTTTCTGCCAGGTAGGAGAGTGGGCTCCAGCAAAATCCATGCTGGTTTTGGCATGGCAGGGGCTTTTTCCCAGTCTGTGTGTGAGCATGAACATATTTTAGCTCTTATCTCCTGAACCATCTGAGCAACAGCGAGTTCTTGGCCTGCAGTGTGGCCATGAAAACATCTGTATTTGTTAGCAATGTGCCCAGGGAGTGTCAAACCCCTCAGGATTCCTCTTTCCCTCCAGAAATCTTTAGTGGAAGAGCTCAGCTAAGAGCCCCAGGGCTGAGGATGGTGTGAGGCTCCCCAGGAACTGCTCACACGCTGCTCTTCCTGTCCCGTGCAGCTCCAGGGGACATCCAGAGAGAAGGAAACAACAATGGAATTCAGGCTGATTGACAGCCTTGGCTTCCTCTTGTGATGGTTGGGACTGATAGCTCACAGGCAGGATTTCTGTGGCATGACATGTGCAGCATGCAGCCGAGTGTTTGTGTGCCCAGAGGACAGATGTGATGAGCCGTGGCACTTTGTGGTGTGGGGGATTGCTGGTGGTTGCTGCTCTGGGAGGCAAAAAGAACCCTGAAATGCCCTGTGAAAATAACCAGCCTGAGGGGAGTCTCATGCACCCACAGCTTTAACCACAGAGTTGTCTTTACCCCCAGCCCTGAGCAGCTAATGAGGATATTTAGGAATGTCACAGTACCATAATCACTTCCAGTGGCTGTCAGGTCTGTTTAGTGCAGCCCTTTGTGCTGTGCTCTGCCTCCTGGCTCTTCTAGAAACATAAAGGCCTTTGTGGGCTTTGCTTTCCTCTGAGTGGTGTGAAAAAAATCATTTCCACCCCTTTCTGAGCAAGAGAATCTGGTCTGGGTTTCTGATTCTGGCTTGTCCTGGCATTGTAACATCAGCAACAGCAAAGTAACACCTGATGTTAACACAGCAGAAAAATACTCCTGCCAGCAAGGAAACGTGGAAGCCAAATTGGCAAAGGGCATCACTTGGAAAAATTGGATTTATGCTTTGGCTGTGCAGCACTTGCAGAAAATTCCCACCAAAACGCTGCTATTTCTGGAAGGCAGAGATGGGAAGCCTACTCGGAGCTCTGCTGCTCACACCCTCATCAGTGTTTGTTTCTCCTTGGTGTTGAAATAGTTTCCCTTTGCTCAGAAGCATGTCACTGGGATTTCCACTGCAGGAAAAAGGGGGTTGAAATTGCTGGAAAATAAAGCCTGGGACAACTTCAGAAGTCTTCTTGCTTCAGGGAAGTTGTGTTATTGAAGTGGGAATCACATGGACTTTGCCCTCCTGCCTTTGCTGCTCCTCCTGGAGCTGGTGGCTCTCCCTGGAGCCGGTCACTGAGCCACAACCTCCCCAGTGAGATGCTGTGCCAGCTCTGCTTCTGAAAGAGAACTTCACCTGGGGGTAAAACAAGGCTCTTTTAATAATTGCTGGCTGTACTAGAGCCTGGTTCCTTCCTGGAGCAGTTCTTTGCCCTCCCAGTTTGGGATGACCACGAGTTTTGTTACAGCTGAACCCCAACTTTGTCTCTCTGAGCCCAGGGGTGCCATCCAGGTGGGCTCAGCCAAACAGCCTGGGACTCTTTTTTTGCAGAATATGGTTCTATCTGCTTTGACTCGCTGGGGTTTTGGTTGTGTTCAGCTTCTGGGAATACTGGAGTTTGCTCCCAATCCCATTTTGAGCATCTGAATTTCATTACCAGATTTGGCTGCAGTGGTTTCCTGCAAGGACTCTGCTTTCTGGGAAGCCCCTTGTAGAGCAGCACCAGCCCCTGTGGCCACTGCAGTTCTCAAAAATGCCTCCTGCAACTCCAGCTTCTCAGCAAACCCCAAAGTGTCCCGAGCTCGGGGTCACCACCACAACCTGAGCAGGTTCCATCTGGGTTTGTCTGTCAGCCTGGCTCCCTGGAATGGGGAGAGAGTTCCATGATTGCTCCACAGTTACCACACCCAGCCCACAGAACTCTGTTTGCTTGCTGTTGCCTCGTTCTGTGAGTGCTGCCTTTGAGGGTTTCACTTGTGGGGAAATTTCTGGAGCCTTTGGTCTTTTGAAGCAGGTCTTTGATGATATCAGAAGGGGCTTCTGTAAGTGCAAACCCTTCAGCCCACTCAGCTCTTGTGAAGTGGAATCACAAAGCTTGGTCCTCCAAAGCAGGGCCCTCCAGAGAGGTTCCACTTGAGTTTGGGGCCAGGGCTTTTCCTTCCCTGGCTGTTGGCACCACACTCATCCCATAGCCTGGTGGGACTTGGATTTTCCTGGCAGGACATTGCAGAGCTCCTGCTCTGTGCCTGAAAAGCTGTGCTGCCATGGAGGGGAATTTGGAGTAGACTTTTGGCTCCTTTAGCTGGCCTTGAGCCCCAGGCAGAGCTTGGGGAGGTGCTGGGGTGGCTCTGGCAGCACCCAGCCCGTTCCTGGCGTGGTCTGTGCTCCCTGGAGAGGGTGTGGAGCAGCTGGAGGGAGAGGAGAGCCCTGGCAGTGCCCAGCTGGGAACAGCCACCCCAGGGGCTGCGCACTTGGCTGGGAGCTGACGGCGTGGAGACCCCAGGAAAAAATGAGCTGAGCAAACAAATGAGCTCAGCCGGGCCTGCTGTGGGAGGGCTGTGCCAGATCTTTCAGGAAACAGCTTTTATAAGGAGAGTGGAGCCTTCCAAACTCGCTCCAGCCCCAGTGGCCTGGAGCAGATCCTGGCCAGTTTTCCTGCTTCTCTGGAAACGTGAGCCTCGGCAAGGAGGGGTTGCCTGAGGCTGAGCTCACTCTGGCTGTAAAATTGCTTTTTAGGAAGCTTTAGCTGCAGACAAGAGTGAACTCCCAAGAAGGGAGCGGGAGAAAGGGGGTTCAGTGAGATCATTTAAAAAAGCAGGATTTTGCCTCCCTTCTGCTCCCTTCCCAGCTCAGCCTGGGCATCAGTGCCACCCACAGACCTGGGGCTTTTCTCCCAGAACAGCTGTGGGGATGCTCAGAGCAGCCCACAAAGGCCCTGTGAAGGAGGTGGAGGGCAACTCATCCATTTTCCAGCTATGTTGCCTGACTTTCCGCAGTGCTGTTGCATCTTCTGTTGATCTAGAGATGGGACAAGGGTCCTGATTGTTGTTTTCTGCTCTAGCAGGATGGGCATCTCTGCTGTGGCAGGTTGAGCAGGCAGTCCCAGGCCATCCTGAACCCTGCACAGGACTTGGCCAAACATCTGCAAAGTGCAGGACTCCTGGAAACCCCATCTCCTGTGCCTGATCCCCCATCCCAGGAATAGCTGGCTGCTCCACGGGCTGGGATTAATTATGTGTACATTTGGGGCTGCCTTTTTTGTGAAGAGAGTTCGGAACCCGTGCCAGGGGAAATCTGGATGTGATTTGAAAGGTGCAGAGAAGTGAATTCTTTCCGAGGCTGTGGGGTGGGGGGGAGTGGGGGGAGCCCTTCAGGGCAGAGCAAGAGCCACAGCTGCTTTTCCACTCTTTTCCAGGAATACCTGGCTTGGTTCACAGCTGGGATGGGCAGGGGATGTGTTTGGGGTTCTCTGCCCCTCCAGCTTGCTGGAGATGCAGCAGCAGCTCCAGAGGAGCCTCCCCCATTGTGCTGGGTGAGGTCCCTCTGCCTGTTTTTTTTTGGCTCCTCACTGCCAGCAGAATTCCAGCTCTGCCTGGAGAATTCCCACAGGAGGGAACAATTTGCAGAGCCCTGTTTCTCTCTTTGTTTGTTTGTTTGTTTGCAGAGATTAACCCCTCCTGGGGCCTGCCTGCTCTGTCTCTCACTGCTGGAGACCCAAATTCCTTATCAGCCCTTTCCCCAAGCCTTCCTGATTCATTTCAGCCCTGGTGAAGGGCTGAGGCAGTGGGGGCCCCTCTCCAGAGCTGCTCCATCACCTTTTGCTCTGGGTCAATCAGATAAAGCAAATCAGCCTTGATTAGACACAGAGGGGTTTGGTTTTTCCACCCCTGGGACAGCAGATCCTTCTGGCACCAGAGGGGTTTTCATGGCCAGACAGAAAATCTTCAGCAGAGCTTCCTTTGTCGAGATTATCAGGTTTTTAAAGTCCAGAACGTCCTGGAGTCTGGGTGCTTGCACAGCCAGGGCAGCCATTCTGTATCAGTGCCTTATCTCAGTCTTCTTTTCCCAAAATCAACTTGTTTGACACATCCCCAGGTGATAAATGTTCAGTCTACTCATGGCTCTGTTTGTATAAAGGACAGTGTGTTTACCACACTTCTATGTGCAGTGAATTTCTGTGCCAGCAGGGAGGGAGAGTCACTGCTCTGCTTGCTCAGGCAACATTATGTATGTAAATAAGAAAATCTAATTATTTCCTTAGTCCTGGAGTTGTGACAAGAGCGAGAAGCTGGGGAAGTGGAGCCTGCAGCATCGCTGACCTTTCCAGCTGATGGAAAACCCCCATTATCAGCAGAGTTTCCTCCCTTCACATGTCTTCCCCTTGGTATTCCTCATCCTGAGGCAGGAGCACTGCTGGGAGGCTGTTAGGGGAAAAAATGAGTTTAGAATTACAGAGCCATAGAATGGTTTGGGTTGGAAGGGACCCTAAAGAGCTTCTCCTTCCACCCCCTGCCATGGGCAGGGACCCTTCCCTATCCCAGGTTGCTCCAAGCCCAGTCCAGCCTGGCCTTGGACACTTCCAGCACCAGGCTGAGAATCCTCACAAGCTCCTGGAGCAGCCAAGAAAGTGTCAAGGAGAGAGTGCTTGGAATGAGGTGGTGGGAAGCATCCCCTGGAGCTGCAGCAGAGAGGGCTGCAGAGAGCACAAGAACAATGTCATGTGTTTCCCTTGTGTCCTGCAGTCTTTGGCCATGTGAGGAGCCCCACGGGACAGCACTGTATTCCCAGTTTTAGGTATGGTCCAGGGAAAACATGCTCAGGAAAATCCTGCATCTCCACGGCCCACGTTGCCCATCTTTCTTTTCCAAGAGGGAAGTGGTTTCCTGCTCTCTCTTGCCTGTCAAGTCAAGGGTTTGTATTGCTGTATTTGGCAGCACTGAAGGGTCTACAATTATGTTAATTAGGCATTTTGATTAAAATCAGCTCTTTGTTAGAAAATAAACTTCCTTGTTGAAAAATACTAGATCTGGAGCAAATGAAGAGAGGAGCTGGATTTCCTGCTGGTTCATATGCTCCATGCCTGGGCTAATTTAAGATCACTTGTGATGAATTTATTCCTCCGAACTGTATTATTTTTATTATTATTCACTAGCATATGTTTGTTAAACATTTAAATATTCCTACACCCAGAGCTTATTATTTCAGCCATTTATAACCTACCCACCCATCAGTGATTTCATTTTGGCAGACACAGAACCAAAACAGCCATTCCTTACCCCTGCCAACAGAACCAGTGTGATCCATTCATCTTTTTAAAAATCATCATTCAAACAGAATGCTCTGCAGCAAATGCACTGGGATTGCTGATGGAAGGGGAAAACTTGATCATTTGCTTGTCAGATGGAAAATAATTGCTAAGGGCAAGGAATGGAGCTCTGACCTGGTTGTTGTGCCCAGTCTTTCCAGACAAATTCCATGTTCCCAGGCTGTTCACCCTCAAAATTGAAAAGACATTGAATAGAGGGGTATTTTATTTTTTTTTTCACTGCATCACAAAGACTGCCAGGCTGAGCTCTGGCAGGCTTTGAGAAGGAATGCACTGCAGAGCAGAGCATTTCCCACTGTGCCTGTCCCAGCCCCTCGCTGCCAGCAGGACAGAAATGAGGAGCAGCCCTGGGCTGGCCTGACCCCAGTGCCTCTCCTGAGGGGATTTGCTGTGTGCTCCTGTTCCAAAGGCACTCTGAATTCACTGAGCCTAGCAGGAGATGTGGCTCCTCCTCAAAGTTCTTGTTCCTGCTCTTTGCAAGCTGCAGTTGGGCTGGCTTTGGTTCATCTCTGCTTCCAAAGTGCACTGGCAGATTGCACCAGTCTCCCGTGATCCTGGCCAGGCCAGGGAGAAGCACAGGGGTGACCCAGCCCTGGATGTAAAATGGTGATAAATAACCCATCCCTGCATTTAAAATGGTGATAAATAACCCATCCCTGCTTTAAAATAGTGATAAATAACCCATCCCTGGATTTAAATGGGGATAAATAACCCAGCCCTGCATTTAAAATTGTGCTGATGGTGTGGCCATTCTCCCATCTCCCTGCTCTCGGTAGCATCCAGCCTCTGGCTGCAGCAATTCCACAGCTCCTGCGAAGACCCACAGAAGGGTCCAAAGCCATGGTGTGACTCTCCAGAATGATTTTCCCTGCTCTCATGTTGTTTCAAGGATGGTGGGAGGGGAGTTTGGCTTCTGGGTTGCCCCATGGTGACCCCTCTGATAAATGAAGGGGTTGCATGGACTCTGCTTGGGTTCAGGGGTGGGACTGGAAACCCAAACAGGCACAAAAAAGACTTTCCTGTGGTACTGGAGATGTCAGGAGGGACTTGAGGGAACTTCACTACCACCCACCCCTCCAAACCACAATTTTCCAGGTGATTGTGCTGCAAAGCAGTGCCAGTTCCTGGTGCTTTGGGAAGTGGTCTGAAATGCTGCCAGGTACCAATGCTTTTGATCACGTATCTGTTTCACTGCCTCCTAATGGCTTTTGTCTCCTTCCATGCCAGAGAAGCTGTTCTCGGAGAGAGCAGCTTGAAGCATTTAGGACTCATTAGACTTCAAAGGAAAGAGGCCTGTACCACAAGCCAGAGGGGAGGAAACGGAGTGGCAAGAGGATCCCATTAATGGAAAACAAAAATAAACCCCAGACAGGAAGGAAAATTCTATAGGTCTGACTCAGAGCTGCAGTCCCGACACTGTGGCTTCCAGGGCCAGGAGCTGCACAGAGAAAACCCCTGGCTTGGCTGCTGCCCACACCAGACCTGGATGCCCTGCACAAGTGGGACAAGGGATGTCCTGCTCTGTCGAGCTCAGCATTTGCCAGGGATCTTGTCCACCCTGGGCCTGCACACCAGCAAACTGGGGGGTGTCAGGCACGTGCTTTGGTGGGGGCTGCTCCCCCATCATTGCCACAGTGGTGAGAGATTGTGGGGATTCAGTTTGCTGGGAATTGTTTCCTCTTGTCTCTCCTGAAATGTCCTTGCCGCTTTATTCTGATGAGGTATTTAATCTCTGTGAGGAAATGGGCTTTTCTTTGTGGGGGTACGGTGCTTTAGGCAAGAAGAAGGTGTGCAGGGAATGTGTCCTGATTCCAGAGGGTGTGTGGGTGTTGTGCTGACCTGCTCTTCTCCCCCTTCTCTCCTGTTGCAGGGAAGATCCTTTTCCGCCGGAGTCACATCCGCGACGTTGCGGTCAAGCGCCTGATCCCTATCGATGAGTACTGCAAGGTAAGGGGGGCTCCCAGCACCCACCCAGGACAAACCCAGCTTGGCTGAGCTCAGTCCTGAGCGACTGATAGCTTATCAGTGCTGGGAACACAGGGAGTGTGGGTTATCCCCCACTGTCAATCCCTTTTTTTGATGAAAACCCAACCACGGATTCACTTTTCACTCCTCAGGATTAATGGTGAGGGCTTGGAGGCCTGGGGGCAGAGTGGCCCAGCTCCACTGCAGCCTGCACCCTGCTGCTGGGCTTTCCCTTCCTCCTCTCTCTTCTTCTGTTCCAGCTCTCCAGATGGGCTGGAAAGGACCTGGCTGTGTCCAGCCTGGTACAGGCGGTTTGGAGCGAAATGGTTGCGTGCAGGACTTGGTTTGAAGGACTCAGTTCCCCAGGGAGCCTTTCCTTTCCCACCTGTTGGGAAAAGACAGCACTTTCTTGGTGGGATGGATCCAAACTGGGATGCAGAGGATCCAAACTGGGATGCAGACTCCTGTTTCTGGTCACATAAACCAGTTCTTTGCACAGGGAAGATGACTTGCACCTCAGAAAGTTACTGGAACAAAGAGAAGGCTGAGACAATTTGCTCCATGCTCTTGAAGAATATAAAAATGGGCTCATAATGTAAGGGAAATTATGATTTTAGGGCAGATTTTTTGGCAGGGGAAACAAAATACCCAAATCCACGAAAAAATTATTTTCACATAAATCAAATAAAGTGTGTCACATCTCATCATGCCAAAGAAGTGCATTAGTGCTTGCAGCAGCCATGGAATGGCCTGAAGGTTGGACTGGTACCTCCAAAATCCTGTCTGAATGTTGCTGGAAATATATGCAAAGGCTGTAAAACCCAAGGGAGAAGATGGGGAAATGGTAAAATATCCATCACATTCCTTAGGTGAGGGAGGTGTGGCAGTGACTTTGCGTGGTGGGAGAGGCTGTGGGTTTTGGGACTCAGCCAGGCCTATGGGAGGGAGCTCGTGGCTGGAATAACAACTACAAGGATGGAGGTGAATCACTAAATGCATCTTGACAGCTCTGCAGTGGGGCTGCAGATGAGAAGCACTGCGGGCCAGGACAGCAGAGGAGAGCAGAGTGATGGAGAGGTGGTACAAGGTGTCGTGGGGGAAGCGATGGTGCAAGGAACCGCTTGGCCCCTTGTCTGCTGAGCCACTGAACTGTGTCAGCTACAGAGGCAGACACCACGGTAAATTCAATTTTGGGGAAGAAAAAGTCCCTCAGTGATGAGATGCTGCAGCTGTCTCTCTCAGAACGATGCCATTAGTGGCATAAAATATAATGAACCCATTTGACTTAACAACTGGAACGTAATGGCTGATGTTATATGACCCACTTAGGGAGCTGTGCTCTTCTCCTCCCATTAATGCATCACCGAGGAATTCCGAGCTCTCCGTGCCTGGCCCTGAGCTCCTGCAGCCTGCCCATAAAGCAGCTGAGCTGGGCTGGGTGTGGCACTGAGCAGAGGCTGCAGAGATGTCAAATGAGCAAGGAACCATCAGGAGCAGAGAGGTGTCCCTGCTGCAGCCGCAGTGTCCTGCTCCCTGACCGCCCGTCCCTCCCTGGGCGTGGATGTTGCTTGGAACAGAAATACAGAATTCCTCCTCCAGCTTGGTCCTGCTGAGGGAGAGTCAAGGCTCAGGTGAAGATGTCCCCACAGAAAGCTGTGGAAGAAAGTTCTTGCTTTATTGCCATCTCCTGTGAGGGAAGTTGGGTGTCTTCGTTCTCTGGGAGAGCCCTGGGAAGAGGATGGGTGAGGTTTGGGGTGGAAGTAGGGAAAAGGAGCAAGGGAGGGAACCATTGTTTTCACAAGGCAGTGTTCTTGCTGAAGGGCTCTTTTCCAGCTCCTTTTGTACTGAAAGATGTGACAATTTAAGAAAAAGTGCAGGAAAAGCAGCAAAATAATCAGAGCAACTGGTAAAAGCAATCAGTTGCTGAATGAGACTTCAAGCAGACATAGAAATGACAACGAGGGGAAGTGGAGGCCTGAAGTTTCTTCCCAATTCTCCAGTTTGTTCTCTTTGTGTTCCACATCTGTTGATCTTTTTCGTAGTGTGGGATCTGCCTTCCTCCTGTCTAAGGGGTTTTGAGAAGGTGTCAGGGCAGGGTTGATAAAGGAGTTGTGATGCTGTACCCCAAAGAGACTGAGTGGACCACTAAAAATATTGCAGATAGAGAATAATCCTCTCTCACTGCCTGGAAAATGGGTTTCAGTGCAGCAAGGATTCCCTGTCTTTGGTGAGTGGCCTTTCTCCCCAGGCCTGCAGGCAGCAGGAGGGGCAAGGGGGCTTTGCTGTGGCTCCAACACCATGGGCTGAAGCTGTGTTCTGGTGCCCTGCCCAGGTCACTGCTGTGGGTGGCAGGGGACAGATGTGATGCTGTTTGTGCCACTGTTGTTGATTTAGTGGCCACAGGGCAGCTGGACTGCAGGGTGGCCTGCTTGACTCAGCAGAGTCAGCTCTAGGTGGGCTCCCTCCAAATGTCCTGGGAAACGAGCTGTGGGCCCTGTCTCTGCTCCTTCCAGCACAGGGTGTTCTCTGTGCTCATCCTCTGCTTTCAGAGGACACAGAACCTTCTCCAGGCCACAGAATCCAAGCGATTTTGGCATGGGGGAAATCACTTAGATCATGGGATGCTGGCACTGGGGAGTGGCACCACATGGGAGTGGCATCCACGCAAACTTGAGCTTGGAATAGCCCTTCCCTGGACCCCAAAGCCGTGGAGGGAGGAGTTTTCTGTCTCCTGTCTCTCACATGATCTCGTTCACATCTGGCCCATGGTTAGTGGTCTGTCAGGCTGCTGTGCTGGCAGCGAGGGGCTGGCTGCTGGATGTCTGGAAGGGCTTCTGGGGCCAGCACTGGGGCAATACAGAGCCACATCTGAGCTCTGTGGTAACCCCGAGGCTCTGCAGCTCTGGCTTTGTCTCCAGCAGAGAAATGAGAGGAGGTTTGCTTTGCCCACACTGCTGTCACGAGACTGCTGCGACAGCACACGGAGGAGAGGGAGAATTACACAGAAAACTGGTTAAACATCTGCTCCAGGTTGGGCTGCAGCTCTGCTCCCTGATTTCAAACAGTCCCTTTTGCAGTTGCATCCGGTTTTTGTACCTTTTGCAGTGGCCATCACCTGTGGCTCCATTCCCTGCAGGGGCAGAGGATGGGCAGGGCTCTCTGCCAGGCTGCTGATGTTGGAAAGGACCTGCAACAGCTCTGGCCAAGGCAAATGTTGCTGCCCCAGCCAAGCACACTCACCCTGCAAGTCCCACTGTTGGAGCTTTTTTGCAGCAAGTTTCCTTGGGGGGAAAGAAGCAGAGGCAGTTTTCTCTCTCCTGCCATGCCACAGCAGCAGAGCAGCCTCCCAGCCCTGGTGTCCTTAATTTGCCTCCCTTGCTTCTCTCCCTGCCTCTCCCAAGCTGCCACTGCCCAGCAGAGCATTTCTGGGATGTTCTGGTCAGTGACTGCACTGAGAGTCTGCCACGTGCCAAGTGCCCAGCCTTTCCCAGGGCTGGCTGCTGCTGGGAAGCTGAGCTGGGAGGCTGGATGCCAGGATGGACATCCCTGTGGCTCTTAGCCTGCAGCAGAACAGCTGCCCAAAAGGCTGGAGCTGGGCTAAGCAGGGCCTGGGAAGTCTCTGTGTGCTCTCCTTCAGTCCTGAGTGGCACTGGGGTGGTTGGTGGGTGGAGTGGGGGCTCTCTGGGTCTTGCTCTCTGTGTTTGCTGTGGCTCTGCCCAGCCTGGCTCTGTGCTCCCCTGTGCTGGGAACCACACTGGTGTCACTGTGGGTGCCACATCCCAGGTGCCTGCACGCCCAGGGCCTGTCCTGGCTCAGCTTCTTGCACAGTTTGGATGCTTCCCCTCACCAGTGCCTCTCCTTCCTCCTCAGGCTCTGATCCAGCTGCCTCCCTACATCTCCCAGTGCGAGGAGGTTCTCCAGTTCTTCGAGACACGACCTGATGACTTGACCCCCCCCAAAGAGTAAGTTGGGTGGGTGGCTGCCCATGCAGGGCTGGTGATGGAACACAAACTGGGATGGTGATGGAACACAACCTGGGCTGGTGATGGAACACAAACTGGGCTGGTGATGGAACACAAACTGGGATGGTGATGGAACACAAACTGGGCTGGTGATGGAACACCAACTGGGCTGGTGATGGAACACGAACTGGGCTGGTGATGGAGCACAAACTGGGCTGGTGATGGAACACAACCTGGGCTGGTGATGGAACACAACCTGGGCTGGTGATGGAACACAACCTGGGCTGGTGATGGAACACAACCTGGGCTGGTGATGGAACACAACCTGGGCTGGTGATGGAACACAACCTGGGCTGGTGATGGAACACAACCTGGGCTGGTGATGGAACACAACCTGGGCTGGTGATGGAACACAACCTGGGCTGGTGATGGAACACAACCTGGGCTGGTGATGGAACACAACCTGGGCTGGTGATGGAACACAACCTGGGCTGGTGATGGAACACAACCTGGGCTGGTGATGGAACACAACCTGGGCTGGTGATGGAACACAACCTGGGCTGGTGATGGAACACAACCTGGGCTGGTGATGGAACACAACCTGGGCTGGTGATGGAACACAAACTGGGATGATGGTGGAACACAAACTGGGCTGGTGATGGAACACAAACTGGGCTGGTGATGCAACACAAACTGGGCTGGTGATGGAACACAAACTGGGCTGGTGATGGAACACAAACTGCCTTGGACTTGCTGATATCCATGACTGATGTTCATCAACTATTCCCTCATGAGTCACAGATCTGGGATTTGGGGACTCTCTTGGAGAGGCTGTGCAGCTCAGTGTGGACACTTCTGCCCACAGCCTTCTCCAGTGGGGAAATGGAAACATTTCTCTGGGACTCCTGAGCCACTTCCAACATGCAAATACCAGTTTCAGGAACATGGTCAGTGTGAACAGCCTCATTTGACACAGTTGCAACAACCTCAGCCTCGCTGGACAGACACTTTCCCTGAGCCATATCCATGTGCCCCATCCATAACAGAGCTCCAGAGTCTTTCCATGCAAACCAAGGAGGGTTTGCAGGGACTCTTGTGTGCCTTACGCAACTCTGTGTGGTTCTGAGTCTTGTGACTATGAGCTGCTTTGGCCACGAGCCACCCATCTCTTACTAATCACAGGCAGCATAAATCTGAGCAGCCGCCTCCCTGCCCTGCTCTGCTGCTCTCCCTTGTCCTGCTGCATGTGACAGGGCTCTAGCTGAGCCTGAGCAGTGGAGGAGGCTGCATTAATCCTGAGAGGAAAGGCAATAAATTGATTTGACACCATTCTCTATTGGAAGGGTGTGGAGGTAGATTAAGGGATTTTGTTTTTCTCCTCTGAGCAGAGCTGAGCCTGTCAGGTCTCCAGCTCAGTATCAGGCTTGTGTGGACTACATCTTCTCCCTGAGTTTTTGATTATTTTCATTCCCTCTCATAATTCCCCCTTCCCCCACCCCTGCTTTCCTCCTTTGGCTCGTGTTTCCATTGCCTTTGCCTGTCATCATTCCTCCTGCAGCTCGTGGTCACTGATGAGATTGGTCTGAGGGCCCCAGAGCCCATTAACTAATTGCTTGCTGTTGCTGATGCTCTCATCCCTCCTGCCCAGCTATTGCTCAGCACTTACCCTGCCGGCCCAAGGGTCATTCCTCAGGGAAGGTCATTCCTCAGGGAAGGTCATTTCTCAGGGAAGGTCATCCCTCAGGGAAGGTCATTCCTCAGGGAACGTCATCCCTCAGGAAAGTGTCAGCTGAGGGGGAAGTGAGAGGCACAAGGAGAAGATGAGCTTGCAAGGACATCAGAGGGGGGTATCACAGGTATAACAGCCCCTGGGGTTGTCTGTGCATGGGGTTTTGAGCCCTGCATGAGCTGCTTTGCAGTAGGACTGAGCTCCTGAACCCACCTGTAGCTGAGGGACCTTCATCCAAGGTGGATGGAAGGGCAGCTTCAGTCTTGCACCCACTTTCCTCACCTTTACTTTGTCTTGTAGGCTGAGCCAGAAGCGAGGCAGGGTGGGCACTGTGGCCAGAACGTGGAGGTGTGTGGGGAGACCTTTGGGTGCTGAGTGGCAGCTCTGTGACCTGCTGTGTTTGCAGCTGGAGCTCCCAGCCCTCTGTCCCTGCAGCCATCGGTGCCAGTCCCTCGTCCCCTCCCTGCTTTGGGTCTGAGACACGAAGGATTGGCCCAGAGCCCAACCCCAGGCACGGGCTTGTGGTGTGGGATCCATTCTCAGGGACACTCCACAGGGTTCTGTGTGCAAAATTGTGTGAGTTTGTGAGGTTTGGGCTTTGCAGGGCTGGGTGGGTGAGCAGATGATGCTGAATCCAGTGGTGGTCGTGCTGCTTCCCCTGCCTGCTCCTCTGCAGGGAGAGACTCAAGCTTGCAGCACACAGAAGGACTCAGTGTGTGACTTTTGTCCCTCTGCCTCCAGCAGCCAAACCCTACAGCATCTCAAGGACATCTCAGCTGTGGTCCCCATCCCATTCCGAATGCCAGAGGGGTATTTATTAGCTACAATTCAAAATGCTAATTAATAAAAGCCCTTGACTCTCTCCTCTGGAGAGACTGGGAGCCCATTCCCAAGGCCTGGAATGCTGCCAGCTCAGCACTAAGGAGATGGGAGCCGTGATAGACGGCTGGGCTGGCTCAGACGTGCTGGCGTGTCTGGGGTTTGGCCGGATGTCATCCTTCATCCAGCACAGAAAGACTTTGCTCCGGGAATTTGAAAGGGAGCCAGGCCATGAACAGAGTGGGGGAAAGAAAAAAAGAGAAAGGAAAAGGCAGATTTTGATGCTGGGTGGCTGAAAGGTGGGAATGAGGGAGGGCGAAAGGAGTGGTCAGCATGATGGATGCCAAGCCAAGCAGCTGCTCTGACAGGAGCCTTCCAGTCCCTTCCCCTGGCTCACACCTCTGGTCACAGTGTGCCCACGAGAGTGGCAGCTGGTGGCAGTGAAGGGGACGTGTCTGTGGGTGCTGTTGGACCCACCTGTGCTTGTTTTGTCTACAGGTTTGGGGCCACCTAACTCACATCACCCCAGGATGTCAAACCCCTTCCAGGGGCTGCGCTTGGCTGCAGTTTGAGGAGCTTTGGTTTAGCTGCAGTTCATGGAATTCAGGTTTAACTGCAGTTCATGGAATTCGGATTTAACTGTAGTTAATGGAATTCTGGTTTAACTGCAGTTTGAGGAGCTTTGGTTTAGCTGCAGTTCATGGAGCTCTGGTTTAACTGCAGTTCATGTAATTCTGGTTTAACTGCAGTTTGAGGAGCTTTGGTTTAGCTGCAGTTCATGGAATTCTGGTTTAACTGCAGTCCATGGAATCATAGAATACTGGTTTAACTGCAGTCTGTGGAGCTCTGGTTTAACTGTAGTCCATGGAATTCTGGTTTAAATGCAGTTCATGGAGCTTTGGTTTAACTGCAGTCCATGGAATCATAGAATTCTGGTTTAACTGCAGTCCATGGAATCATAGAATTCTGGTTTAACTACAGTCCATGGAATCATAGAATTCTGGTTTAACTACAGTCCATGGAATCATAGAATTCTGGTTTAACTGCAGTCTGTGGAGCTCTGGTTTAACTGCAAAGGGTGCATTCAGTCCTTGGATCTGGCAGTGTTTGGGAATGGAAAGAGGAGGTTGGACAGCCCAAGCATTTCTCTGCAGGCCCCTGTGGTGTCTGTTTTCCCCAGAGCTGGAGCTCTCCCTGGGCTGACCCAGGGCTCTCCTGCTTTTCCTGCAGGGCAGCTCCCCTCAGCATCCCTGTGCTGGTGTTGGGAGCTCCAACACAAACAGGTCCCTCCTGGCTCCCATCCCCTGGGTTCCTCAGCTCTTCCCAGCCTCTCTCCTGCTCTACAAACCCCAGCCTGTTCCGTGGAGAGGGAAAGGGTCAAATGCTGACTTTGTTCCTCCTTTTGCCTCAGCTGGGTGGGATGTCACAGCCCAAAGGGGAGTTGAGACAGGAGTCTCCAGCTGTTGGTGGGTGGAAGAGGAAGGTGAAGCCTTTCCTCCATCCCCTCTTTCCTCTTCCTTAACTTTCCTGTGTGCTCCTGTCTGGAGAGACCACATCAAACAGGAGAGCAGAGGGAGCTTGCAGGGTTTCTCCTGGCACTCACAGCTGGGGGCTTTTCTGATGTGGGTCCCTGTCCAGCATCTCTGGACTGGGATAACTCCCCTGCTTCCACCTCGTGGGTCTGAGGCTGAATCCAGAAGAAACTGAGAAGAGCAGGAAGGGGGTGAGGGAAGAAGGAGAAGAGAAATAGTTATGGAAAAAGAAAACTTCAGAAAGTTAGCGATCTGGGGGATGTGGGATTTTTCTCTTCAGTGCTGGATGGAAGCCCTGGAGCTTCAAAGAAGAGAAGTCATCAAATTCCTGCTCCCCACATCTCTCAGCAGGTCTGACCGGCACAGGATGCTCGGCTGCTGAGGTGGGAATTGCTGTGTGCACCCCCCTCACCTCCCAGCCACCCTTTTTCAGTTTCAAGCCGTTTTTAACCACAGCACAGTTTCTGGAATAAGGCTGGGGAAGGTTGAAGGGCTGGGCATGGAGCCACTGCTGAGTCAAGGCATTCAGCTGCTCCCTCTCCTCCAGCTGCATTTCGGCTGTGGGACATGTGGGAGCCCAGGTTAACTCTGTAGTGAAGCAAGGCCCTAACGGTGATTAGTAAGTTGTCAATATTAATGACTAATATGTTATTAACCACAGTCACATGTGGGCTGTGGTGGGGAAGGGTCGTGGTGCTGTTCCCAGAGGCTGAGGACAGGATGTACCCCTGGCCATGAGAAACCTCTCCAGTTAAAAGCATCTTTCCTTGTTTTCTTTTGGGGAGCTGAGCAGCCCATCATGTGTAAAACACTTAAAGTTGTTCCTTTGAACTTTTTGGCTTAGGAACCCTTTTTTTTTTCCCAGTGTGGGGGCACAGGCAAAGCTTTTAAAAACTATTTTCTTCCTTCCTTTCTATAGGGTACCCTCTGAGCTCACATCCCCAGCCTGCCTTCCTGCTGGCTCTGCCAAAAGCCCTTGGCTGAAGGGAGGGGATTTGGGGCGTTTCAAGGGCAGCTCAGCTGTGCTGCTGTGGATGTTTTCTTTGCTGGGGTGGAGGACCAAGTGCAGAGGGAGGAACCCTGCTCCTCCCTGCCAGGGCAAGCATCACTGGAGGGAGCAGGGGAACAGGTCCCAGGGCCCAGCTCCATCCCAGCTGCTGCTGAATCAGCTCCCAGTGCCAGCCAGGCTGGAAAGTGCCTGCAGAGGAGGTGGGAGCTGAGCAGAGGAGGAAAGCTGTGCTGCTGCCGAGGTTCTGCTTACAGCAGCCTCACTGTAGTGACCTCTCAGAGTTTGGAGCATGGACAATAAAAAGGGGAGGCTAAGTCCCTGCTCTAGGATGGAGTGCCTGTAGGAAGCCTGTGGGAGGTTCTGCTGGTGAGCTGGAGATCCATGAGCTGAAGGATGTTGGTTTGGATAAGGATTCTTGCTGGCTTGCAGCTTTTGGGTCGTGTCCTGCTCTCCAGACAAATTACAGCTTGTACACCAAATGGTTTAGCATTTCTCTTGATGCCTTGTGCACGTTCACCAGGAGCTTGGGCTGGATCCCAGCTCCAGAACAGCCTCCTCCTTCCCTTTCTGCTGAGAGCTGCCATTCCTGGGTGACAGCAGAGAGAAATGCCAGAGGGATGAACCCACTGTGCAGAAATCTGCTTTGTGCCAGGTCCCTGGACAGAGCTCTGGCTTCCTGAGCTCCCAGGGCAGGTTCCGAGCCTCAGGGCTCATCTTGGCCAACTCTCCAGTGGCCCTGGAGTGTGGGGACAGGGGCTCCATTCAGTGCTGCTGGAGCATTTGCTAAACATCAGTTCTCCCAAACAAGGGCTCTGTTGTACCCCATTCCTCGCCTGCATAAGTTTTGCTGCCATCTCCAAGCTTGCTGAATGCTTAGAACATGAACTACCCCCTGATGGCTATTTTGGTGGCATTACTGAATTACAGAAGGATTTCTTTTTTTTTACAAGAGAGGTTTTTTTTTTTTTATGAGGGGGATGTTTTCTTGGAATGCTGACCTCAGATCTGTCTCATCTTGATGTGGCTCCTGGGTGGGTTTGCAGCAGCTGGAGTTGTTTCCCTTCACCAGCCCTTCACCCATTCCATGAGCTGCTGTGGCAGCAGGGACAGGGCTGAGTTCCCCAAGCCACAATGTCAGGGCACTTTTGTCCCATGACTCCCACTGCAGCGTGGGTTTTTCTGTGTGACAACCTCAGGGCCACCTCCCTGCAGCTCAGGGATGTTCCTGACCCAGCAGCCACCAAATGTGCCTTAGGAAAGACTTTAAAGTCAAGCAAGCTTGTAACAACTCTTCTTCAGAACTGTTCAAGCCTTTAGAGGTTACCTGGTTTTGTAGTTAATGACTTTTCATTAACATTTCTGGCCTGAATTATGGCCCTGTAAGTCCATGAAGACTCTCAGTGTCCCCAGCATCCTGCAGTGAGCAGTTTAACAGTTCTCTTACAGATTGTTGAAAAGCAGCCTCTTTGTGTTTGTTCTCAACCCACCTCCCAACCTGCTCACTCTGTGCTCCCCACCTCACTCCTTCCCATCACTGGGCCCACAGGGATGCTATCTAGAGAAGAAGCTTGAGAAACCTGACTCTTCTCCTAAAAAAAAGTGTCATGGGGATTATGAAATTTGCTAAAAGTTCTCCATGTGTAAAAGTTTCCTTTCAGGGGATTATGAGGTTCTTGAGGGAGGCTGAACTGAGCCCACTGAGGCTGTGCTCTTGGCTCAGAGTGTTAAGTGAACCCTTCAGAGTTTTGGGAAGCAGCTGGAGACCCATTCCTGGGTTCCATTCCATTGTGGGGCTGGTTGGTGTCACCCTGTCAGGGCTGTGCCTTGTGACTGTGCCGTGGTTCAGCTGCACAGCCTGGCTGCCGTGGGGGCTGGAGCTAAATGAGTTTCACAGTGGAAGGCAGAGTGGCCTTTCCTTTTCTTCTGGAGCCAGGAGTTTCCAGGGAGCCGTGCATGTGAGCTCTGCTGCTGCCTCTCTGCTCCACAGGGATCCGAGGAGGAGGAGGAGATGCTGCCGGGAGTTTATTGCTGTTTCCTGTCTTGTCTGAGCTCTTGTCCCCTCTGAGGTGGTTGGCCTGGGGCTGCTGCTCTTCAGGCCTGCAGCTCTTTGTGTCCCTGCCAGGAACAACCCAGCAGCAAAGTGAAATTGCAGCTCCCTGCTTGCCCCCTCGCTCAGACGGAGCAGCCGGTGGAAGGAAACGGGGGATGAGTTACAGTGATAGGTTTAGCAGAAGGCAGGGGAGAAACAACAGCTATTCCCATCAGCACAGGGTGCCATTCCCACCTGCTCATCTCCAGCGTGCTCATCCGGCCTTGCTTTGCCTCCCTTCCCTGTCATACCTCTGAACTGGAGCAAATTTAATGGGGTTTATTAATTAACTCTGATTTAGCTCTGCAGCGTGGTCCTGGTTTAGAAATCTTTGGGATGCTCTGTCCAGTAGGTTCCTGCGTTGGTCTCTGCACCTGGGACGTGGTGTTCAGGTCTTTGCACAGCCTGTGCTCTCTGAATTCCACAGTCTCCAGTTTCTGTAGCAATGTCCTGTTTATTTCCAGTCCATCTTGGTTGTATTTCATTTAATTTCATTGAGCCCTCCGTGGATGAGTACCAGAGGTGGCACCAAGTGGCCTGGTGGCAGTTGCAAGGCCAGGCCAGCAACCCAAGCTCGCTCTGGGAAGGACAAAACATGAAATTGATAAATGAAAGGGGTGGGGAGATGGGCTGTTTGCAGGGTGGGTGATGCCCATGCAGACTTGAGCTGGTTTGGGGAGCTCAGTGGCCCCACCAGAGCCAGCACAGCTCTGCTTTCCTGGGTGGGTTTGTCCCTTGACCAACACCCCAAATGGCCCATCCCTCTGCTGACACTCTTCCTTCTCTTTTTCAGGGAGCCCATTGGAAAGAAGAGGTCTGGTAAGGACTCCTTTCCTCCCTGCTGGTCACACCAACTCCTCCTTTCTCCCACAGCCATGGTCTCCTGGTGTGGGGCGAGGTCCCAGCCCCGTGGCAAACCAACCCTGGGCTCTGCTGCCCCGTGGGGCTCCCCAGCACAGTGAGCTCCTCCATCCAGGGGGGTTTCACTGCCACCTCCAGCCCTGATCCCCTGTCCCCTGTGCCTCCCGTGGTGCTCCCAAAGGTGGCTCAGATGCCCACAGCTCTCAGCACTGCCCTGTTCCCCCCCTCCACTCCTTGAGGTGTTGCATCCACTGCCCTCCCTGCCTCATGCCTTGTCTCCCATCCTTTTGTTCCTCCATCAGGGATTATCCAGAGAACGGCCTCTTTCCTGCAGAGAGGTACTAACAGCTGCTCCTGCCCTTGCTCTGCTTTGCCTTTCTCTGGGGGGACAGCTGCTCAGCGGGGTGGGCAAGAAGCTTGTCACCTTTGCAAGAAGCTCTCACACCCCCTGTGGCTCTCTGAGGTGGCTGGTGGACACGGGGTGGTGGCAGAGGGACAGCCTGGGGCTGGGCTTGGCTTCTGGTGCAGCTCCAGGTGCTGCTGAAGGTCTGCAGGGATGGGGATGCAAAATTCCAGCAGTCCAGAGGAATGTCTGAGCTGCCTGGGGGTCAGTTGGGGGCTGGAAGTCTCTTGGTGCAGCAGGAGGTTCCCCTTCTCCATGGCACCAACTGGGAGCCTCGGGAAGGTGGTTGGGTCTGGGATGCTCTACCCTTGCTCCTCAAGAGAGGGGGACATCTCTGAAAAAAACCCTAGCTGGTGTGGTTGAGCTTCCCAGAAAGAGGAGGAGAGAGGAGTGGAAGAGCCTTTGATTCCATGGGTTAGGGAGGCATCTTTCAGCTGCTGGATGTGCAGAAGGCACAAAAACAGTCTGAGGTTCTTTGGGAAGGAAGGTCTGAGCTTTGGCTGGCAGGAGATTCTGCTGAAATTTTGACCAGATTGGATTTTTTTTGGATTTTGGCCAGAGAGTTGGCACTACCATGAGCTGTGTGAGCAAATTCACTTGTGGTGAGAGAAGAGGCACAAGAGAAACTCAAAGACTTAAATCCTCCTTCAAGAGCTGATGGTGTCCCAGTGTGTTCACTGAGACTGGGTGTAGGACGCAGATGGGAAACTCTGGTTTCACTTGGACAGTGGCTCCTGGTTCTGATCTGCTCTCCCAGGAGCTGAATGCTCCCATGGGACTAACAGGGTTTGACCAGGATGGTTAAAACCTTTGGATTTTCTCCTCAAACTCTGCCTGCTCTCTGTGCAAGCAGGACATTGGGATGGCCACTTTAAAGCTCTCATGACCCACTTGCAAGCACAGCCTGGCTTTGTTCTGAAGTGCAGGGCAGGCCTCTCAAGGGTTGAGAAGAAGAAAATTTCTGCTGCACAACTCCATTTGTTGAGGGCAGAATTCAATTTAGGCATTCTGTCCGTCAGAAAAGCAGGAATTCTCCATTGAGAAGGAAGAGTTTGGGTAACATCCAAGCCAGAAGCTGCTCTGGCGGGGCAGGATGTGCTGCTCTGCCCATGGCAGCAGCCATCAGGCAAAGGGGTTTGCTTGCAGTGATGTTACAAAGGGTTGATGCCTCATGCCAGACATGTTCAGAGACTCCTCTCACTGTCTTGCATTTCCTGGCAGCAGAAACAGAGTTTGGTTCTGGCTGCTGTCACCCCAACTCCTCACATACCTTGAGGAAATCCCTGTTGGTTCATCAGATCCTCAAGCCAGGCCTGCTTGGAGGTAGCAAATGTGCAGCAAGGCACAGGAAAGGCTCGTTCAGTCCAGGCTGTCCCTGAAGAGGGGTCATCCCATAGCTGCTGACAAACAAAAATCACGAGGGTTCTCCACAACAAGCAATTTCCCAATTGCTTCTTTCTGCCAGCATGGCCAGAGAGGGGGTGAACTGCTCTTGAGGAGAGCGCTGGGAAGAGCTCCGAGCTCCTGGCAGCAGCAAGCCCAGTTTGGAAATGGGATTTGAGCAAACACTGGGATGCAAAGTGGGTGAAAGTGCTGCTCCTGTGGTGACCACGAGACTCAGATGACATTTGCTGTTTCGAGGAGGGCCTGGTGTATGTGAGCACTGGAAACAGAATCTTTCTTTGCTTAGCTTTTTTAGTACCATTTGTAATCCCACATGTCTGAGGCTCAGGCGTGGGCTCTGCACAGCCTGCATCTTGCAGGGGGTGGATTATTCCCCAGGCTCTGGGACTCTGACTTGGCCCCTTATTTAGGTTTGTCTCAAAGCAGTCATCCTGTCAGTCCCCAAGACTGTTCTGAGCGTTTTTATTCTCTCACAGCTCCACAGCAAGCACAGATGGAGAGTCATGGCTTCGTGCAAGCAAACCTGAAACTGCCTCCAGAGTTTATATTTGGGTGGAGCTGCCCAAGGAGGCTGGCAGAGACCTCAAATATCCCACTGCCACTTTGGTTTTAGTTGGTTTTCTTTTTTTGTGTGGTCACATCCCTTTTGTGTGCTGTGTAATGTCCCTGCAAGGGCAGAGAGACCCCAAACCACAATATTTGGTCTGATGGGAGGCAGGGAAAACACAGCAGCCATTAGGGGACCTTTCTGAATCTCCACTGGTGAATGGTGTTTCCATGTGATTGTTTTCACTTCTCTGGAGAGACGAGAGGGCTTGCAAAGAATTCAGCACAGCATTCAGTGCCCATTTCAGGTGAGAGCAGGAAGAAGGTCACTCTTGCAGTACTGATTGTCACAAACTCCTCAGGTCTGCAAGAAGAGGGGCTGTCCTGAGAGCCTGGCTCTGATCCACACAAGCAGAGGACTGGGAAGAAAAAACTTTGTCCAAACGATGACATTTTTGGAAGATGCATTAGGCAAGGGCTGAGTGATCAGGTTTCAACCCCAAATATCTGTGCCCCCCAATTCGGTGCTGAGCTCTCTGTTTCCCTCTGGAAGCACCAATGTCCAAGCTCTGTTGGAAGGTCCTCACTTTTGGCACTTGGAAATCCAGAAGCTGGAAAGGCTGGAAGCACCACAAGCAACCCCATATCTGTGAGATTTCCTGCTGGTTTTGTGCACCTCAACCCTGGGGTGAAAGGCCAGGTTGCTGGTCAAACAAACCCTGCAGAGATTTTTGGGCTGGCCGATATGTCTGGAGGGCAAGGTGACAGCTCTGAGCAGCCCTGGGGTGGGTTCTGGGGTGTGCTGAGGGTTCCTCCTTCATCCAGGCTGAGCATCAGCTCTGCAAGCCCAGCCCAAGTGGTCCTTGGACTCCTCCAGGCCACATTTGTGCCATTCTCCCATCTGGGGAGCACTGAGGATGCACAGTCTGTGCTCCTGCCTGAGCTGTCTGCAAACCCCCTCTCCTGTGGGGCTGTACAAACTCCTCCCTGCCCAGCTGCAGAGCTCTGGGGCTGTGTCCCAGCTCCCTGGGAAGCTATTTTGGAGAACCCTCCCTCTGGCTGTACACAGGATGTTGTTGTTCACTCCAGGGTGTATTTTTGTGGTTGAGGATGATGATGCCAGGTGAAGATGCTCCCGAAATTAACTCCTACTTCTTCCTTCAAGCTCAGTTTACCACTTCTCCTGCTGGTTTAATGGGTACATTGGAGGATCCAGAATTGGCTGCTGAAACTGCAAATAGCTTCAGAGCAAGGGGTGTAATTACAGCAAGGGAGGCAGAAAGGGGAGTACTCATGTCTTCCTGTGGTTGTTATTCTTCTCTCAGGGGCTGGGTACATCCTCAGATCACTTTAAGCACAAACCTTTAATTGAGTTGTTAGAACAGATAGCCCAAGCACCCACCATTTCCTTCAGAGGGCTATTTTTAGTTCTGTCTGGTGCCCCACCTCTGGGTTTTGGTGTGGAGGAAGTTTCAGGAGCAGGCACAGATCCTCTGCACTTGGCCAGCTCACCTGGAGCTCTGCACAGTGCTGTTTATAGCAGATTAACACAGACAATTGGCCTCCTCTTCCTTTAAATAACACTGGCCTGCAGACACACTGCTCATTGAGATCCTGGCTGTGGTCTGGCTGTCTCAGAACCAGCTGGAGGGGTTGTGACCTCCTGCACAGGAGAACTTCTCCACAGGGCAGCAGAACATCCCAGGAATCCTGAAGAACTCCTAGATCTTGTCCAGCTCTACTCATCACCCTTCTGGGATGAGGGTGGCACCTTGGGTTTCCTATGCCCTGAAATAGGTTCCCCCAAAGGAAAGCTCTTTTGGGAGGCTGAGACCTCTCATGTGATGGGGGAGCACCGGGTGCAGGTGCCACAGAAACTTGTTCCTGACAGCACAGTCTGAATTTCTCTGCTGCATTTCACCTACCTGTCCCAAGGAACCACTTCTCCCTCTGGAATTTCACACCTCTTGGAGACTGGGAGGTCATTGTGTGTCTGCTGTGCCTGCACCCGATGTGATTTGTGCCCCAACCCAAACCTTGAGGCTCGGAGGCCTGTAAACTCAACTCAACACCTGCAATCAGGTGTGTGATTCCTTTGTATCACTTGTGCTGTGATAATTATCACTCTCCTATTCCCAGAGCACTTGGCAAGTGTTAATTAAATCCTACCACTCCAGGGAAATGGGGATAATGTAACAGTGTCTTCCTCTGGCAGGCTGGGAAGCTGTAGGGTTGGAAGCCAAAGCTTGGGGTGGAGGGGAGTCCTGGGCGAGGGGTTTTGGACACTTTTGTGCTTCTTGGGGGTGTTTGGAGGCAGAGGGGTGCTCAGGGTACCCGAGTGCCCTGAGCCTGGCTCGTGGGGAGGCTGTGCCCAGGGAATGCCCGGCTGGACCCTGGGCACTGGAGTGTCCTGCCAAGCCCTGGTGCTCCATGGGCTGTGGGCACACACAGGAGAGGGAGCTGTGCTCCGTGTCCGGGACAGACTCGTGTTCCTGAGGCGCTGGCAGGCGGCACTGGGATGTTCTGGGGTGTTCTGGGGTGTTCTGGGATGTTCTGGGGTGTTCTGCTGGGTGCCGGCCCGGGGATCCACATCCACAGCTCCCCGAAAGGAAAAGGTGCTGGGAGCGCAAAGCGGCCGGGCCTGCTCCCCTCCAGGGCCAGCGGGGCTGCCCGTGCTCCCGGTTATCCCACAGTGCTCCCGGTTATCCCATGGTGCTCCCGGTTATCCCGCAGTGCTCCCGGTTATCCCGCAGTGCTCCCGGTTATCCCGCAGTGCTCCCGGTTATCCCGCAGTGCTCCCGGTTATCCCACAGTGCTCCCGGTTATCCCACGGTGCTCCCGGTGTCCCGGTTATCCCACAGTTTTCCCAGTTATCCCGCAGTGTTCCCGGTGTCTCGGTTATCCCACAGCTCTCCCGGTTATCCCTCATGGCTCCCACTGTCCCGGTTATCCCTCAGCGCTCCCGGTGTCCCAGTTATCCCACAATGCTCCCACTGTCCTGGTTATCCCGCAGTGTTCCCGGTTATCCCGCAGCTCTCCCGGTTATCCCTCAGTGTTCCCGACATCCCGGTGATCCCGCAGCGTTCCCGGTGATCCCGCAGTGTTCCCGGTTATC
>VZRZ01008136.1:153675-167093 GCA_013398175.1 Climacteris rufus | reverse complement strand
TTCCCGGTGATCCCGCAGTATTCCCGGTGATCCCGCAGTATTCCCGGTGATCCCGCAGCGTTCCCGGTGATCCCGCAGTATTCCCGGTGATCCCGCAGCGTTCCCGGTGATCCCGCAGTATTCCCGGTGATCCCGCAGTATTCCCGGTGATCCCGCAGCGTTCCCGGTGATCCCGCAGCGTTCCCGGTGATCCCGCAGTATTCCCGGTGATCCCGCAGTGCCACCTGCCGCCGGCCCGGCTCCGCTCCCGCCGCTCCCGGGGACCCGGCCGCTCCCGCTCCGCTCTCCCCGCACACAGGAACGCTTCGTTCCCGCTGTGTCCTGCCCCTTTGCTCCTCCCCGGGGAATTTTTCCCCCTTTTTTGCCAGGCGGGTGGGATGCGCAGCTGGGCAGGGAGCAGAGCAAACCCAGGGGACCGAACACATCGCGGGGATGAGAACGGGGGATGCTGCTCTGTCCTACAAACGCCTCCCACGGGGCTGTGCGGGCTCTGGAGCCCAGCAGAACCCGCTGCAGGGCGTCTTTGGGGCTGGGCCGTGCCTTGGGGCAGCACAGCAGGGTCCCCCAGGCAGGTCCGGGCTGCTGTGAGCCCCTGTGCTGCTGCTGGTGGTGCTGGGGCTGCTTGGATGGCTCTGTGGGTGAACAGCAAGGTGGGCAGCGAGCAGAAGGTCTCACCTGGCTGTCCCCATCTCACCTGGCTGCTGGTTTGGTCTCTGCGCCCCTCGCTGTGCCCCGGTGCGTGGCTCACCCCCCTGCAGCGGTGGCCGTGCCCTGGGGCGGGTGCTGACCCTGGCACACGGGTCGGTTCTTGTCCCCCCTGTGCAGGAGCTGACTGTGCCTCGGGTGACCCCCTGGTGCTGGAGCAGTATGTCGTGGTGGCCGACTACCAGAAGCAGGAGAGCTCCGAGATCAGCCTGTGCGTGGGCCAGGTGGTGGAAATCATTGAGAAGAACGAATCAGGTACAGGGAGCTGGGCTGGCACAGGGCGCCGGCTCTGCCGAGGGTGGCACAGCAGCGCCAGCAGGAGCAGCCCGGTGCTGTCAGGCTTCTCCTTGTAGGAGCTGAAGGAAAACAGCCTCCAGGCAGCTGACAGGGGTGCTGAGCTGAGCTGGGATGTGGAGGGAGCAGCTCTGCTCTGTGTGAGCGTGGGCAGGACCCAGGGCTGTCTCTGAGCGCTGATCTCGCCCGTGCCAGGCGCCGTCCACCTTCCCCACTCTCCTTGGTGCTTCTTCGTGCTGAACAACTCAGCCTATGGCTCCTGAGGACAAAGCCACTCCTGGGCTTGTTTTATTGGCAGAAGGGGACATTGGTGGTGCCCAGGAAAGCCCCCTTGGTGCATTCACAGTCCCAGCGGGCAGCCAGACGAGCTCTTCGCTTGCTTCAAAACTTAAACTTGCTCCTAACCTCTGCAAATCGAGCCATGGCGTGGGCCCAACTTCTGCAGTCCGTGGAGAATTTATTCCCTGAAGTTTACAGAAGTTGCTTGTTGGGGGGAATTAAAGATAAATTGTGAAAATGGATTTTAACCTTCAGGAGAGCTGGTCCCCAGAGGATCAGTTGCACCAGCAGCTCTGTTTGAGAAGGAGAGAAATAAAAGCAACCCTGAAGCAAGTGAAATGATTAGCACAGCCAGCTCAAAAGCTATGCAAAATCATTTCTTTATCAAAGGTCAGCCCTGCTTTTCCCTCCCATGCAGGTAGCTGATTCCCTCCTCCACAATCTAGTTGTCTTTCTAAATGACTCACTGGTGAGGTTCTGAGGATAATACTCAGTCTTTATTTTCTGCCCCTAAAGACACAAATTGTGCTTTTCCACACAGGGTGGCCCAGAATTGCTTGTGGCCTCTCTGGAGCTGGCTGGGCTTCCACTGGGAGAGCTCATGTTTTAATCCTGCATTTGCTTGTAGCTTTTCAATTTTGCTGTTTCCACAAATGTGAAGAAGGCAGGCCCAGCAGGAGCCAGCCATCGATTCACACTCTGGGTATTCATCTCTGCTAATTAGGCCAGGCTTGCTGACCCAGACTGAGGGAAAATGCACCATGAAGGGGGGGAAAAAAAGTAAAACAAGTGCAGTGGCTGGAGCCATTCAGCTCTGAGAGCCTCTCCTGCTTTTGCTGGGGAAGGAATTGTACTTTCAGATGTCCCTCAGCTGTGGTTCTCCCCTGCTGCTGCCTTTGGGGTAACGCTTGGCTCTGTTGCTTTGGGGTCACCCCAGCTTCCCATGGAGATGCAAGGAGGGGGTCACAGCTCCCCAGGCTCGTGGTGTGGAGGGAGGGAGGGAGTTTTTTGGCTGGTGTGAGCCCTTGGCTGAGCCAGTTGCTGTTTTCTCCTCAGGCTGGTGGTTTGTGAGCACGTTGGAGGAGCAAGGCTGGGTGCCAGCCACCTGCCTGGAGGCCCAGGATGGAGTCCAGGATGAGTTCTCAATGCAGCCTGATGAAGGTAAGGAGCTTCTGCAGGCACCTGCCCCAGCTTCCTCCTGCTGAACTGCTGCTGGGAGCACTGCATCACCCTCCCTGACCTGGGCAGGCCACGAGCCTGAGGAAGGAGAGCCTCAGGAATAAAAGCTGGGGAAAGGAACAAAACCCCAGGCACGGTCCTGCCTGCCCAGTGCCCTGCTCCAGTGCTGCAGCAGCACTGGAGCCCCTCTGCTCCCACATAGAGGGGCTGAAGGTGCCACCTCCAAGGAATGCTCACCCCAGTGCCTCCTTGAGGCCCCAGGGAGCTGTTTTACCTGCCCTGGAGGAGGAGCAAAGCCCAGGTCCTGGGACAGTGTGTGTGTGTCTTCAACACGTGTGAGGGCACATTGTGGGAAGAGCAAGGTCCCAGCCTGTGCTTAGAGCAAATCCCAAACATCCCTGGATAAAATGTCCTTCCTGGTGCTCAGAGCAGAGCAGTGACTGGCTCAGCCCCTGGGCTGGGCAGGGGGAGGTGGGAAGGGGGCTCAGACTGGGCAGGGTCCCCCAGAGGGCTGCAGTCTCTGTACCACTGCCAGTGTCTGCTCCTGGAGCTGAAGTGCCACCTCCTTACATCCTCTCTTGTCCTTCTCCTGCTTCCCTGACACGCTGCTCCCAGTGCCCTGGAGATACTGGTCCCTGCCCAGGCACGTGGGCCGCCGCCGGACTCTCGGGGACTTGTACACCAGTGGATGGGGCCAAGGTGGACTGCACAGGGCTCAGCTGCCCCTGTTCCCTGCTTGGAGCCTTGTGTGCATGTTGGTTTGCTGTGCATGTGATGGGCCCTGCCTGTGCCAGCCCTCAGGGTGTGCCACGCCTGCTCCTCAGCCTCTCCTGCACATCCCTTCCCTCTCTCAGCTGGTCCTCCTCACGTTCTGCTTTGGGTTCAGGAACTGCAGTTTCTGCTTTTCCCCAAATATCTATGCACAATTCTTGCAACTGCTGCCTCAGTTGCTGGAGTAACTGGGAGCTCTGGCCTGGGACTGGTGCCTCAAGGTGGGGTCAGGAGGAGGAAAGCCCCCTTGGTCTTGCTGGATGTGCCAGGACATTCCCTGCTTGGACTGCCCTGCATGAAGGGGGTGGGAAATCAGGCCCTTCCAGAGCTGTGGAAATCCAGGAAACCTGCATGGTGGGGATATCTGAATGTCCAGAGGGGTGCATTTTGGAGGCAGATTTTTCCCTCACCCTATTGTGGCACTGCTTAAGCACAGGCAATTATTTTCCTGTGTTTCTTCCAGAGAGGACAGGACAAGGTGAGGGAGAGGGGTGGATGGATGGACCCGTTTGTCTGACATGTCTGCATGGCTTTTAGGATGTTTCCCCTTGCTCCTGAAGGGAAAAACATCCATATCCCTGCTTGACACCCCTTGGTGTGGTGGGCAGGACATCAGGCTCCTCTCCAGGCTCCCCACAAGGCTTTGGCTGATGTTTGGGGGTTGAATGGTGAAGTTCCTGTGGAGCAGTTTGAGCTGTGTGTGAGGGCATGTCTGTGTGCATGGGGTTGCCCCCTCATGCCTGTGGGATTTCTCTCCCCTTAGAGAGGACAGTTCTTCTTTAAAGGCTTTTAGAAATAAATTTGAACTGAACTGGATGCATGGAAGAGCTTCTCTTATGAGCTGTAAAAAGTCTTTAATCCTAAGGAAGAGGAGGAACTGTTGTAGAGAACTCCTCGGGCCCGAGTAGCTCACCAGAGTTTACATTTTCAAATGCACCTGGATTTGTTTTGAAATACATTTCACTGTCATTTCACTGAATGGTCATATATCTCTGCGTGTTTGCACCTAAATTACAGGAATTATCATTTGTATAAAGCACTTTATAACCATTTTTCAACTGAGCCCATGGTTCCATAAAAGAGTATCTCAGTGAAACTGCACTTTCTTTCCAACAGAGGAGAAGTACACGGTTATTTACCCCTACGCTGCCAGAGACCAGGATGAAATGAACCTGGACAAAGGGGCTGTGGTGGTGGTGATCCAGAAGAACCTGGAGGGCTGGTGGAAAATCAGGTACTGTCCCAGGCTGGGGCTGTGGGATGTCCAGTCCAAAGGCAAGTCTGGGGTGTTGGGGAGGGCAGAGTACCAGAACTCATTTCTCTCCATCCCTGCAAAGATGTTCAAGCACAGCTTTGGTTGAAAATCTGTTAAATCCCCTGATTTCCTGTGCTGGAGGTGGGCTGTGTGCATCACATGCCCCAGCAGTGCCCAGGGAGCTGGTGTGGGAGCATTAATGTTTTGTCACATCCCGCAGATGGGAAAACCCATGAGTGTCCCAGGGGCTGCATCCTCTGCCTCTGGTCAGAGGCTCCTGCAGGGAATGGGCATTGTCTGGGCCAGCTCTGCTGTGTGCAGGGTGTCCTGAGCCAAAGGCTCCAGATCAGCCCAAGCTGATGGTTGTTTCCTGCTGGAAGCTCCTTTTCTGTTCTCTGTGGTCGAGCAAACGGCCGGACTTGATCAGGGTGGGAGCACACGCTGCAATTTTCTTAACCTTACATTGAACCTGTGGTCTTGGCAGCAGCAGAGCCCCAGAAACACAGCCATTGACTTTTTAAGTGGAGGAGAGCTGCCACAAGAGCTCCAAAGGCAATTACAAGCTCAGTAGTTGGTGCCATCTGAACGAGGTGGCTGCAGCCCAGCCAGCAGGGAGAGTCTCTGGCATGGCAGGGACGCTGGGGATGTGGTTTTTCAATCAGGCCACGGGGCTGGTGTCTCTCCTGAACAGATTTAGTGCAGGGAAGGGATCCAAGCTGCCTGGCTTTCTCCAAAGACCAGGTACATCAATCCCAGCAGCAGCCCTCTGGTTTTTCCCTCTGCTTCCCCTGCCAGCTCGCTTAATTCCTGAACTGCTGCCATTGCTGAGGTGAAACAAAAACAGAGCTTCACACCATTCCCAGCCCTTGGCCCTGGCTGTGGCCAGCTTGTGTGGGATCATTAGTCCTGACTGGGCTCTCCAGGTGCCAGGGAGCGCCTGGCAAGCTCCTGTTGCCCAGAGCAGGCAGCACCTTCAGCCAAGGTGTGTCCTGAGCCCTGGCTGCGGGGTGTCCGACGGCCCCACAGCGCTTGGACACGCAGCTCCTCCAGGAAGGGCTGCTGGCCCTGCTGTGTCCCAGGGACTGTGCACTGACCCTGCTCTTCTCACCCCACAGGTACCAGGGCCAGGAGGGCTGGGCCCCTGCCTCCTACCTCAAGAAGGGCAATGGAGATGTATTCCCACAGAAGCTGGGGCCGGGTTCCTCCGCCCCCTCGTGTGCCCTGGACCTGGATGGCATCTCCCGGCAGCAGCCCCTGGCCAGCCGGGACAGGGAGGGGCTGGGAGCCCCGAGGGACGGGAGGCTGGAGAGCCGTGCCCTGCCCAACACCGACCTGCGGCGCAGTGAGTGCCCTGCTGCTGTGGGGAGAGAGAAGGGGCTGTGGGCAGACACAGCCTTGCAGGCATTGCCCAGGGACCTGCTGGGAGTCAGCAAAGGGGATGGGGATCCCCTCATGGGCTGCAGGTTCAGCTGGGGATGTTCTCCTCTCAGAAGGTGGGGCTCCTAAAGGGAGCCTGCAAGAAAGGTGGAGAGGGACTTTCTACAAGAGCATGTAGTGGCAGGACAAGGGGGAATGCTGCAAATTGAGTGAGAGTAGAGTTAGATTGGATATTGGGAAGAAATCCTTCCCTGTGAGGGTGGGGAGGCCCTGGCACAGGGTGCCCAGAGAAGCTGTGGTTGCCCCATCCCTGGAAGTGCCCAAGGCCAGGTTGGATGGGGCTTGGAGCACCTGCGACAGTGGAAGGTGTCCCTGCCCATGGCAGGGGGTGGAATGGGATGGGCTCTAAGGTCCCTTCAAACCCAGGCCATTCCATGATTCTGTGATCTCAACCCCTCTGCAGGCCAGGTCTTCTGGGTCAGTGCTGCAATGCAAATGCAATTTCACGTGCTCACCTCAGCTGCATTTCCCAGCAGCTCCTGAAAGCTGGGCTACCCTTGACACCTGGGTGACCTGTGCTGCTCAGGGCACTGAGCTGATGGTTCCTCCTTCAGCTTCCTTTCCCCTGGGGCAGGCTTGGTCCTTGCTCTTTTGTTTTGTCTGTCACTTGTCTTTCATGAACACATGTTCAACAGCCAGACACTTAACAGCACTTGGAATTCTTCCCCCCCAGAGTCACCAAAGATGAGGCAGAGACCACCTCCTCGCCGAGACCTCACCATAGTAAGTGCCAGCTGGTGTGGGAGGGCAGCAGTGGCACAGGGAGTGGGAGGGGGGCACTAAGGGAATGGGAGAGGAGCACTGCAAGGAGCTCTGGTCACCGGTTCTTCTTTTCCAGGGATCTCACCCCCACACCTGCCTGTGTCTCTGCAGGCTGGTGGCTTGTGGGGATGGTGTCTCACACCTGCTGTAGAAACACTGATGGGTTTTCTTCCTTCTTGTCACAGCCCCGTGGTTTGAACCTGCCTAAACCTCCTGTCCCTCCTCAAGTGGAAGAGGAATATTACACCATCGCTGACTTCCAGACCACCATTCCTGATGGCATCAGCTTCCAGGCAGGAATGAAAGTAGAGGTGAGACTGTCACCTGCCCTTCACACATCTTCACAGCAGTGCAGTGCTCCTGACTCCCATTGCCCTGGGACCTGTTTCAGGCAGGGGCTCCCCTTCCAGGCAGGGAGGATCTGCTCCCCATGGTGTTCTGGGTGAAAAGCAGGCATGGTGGTGCATGTGAGGGTCTCTGTGTGATGTTAACATTCCAGGGCTGTCTGGCAGTGGCATAGAAACCTGTATGAATCCTGTATGAACTCAAGGGACTTTGCAGCCCACGATGCTCTCAGTGGCCCCCTGTCCCCCAAGTGTGGCTGCTCTGTTTGAGCAAATGGAAAATAAAACCACTCCACAAGCGGGGTTAGAGATGGTAGTTTTTTGCCTAGCGAGGCCAGGTGTAAAGTTCAAAGCCCTTCCAAAATTCCTGGCACACCCTCTTTGCTGGCAGAACCCCTCCTGCAGATGTGATTTTGCTT
Source organism: Climacteris rufus (assembly GCA_013398175.1). NCBI lineage: Eukaryota > Metazoa > Chordata > Aves > Passeriformes > Climacteridae > Climacteris > Climacteris rufus. Next base: position 159,648 of record VZRZ01008136.1, on the reverse strand, counting down.
TCTCCATGTGCCGATGTGATTTACGCCTCTCTCAGAGGATTTTTCCTTCAGGGCTGCCCCGGTCAGCCCCTCCCAGGCGCAGCCCCTGTCCCGGAGCTGCAGAGGCTGGGCAGGGTGGGATCCACCCGGCAGCGCTGCTGGTTCATCGCTCCAACAGTGCCACGCCGTGGTGATGCCTCATTGCAACAAGCTGCAAACGAGCCAGACAAGATTAAGGGAAAATAAAAAGCTTTATCTATTATATTATATTTATATTATATTTATTGAAGGGCCTTCAGGTACACTTAGGGCAGGCATAGCCAACAAGAGGCATACCCAAAACGGACACGTGATATTGGACTTTCATATTTTTATAAGTTTGGCAAATTTGCGTATTGGGGTCAATCTTCCAATTACAGGTCCAGGTAATGAACTCATTTGGCCCCCCTAGCTCACTTTTGTTTATACTTCATGGGGCATGAGGCAGTGAAATGTCCTTGGTTCACAGGCTGAGAGTGAGATCTCAGGGATGTGTTTTGTCTGACAGGAGTGGGGAAAACACTAATTGAGACTCTGTATGGAGTTTAGAGTTATACAATAAACGCTACAGGACTACAAATATATGAAAACTATAAAAGGTGAAAAGCATTAGTGGCTGCTACCAGCACCCGGCATCCTGCTCCAGGAGAGATGGAGACAGCTCAGCAGCTCTTCCTCAGCCCTCTGCCTTCCCTGGCAGCTGTAACCCCTCCCTTTAGGATGCCAGGCCTGTGATCCCATGGCACCAAGGCCTGTGCCATCATTGCAGACACCCCTTTGTGCAGAGGGGATCCTGCATGAGTGTCTGAGCTTCCCTTTCCCCCTGGCAGGTGATTGAGAAGAACCTGAGTGGCTGGTGGTACATCCAGATCGAGGAGAAGGAAGGCTGGGCCCCTGCCACCTTCATTGATAAGTACAAGAAAACCAGCAACGCCTCCAGGCCGAATTTCCTGGCTCCACTGCCCAACGAGATGGCGCAGCTCCGGCTCGGGGACGCTGACAGCAGCGCCAGTGAGGAGCCCACGGGGCCCTGCCGACCCCTGCCAGAGGCTCCTCCAAACGGCACAGACTGCCCTGGGAGGTGGGGCAAGGACTGGAAGGGGAAGGAGGCTCCCGACAGCGGGGACCTGTCCTTCGCCGGGGGCTACGAGGAGATCTCAGACCGGGACATGGAGGAGAAGCCCAGCCTTCCACCCAGGAAGGAGTCCATCATTAAATCAGAAGGGGAGTTGTTGTTAGAGAGGCAGAGACCTCCCCCCAAGCCCCCAGGCATGATTTTGCCCATGATCCCACCCAAGCAGTCGGCAGCCCTGAAGGACAGCAAGAAGCCGGAGCTCAAACCGGAGAAGGCCAAACTCTTCCAGCTGAAAAATGAGATGGGACTGGAATGTGGACACAAGGTGTCGGCCAAGGAGGTGAAGAAGCCAAACCTCCGGCCCATTGTCAAGCCAACCAAGCCAAAAGCTGAGCCTGTGGAGGACAAACCCGAGCCCATCACCCAGAATCCGTTCCTGAAGTCAAGGCCTCAGATCAGGCCAAAACCCGCGGCATCCCCCCGGCCTGACCCGCCTCCAGCCGATGACAAACTGGACATCTGCAGCCTGAGGAGCAAGCTGAGGCCTGCCAAGGGCCCAGAGAAACCCTCGGAGCAGGACCCCGCTGCCGCAGAGAGCTCCTTCAGCAGCGCCGCGCTCTCTGCGGAGGCTTGCGGGAGGTTTGCGGAGCGGCCGAGCGCGGAGGGCAAAGCCCTGCCCAAGCTGGACGGCCAGGCCCCAAAGGAGGCGCTGCCCAAGGCTCCCCTGGGCCCAGCCAGCCCCCCAGGTGCCAGGGACCCCGCTCCGCCGCGCCCCGTGGTGCCACCGCGCCGGCCACCGCCCCCCAAGAAGATGGGGGGTCCTGTCCCCGTCCCCACGGAGCCGCGGGCCCCGGCACGGGAGGCTCCCGAGGCCAGGCCCTCTGCAGTGCCAGGGAGGCCCATGCTGGTGCCCCCCAAAGCCAAGCCCTTCCTCTCTGCCTCCCTCCAAGACGAAGCCAAAGCGAAAAGCAGCGTAAACCCAAAGGTCATCTCCCGGCCCCTGGAGAGAGGGGACGCCAAGGAGAGGGGCTCAGCCCCCATCTCCAGCCTGGACATCTCCAGGGAAGCTCTCTATGTGGCAGTGGCGGATTTTGAAGGTGACGAGGAGACCAACAGCTTTCGAGAAGGGACTTTGTTTGAAGTTCGTGAGAAGAACAGCAGTGGCTGGTGGTTCTGCAAGGTCCTGGCCGGGGGGCCGTGCTGGGAGGGCTGGATCCCTTCCAATTACCTACGGAAGAAGCCGTAGCCACTCCTCTGCTTGCACGGCCAGAGGTTCCCTGGTCTCCCACCTGAGTATTTAATGAGCAGATTAATTTATAGTTTTCTGTAAGATTGGCTTTAAAAGGAAAGATAATAATTGAGATCCCACGCCTCCCAGCTGGAGCCCTTTGGCAGCAGCGTGGAGGAAGCAGCTTGGCCTCCCCTCCCCACCCGTGTGCTCCCACCCACCCTCTGCCCCACATTCCCCCAAGGACTTGGCTCCCGTGGTTCTCTGTGCTGGGGAGATGGAGCTGGAACGATATTTTGCCACCTCTGTGGTGAGTTAAAGAGAAATACAGCAGTAGCCAGGTGGAATGGTACCAAGGAAGGAAATCACAGAAGGATTTGCCTCTCCCTGAAGCTCAGGGTCACGGTCAAGAGTTGCAGGTCACGTTGCTTAGTCCAGGTTGTAGCAGAGCCACAGGAAACATGGCAAAAAGGAGGAATGATTGCTGAGAATGGGCTGCCTGCAGCTCTGTCTCTGGTTAAGGGCTGTGCCTTGCTCCCCCTGCACAGGGATCATCCCTTTCCCTGCTCTACGATGACAAGTGTTAACTTCAACATCCTCCTGGTGGAAAAAAATAGGGAAAAATGCACACTCCTATAGCAGGTCCTCTCTGTGCTGCTCCAGGACAGCACTCAGGCTTCTCCCCTTGCAGTACTGCAACCAAACATCAGAGGGGTTTTGCTTGCGTAGCTGAACGATTCTATGCAAGGCACAGAGGACCAAAACGACCCCAAAAGCCCTGGAAAAGGGATGCTTTGCTCTCCTTCCCACACAGACTGCCCTGCCTGTTGGACTCGTAGGGGACCACCCCTTGCCACGACCCACCGGGCTGCCCCGGGCTGGCGGGCAGCAGCCGGGAGGTGGGTCCTTCCCTCGGTGCTGATCTTATCAAGTGCAATCCAGAACGTGGGAGTTCAGCTCCTCACCACAACCGGTTGGGAGGTGTGTCTGGTGCTCAGGGGCTGCCTGCCTTGCTTGGCACCCCAGCTGCCTGTCTTCCAGGTACTCGCATTTCACCCTGTGTGCCACATTGGCTGGGGGGACTTCTGGGCAAGCAGAGCCTGAGGTTTTTCCATGCTGGCATTCCTGCCTGCCAAGTCTAATCTTGCCTGCAGTGCTGCTTATCCCAGCAGGAGGATGAGCATGGATGAGCATGGATGAGCTGTTGTTCCCCAGTGCTGCTTTCTTACTTTCTGTCCTTGGCTGTTTGCAGATTCAGGGACACATTTCTCTCCAGAAGAGCTTTAAACCCAGCTGTCTGTGGGTTTCACAGAATCACACAATTGTTGGAGTTGGAAGGGACCTCTGGAGATCATCCAGTCCAACCCCGCTGCCAAGGCAGGGTCAGGTTTCGTGTTGACCAAGCCCTGTTGCCCTCTCTGGTTTAATTGCAAGTGTGAGCAATGCAGCCACATTGTTTTGCTGCTGGAAATAATGACAGTTTTCCCTCTAATTTGAGGCTGGCTGAATGGAAGGAGCGTTCTCCACTCCCCCAGATGCTCACTTCCTCCTCTGTCCCATGTTTTCTACTCTGGAAGTGTGGAGTTGGAGACCCCTCTGTCTGCATACAGAAGATAACAGTGGTGCCTGTGACCAGGATCATTCTGAGAGGGTGATGGGGCAGTTTGTCCCTGTGCTGGAGAAGTCCTCACGTCCCAAATTCATTTTTAGCCATGGGAATTCAGGCACCCCAGTCTCTGGCTGATTCCTCTCCCTCCCACCCGCGGTTTTCTCTGGTGCCACATCAGCCCCTGATCGGGCTGACTCACCTGAGCTGGCAATAAGCAACACATTTGCAACCCAATGCAATAACAAAGCTCCTTGCCTGGCACATGGGGAGGTGTTGATGTGCTCCCGGGAGAGCTGCAGGGTGGGTTGAGAGAACGCTGCCTTCGCTCTGCACATCCCCTGCTCCAGTGAATCCCTTCTGCTTTGGGAGGCAGTGGGGACGGGATGAGTGAAGCCAGAGCTGCTCCACACCCAAATGCAGCTCCCAGCGTGTCTGGGGAAGGGGCTGGAGCTGCATCCCTGCTCTTGCCTCAGCTTGGAAAGGCTGTGTGTCCTTTTCCTGGGCACCGTGTCCTTGCTCTGCCTTTGCTGAACGGCCTCTTAATCTCAGAAGCGTCTCTTGCTCTGTCTCAGAGACCTCTCTGGCCTGGCTCTCCTCAGAGAGGACTGTGCTGTTTGTGTGGCCTCTGCACTAAGCGAGGGCTGTCCCCTCTTCCCTCCCGGACTGAGCCTTCACTCCCCTCACTCAAGTACTGTATTGGGCTCACTGAGCCTCACAGCATCGCTCCCCCTTCCCAAAGAGCTCCCAGGAGGGCCAGGCCGTGCCCAGGTGGGGGATCCCCCCCAGGAGGTGCCCACACTGCAGCCTCACCCTCCTGCCACCCTCCCCTGTGCCCAGGGGCCGCAGGCTGGGCAGGCTCCTGTGGGGAAAGTGCCAGGACCACAGGGCTGGCAGGGCTGTGTCCCCCCTCTGCTCTGTGCCCCGGGTGCCCCAAGCCAGGCTGCCTCTCCTCCCTGTCCCTCACACGGGGCCGAGCTCCCTGACTACCTCGTGAGGAGGAGGAGGGCACCCAAAAGCACCCCAAAATTGGGGGAAGCACCCCAAAACTGGGGGAAGCACCCATCAGCCAAAGCCCAGCCTCAGCACAGCCCCGAGGTCGGGGGCTGTGGCAGGGGGGCATTGCCCTGGCTCGGGGCTGGGAGCTGGGATGTGCGGGCACACCGGGCTTGGCACTTCCCGGGTGGGTGCCAGCCCCCTGTGCCCAGCTCCTCCCAGCTCCAAAGCCCATTTGTGTGTCTGTCTCTCTATATTATGTGTGTATAAATCTCCATTACTGGGGGGTGGGAGGGCAGCAGAAGGTAGATGTAGCTGTGTCCATGCCCTATCTATACTTTCACCTTTAAGGGATGGATTGTTTTTTTTTATTTGGTGGGGTTTTGGGGTTGTCTTTTTCTTTTATTTTCTTTTTTTTTTTTTTTAAGAAATAAAAAGAAACTGCTTGACTGGTTTCAAGCACCCTAGTGAACCTGTGTGTGTGGCTGGTGGAATTCCGGGATGCAACATGGGGAGCTGGTTTTGGGGTCTGTCTGTCCATCCATCCTGGCAGCTGGGGCAGTGTTCCCACACACTGCAGGGTCGTGGGGACCCTGACAGCTCCTTCTCTCTTGCCTTGGTGCCCAAGTTTTGCTGTGTCCCAACAAATGGGGCAGTGCAACGCAGGAGTTGTTCCTGTGAGCTCAAGCCAGCAGGGTTTGGTGATTTTGGGGAAGTGCAGAGGCACTGCCTGTCCTGGGGGGCTCCTGGGGGTTCAGGCTGGTCAGGGATCAGCTCTGTGGATAAAGTGGGGCAGCAGAGTGTCTAAAAAGGCATTTTGGCATAAATAGCCATTGTTGGGCTCCTTCAGGCCTTGCAGAGAGTGAAGGGGTTCGTGTGAACACTCAGCTCTGGCCAGGGCATGGTTATGAATGAATTTTTCCAGTCCACGTGAAACCACGTCTGAGGCTCCATGAGTGGGGTCTGGCTGCAGCAGGGCCACAGTTTAGGATGTAAAGAGTTTACAGAGAAGGAAGGGAAGGGAAGGGAAGGGAAGGGAAGGGAAGGGAA
>VZRZ01008136.1:120206-153664 GCA_013398175.1 Climacteris rufus | reverse complement strand
GGTTTGGGAAGGTTTGGGAAGGTTTGGGAAGGTTTGGGAAGGTTTGGGAAGGTTTGGGAAGGGAAGGGAAGGGAAGGGAAGGGAAGGGAAGGGAAGGGGAAAACAAAGGAGAAAGGAAGGAGAAAGGGAAAAGGGAAAGGAAAAGGGAAAAGGGAAAAAAAGAAAAGGAGAAAAGGAAAAAAAGAAAAAGCAGAAGCAGCCCTCCTGCCATATGTGCATCACCTCTGGCTGCCACAGCCCCAGCAGGGCACAGGATGGGACCAGGCTGGCAGCTGCCTTGCTTGAGGTTGGATAAGAAATTTGGGGCACTTGGTGAGGGCCACAGAACCCTTTCACCTCCGTAGCCTTCAAACACACCCTGCCCTCCAAACTTCCAGGGGTTTGCAGGGTGAAATGAGCCAGCAAAGCCTCCCAGCCCACGGAGGGACTGAGCAGCCACGGGGCAGTGACTCCCAGGAGCAAAACAAACCTCATGAAAGGTAAGTAAAGTGTCTTTTTTATAATTTTTTTAAGCACAGGTGCCTTCCCCTGCTCCTCTAAATCAGCATTGCTACAATTCCCAAAGCAAGGACGTGCTCACCCCCCCCAGCTCAAACCCTTTTACCATTGCACAGCACTCTGTACAAGCCAAAGGTTTATTTGTTTCATAAACAAGTAAAATCATATTCATGTAAAACAGGTAAATGGACAAAAGGAAAACACACAGCACTGAACACAACGCTATAGAGCACTGACATGTACAAGTGCAGCTCCCTCCCTCGTGCGATGCCCTCCCTCCCCCGGCCCCCCAAAATTTTGCTTGAAAAGCCTAATACAGAGGTGCAAAGTCTGATTCAGCTTAAACAAGATAATACAGGTCACAGTATTGAATCATAAAGGTAATGACAGGAGAGGAACTGTCTCAGAAAGAGGGGAGGTCAAAGAGTTCCCCCATCTCTCTTCTTTCTTCCTTCCTTTTTTTTTAAATTTTCAAACAAAGAGGTTAAGGAGCAGGAGGGGCGGAATCCATGGAAATAAACACTTTTTCACTCCTATATATATATATGTATATATTTGTTTTATATATATATATAGCAGGATTCTCAGTGAACACAAAATTCTATAAAACTACCATTGATCTGTGTTGTTTTCTCTCCCCCATCTTTTTTTTTTCTTTTTAAAAGTTGCTTTAAAAAGGATAAAAAGTGCACAGACACCCTTATAAGGCACAAACAGATCTTCTGTACAAATCATATATCATTGGACTGTTTAAAAAAAATAGCAATACGAATACTAACAATGAAATCTGTAAGAGGCTACCTTTTCCTGGAAATTTTTTTATTTTTTATTTTTGAGGCCTATTTTGGAAAATTCCTGTTGCTCTTGGATAGGCAGGGCCACATGTCCACTGCTCTCCCATCCCACTTGCTGCTGAGCTTGACTGAGCTGGTTCCCTTGCTGGCCTCACTGGGTGCTGCCCTTCTGCAAACTGGTTTTGGCTGCTACAGCAAAAATTCAGCCTCTGCAAAGTGTCCTGGACAGCCTGGAGTGAATTTGGTGTTTCTCCTTGCTGGCTTAAAAATACAAAAGAGAGCTACACCAAAGAAATAACCCCACGCAGGCTGCAGCAACCCTGCTCGTGGAGGCCCTGAGGTGTCACCAAGCCAAGGGGCTGTGCTCTGCTGATGTCACTGTGAGCAGCCAGGTTTCCAAAAAGGCTCTGCAAAGCTGTCGGGCCCTTGTGCAGGGCAATGGCTGAGAGATGTCACTCTACAGCAGCCTCTCATTTATACACTCAATAAAAATGTTAATCAGCTCTCCAAGGAATAAAACAAAAGGCTTCTGGGTGCCCTGTGAGCTGGCAGGCACAGCCTGCTGCAGGAGGAGGATGAGCTGCTCCCTGGGGCGTGCTCTCCTCGATGGCAGCACAGGACAGGGCTGGGACAGGGCTGGCTGCTGGGCAGGAACCAAACCCAGCTCTCCTGGCACAGCCAAGCCACCGCTGGGGCAGCAGCACCACGAGAGGCACCCACAGCCTTGGAGGAGAGAGGGAATGGCCAGGCATCCCTCAGGCTGCCCCTCTGTGCCCAGAAGTCCTGAAATGTACAAGAGTTGTTACTCTATTTTTTTCTTTTTCCAGACTAAAATGTGGTCATTGCACCTTTCTGAAAAGCTGTTCTCCTTATGCACTTGGTCACCGAGCTGCAGTGACACCAGCCCCTCTCTCATCCTCCCATTTGCATCCTCTCTTGTCCCCTCTTGATGAACCTGGAGCAGCTGGAAAGTGGCCAGGCTCAGGCTGAAGGCCTGGATGGGGCTGTGCAGTGGGCACAGGATGGAAACTGGAGGGCAGCTCCTGCTGGAGCAGCAGGGAGGGGGCACTGAGCTCCTCAGCCCAGCCCTGTGCTGTGACATCACACCCAAAGCCCATTTACCTTTTAAATCCCAACATCTAATCACAGCCTCAAGGCCTTTTTGTTTCTTCCTAAGTAAAGCCAAGTGAGATAGTCCCTGTTTTTCTCAACAAGTTCTCATCTACAGCTGAGACCCAGCGTGCAGGCAGCTGGGAGCTGTGCTGGGAAACCTGGAAAGGCAGGAGAAAGAGCAGGTGAGATCAGCACACACAGCCCCCAGAAAAGAAAGGTGAGCCTGATGGGACTGGGTCAGAAATGAATTTCTCACCACAGGCTCCACAAAGCCCCCGTGGTGGGGCAGGAGGAAGGCTGAGCCCTGCCGTGGCACTGGCTGCAGGAGAAGGGCTAGGACAGGTGACAGGACAGGGTGACACCACAGCCGTGCCACCTGCCAGGAGGGCAGAGCAAAATGCAGGTGTGTGTGCCTGGAGGTGACAAACACCGTCACTGCAGGCAGTGGAATCCTAAGCCAGGATTGCAGTGTGCCCATCCCAACACCCCTGTGGTCCACAGGCTGCAGTTTATGGCTTCAGTAGGCAGCAGGGCAGTGCCTGAGCTGCCCCTCGAGGCTCCTGCAGCTCCTTCACTGCAGGGGCTGCCTGGGCTCTGGGTGGGCTCGTGCTCCTCACTGCTGCCCCAGGGCAGCTCCCTGGGTCTCGGCCTCCAGGGCCTAAAATCCCTGTTCTGCCACAGAAAGAAAAAGCTGCTTTATCTAAGCCCAGCCCAGCTTGTCCCTGTACCCACGAGCCTGTTCACGGGGACAGACCCCAAACAAGTGAGAATCTGGCTGTGCCACTGTTTGGCCTGGGCGAGCTCTCCTTACATGACATTTCCAGATCAATTTTGTCCGCTTTGAACCCTCCTGCTGGGCCTTGTCCCAGTGTTGCTCCATTGCAGCACAAGCCCCTGGCAGCAGCCCAGAGCTGTCGGGTCGGGAAGCCCAGTGGCACCTGGCACTGCCCAAGTGGCAACATCCCCATCCCGAGCTGCACCACAGCGAGCCTCCCCCAGGGCAGGAGGAGGGCAAAAAGAGCCTGTGCAGGGGAAATTCTCATTTGCAGCTGGGTCAGGCCCCAGCCATCCCCCGGCTCAGCCTGGCCGGCGCTGCGGCCGTGCCTTCGGGCCCCACACGCTCCTCAGCTTTTATCCCTGAATTGTGCCCTACCAGTCAAATAAGGAAACACAGATAACGAGCCACTTGATAAGGACTGACCAGCACGAGAACCCAGAAGCAGGGACGGAAAGGCGTGGTTTGCTAGCGGCGCTGCCCTTCCCGCAGCCCGGCGCGGGCGCTACGGGCGGTAGATTTTGATGACATCTTTGATGACCCGTCGGCAGATGGGGCAGCAGGCGTTCAGCTGCTTCTTCAGCTTAAGACCACAGGTGTTGCAGAGGCACATGTGTCCGCAGGTGTAGATCACCGTGTCCACCTCGCTGTCGAAGCACACGGTGCACTCCCCGTTCTTGCTGCTGGATGGCTCCGGAGGGGAGAAGACAGGAGAGATGGGGGGGCTCAGGGGGGAGCTGGGAGCAGTCACTGCAGAAGAGGAGGGGGGAATGAGGTTGTTTAGTCACTGGGATGGGGCAAACCTGACACTGTACAACACACACACACTTAAGTCAGTTTTTAAGGCTCTTCCTTGGTCACTGCCTGGTTCTCTGGCCAAACAATTCCCAGAGTATTCCAACCAGTGGCACAGGTACAGCTCTGGGCAGAGCCTGCTATTCCTTTTCTATAGATAGGGCAGGTGCCACATCCACACATTTTTTGAACATTTCTAGGGATGGTGATTCCACCACTTCACGAGGCAGCTTGCTGGATACCTGACCACCCTTTCCATAAAGAAATTATTCCTTATACTCAATCTAGACCAATCCTGGCACAGCCTGAGGCCATTTCCTCCCCTCCTGTCCCTGTTCCCTGGGAGCAGAGCCCGACCCCCCTGGCTGCCCCTCCTGGCAGGAGCTGTGCAGAGCCAGCAGGGCCCCCTGAGCCTCCTTTGCTCCAGGCTGAGCTCCCCCAGCTCCCTCAGCCCCTCCTGGTGCTCCCAGCTCTGTTCCCTTCCCTGGACACCCTCCAGCCACTCAGTGTCTTTCTTGCCATGAGTGGCCCAGCACTGAACACAGCACTCGAGGTGTCTCAGCAGTGCCAGCACAGGGGGACAGTCCCTGCCCTGCTCCTGCTGCCACACTGCTGATAAAACCACCACGCAGCCCTTCTTCAGGCCATGAAAATCCTTCCACCGCTGTGTTTTCTGCCAATTCCTTCTGTTGGCCTGGCAGGGGATGTAACATTCCCCCTCACCTTGCCCTGCTGTCTCACACAGCCCCAGCCCCGTGTCCCAGCCCATGGCCAGAGCCAGGCTCTGGCTGTCCTTACCCAGTGAGGACTCGGAGGCTGAGGAGGACCTGTTGACGCTGAAGGCCATGTCCGAGTCGCTGTCGTACTGGGAGCCACCGGGGGATCCTGAGGGAGACACGGTCACTGGGCTGGACTGCACCGTGCCTGGGAACACAGGAGAGAGCTGAGCCCGGGCAGGGACACCCCAACCCCGGCCAAACCAGCCTGCTGAGCTGCTCCCACCCCTCACGCACAGGGGGCAAGCCCAGGTGCTGAGTTAATGCTGCCCCTTATTCACAATGCAGGTCAAGATTTTGGACCTCATGATGCCTTTGTGTGATGCCTGTTCAGCTTCAGTGAAGCAAGCAGCAGGTTATGCAACATCTGCCTTTCCATTTCCCCACGGTCCCACTCTCCCCAGCAGCAGTGGACTCAAGCAGTCACTGTCTTGTCAGCTGGGAAAGGCATTGCTTTGGATGAAAAAAGCCTGCTTTACAAAGATGAACATCGAACATTTAACATCTGCTTTTCTGAGATGAAACATCTCAGAACATTAACATCGCCTTTCTGAGAGAATCCTTAACAGAAGGAAAGGAGAAGGACTGGAACTGGTCACCAGCAGTGGATCAGAAGTGCCAGCTGATACCCAAGCTGTGGCAGTGCCTCAGGAGCAATTACAGTCCATGCTTAAACCAGAGCTGTGCTCACAAAATTCACCATCCTTGCCAAGGCAGAAAGAAGTTTAATACCCGTTGGCTGGAATAGGGGGTTTAATAAAGAATCCCTTCTAAAAACAAACCCACTGAAAAACAGCTGTCCCCCACAGTCATTCCTGCCTGCTGCTTTTTTTATCTCTCAAGTCTCACACTTCCTGGGGGAATTACAGAGGCTGCACACATCTCTGTGACAGGTACCATGTCTCGCTCGCTCTTGTTTTCCAACACAAGGGGAGACCAGGAGCTGCTTCCTCACACCAGTGAACACTGTGAATACAAACCCACAGCTCTGGTTCCAACCCAGGAAACCTCCCCAGCCGGGCACTCCACATTCTCCTTTCCTCTGGCTGCACTTACCCAAGATTTTGAGCTGGTTGATTACCCCGTGGATGGTAAAAAACACCCAGAGGGACTGCGAGGTGTCCACGCACATCAGCATGCCGCGGCTGGCCCCGTTGAGCCCGTGGTGCACCTCTCCGTTGGGCAGGACCATGAAGCTGAGGATGTCGCCGCTGTTGAGCACCGGGAAGGCCCGGTAAACCACCCAGTACTCCTTGCGGTCCAAGAGAAAGTCGGGATCTGCCGGCAGCTCGTTTGTCCGTAACGTGCTCGGATCACAGGACGTGATGCCGAACGAGAGGGCCCCGTAGTACGGCAGCCCCAGGTGTCCCACTTCCACAAAGAGGCTCTCCCCAATGTGCAAAGGCCGGTCAGAGAACACCAAAGTCCTATTGCTTTCCTGCCAGTTGGTGCAGGCCACCATCCTGTCCTGGGAAAAGGTGATGTCGGGGCCACGGGTGGGGTGGAACCGCAGGTCGGTGTCCAGGAAGGCCGGGACTCCCTGGGCGTGCTGCCGCCGGTTGGGGCAGCAGGGGATGATGTGGTTGTCTGTCGCCAGTCCTGGCACCCGGCTCAGGTTTAGGTTTGCAATTTTGGCCACCACTTGGTTGTTCTCTAGCTCGTTGTTGTTGAAGTTGGCCGAGTCGTGGTTGCTCTGGGGAAGGCAAGTGCTGAGCCGGGCGGTGCTGAGCCGGGCAGTGCTCATGGTCTCTGCAAACATGCTGTCTGTGAGAGAAAGCCAGGGACAGAGGTGTCAGAGGCAAGAGGAAACCACCTGCTTTCATGGGCACAATTATTAATGCAGCCTACAGGTTCTGCTCCTCTGAAAGGAAAAATCAGCCACGGGTCAACCACTAATGAACAGCTACTGGTGCAGAGTCACGCGTGGAGCAGGCAGAGGAACAGCTGCACCTTGGCACTTGCCAAGGAAAAACAAGTGTTCCAAAGTACTCGTGGGATCTGGGAGTTCCCTGCACTGGTGAACGGGGAAAAGCTGCAAACCTGAGTGATCCTACAGCTTTCTCAGCAGGAGGGTCTGATAGCTTTGAGGTTACTCTGTAAAAGAAGGAAACTTCTCAATATTTTCTTGTCCCAAGGTCTTGTGCAAGCCAAATCCACAATGCAGTGATGGAACACGAGCATGAATAGCTATTCTGTCCACACTCCTTGCCATTGCCTGACACCTGTGTCCAGGCACAGGTGTGTCCCAGAGAGGTCATTGTAAGGAAGATTTGGCTCTCAGGGGGGTTCACAGCCCTGCAGAGGCTTTGAATGGAGAGCTTGTCACAAAAGCTACTTCCTGCAGGTGTTAGAAAGATTTTACAGCAGAAAGTTGTTTTCCCTTTTCACAGCAAAGGGAAAGTCAGGATGTTGATCCTTAATTAATTTCCCAGGTTTTTACTTCGGCCATGCCAGGCTTGGGGGTGATGTAAAGGTGTGGGAAAGTTTGGGAGTGTTCTCCTGTCTACCTCCAGCTCTGCCTGGGACAGCCTGGACACTTCATTCGGAAGGGTTTAACCCACTGAGCAAAGCCAAAGCACGTGGAATTTAAGAGTCTGTGTGAATGAAGCAGATTCCTGGTCTTCCCAGAGATGGAGAGGGATGAATCAGCCCAGCACCAACAGTGCCTGCTCCTTGGAGGAGAAAACCTCCAGGCTTTTGCCAAAGAAGGAAAAACACCCAAATCCATCCAGTGGCTGTAGAGCAGAGCCTGCCTCACTCAGAAGCCCAGGCAGGAGGGGCCATTAGGGTGGGCTGATGGCTGGAACAGCTCCTTCTCAGCCAGCTCAGGGTGTCTGGCAGGAAATGCTCCCACAGAGGAGTCAGACACGTCCAAGCTTCATGAAGGATGCTCCATCCCTGGGAGTGTCCAAGGCCAGGCTGGATGGGGCTTAGAACAACCTGGGATAGTGGAAGGTGTCCCTGCCCATGGCAGGGGGTGGGACTAGATTATCCTTAAGGTCCCTTCCAGCCCAAACCATTCAGTGATTCTGTGATTCATGATGCTGAAAGATGCATTTTGTGCATCAGAACTGGAGCTGTATTTCACAACTTATCTTGAGTCACAAAATTTTGGGAGGGAGGGGCAGAGATAAGCACATCTTCTATGACACCACCGCATCTGTAGCAAGGAATTTGGGTCCCCTGGTGCCCCAGATGGCTGAGCATCACCCTGATTCCTGGGGCAGTGTCTGGGGTTTAGTATTTTAATTAAAAGAACCCACATCAGAGTACAGCTCTCAGCCTGAGTCTTTCTCTGTGAACACTTGGATGCTGCAGGCAGGACGGAGGGTGGGGGGTTAGAAAGAAGCTTCATTTTTCTAACTCCAATTTAATGAGGCAGAAGGAGAGCTCTGGTGAAGCAGCTGCCTTGGCCAATACAGCAAACACTCCTTCTCCTCTGTGATGAGCACCAGAGGCTGGAGTGTGTGTGTGTCGCAACTGCAATTACAGGATAAGCTGCTGGTAAGGTTTAATTACACATTTGAGGCACAGCAGACAGGGAAAAGCGTTGTTTATGTGTAGCCTTCTCGCCTGCAAAATAATTGGCACCATTCAGAAGGATATGTGATGGAGCTGCCTGCCCTCTGGACTCACCATTCCACAGCCTCTCCCTGGTGCCTGCTCTGTGCCAGGCTGGCAGCACCATCCCCTCGGGCAGGTGCAGCTGGGCTTGGCTGTTAAAACTCCATCAGCAGTGAGAAGCCTCTGGGAAAGGGCAACTCTCTTGGATTTTAAAAGGATTCCCTGTGGTGTAGCCCATTTCAAAACACTCCACCTCACGCTGAATTCATTAGAAATTTCAATGCTGTAAAAGCCACGAAAGGAAAATCATTCCATGGCCGTTGGGTGGGTTTGTTAATGGGAACAAATTCATTCCCCTCCTGCAGCCCTCCCTGAGGATGAGCCTGTAAATCAGCCAGACTCCACCTGAATGCGGTGACCTGAGTGATGCTTGTGAGAAAGGGAAGGGTGAGTAAAGTCACAACTCAAATCCAGCCCCCCAAACTGCCAGACTGGGTGGGACCAGGGCCAAGAGCAGAGAGAAGGGCTGGGGAAGGGCTCCAGGAAACTCCTGGGCAATGACTGGTAGTTTTCCAATGGACTGGCACGAGCTGGTAGCTGGGAAAGGATAGACAAAGTCAGAACTGGTCCCCTTTGTCTCCCCCGGGACCTTGCTCTAAGCAGCACCTTGTTTTTCCATGCCACAGCAGCATATTCAGCTCAGAGAAAGCTGAGTGAAGTTACAGGTAAAGATTTCTATTTATCCCTTCACACAATGTGCAGCCTTAGAACTTTCCATCACTGAAATATTTCGCTTTCTGGATCCCTGCTGCTGACAAAACCAAAATGGTTAATTGGAGGGACAAAACCAACAGCAAAATAATTTCCTTAAGTGTCCCAGAGAAACGATCACACAGATCATGCATCTTTTCTACGTGATCACGCCTCCGTGGAAAGAACCACCAGAAGAGCCACCCACAGGCCCAAAGCCACACTCACCTAGAATTTGCACCTCGTGGGTAATTCCGTAGACGTCTATGAGCGCCCAGAGAGGGCCGGACACTTTAATACCACAGTGAAACAAGATTGGCTCCTCGTCATTAATGCTGTAGAAGACTCTCCCGTGACGATCCACCCAGAAGGCCAAGATATTGTCCCTCACAGCAAACCTCTCGGGCAGGGCTTTGGCCCAGTAGCCGGGGCGGGTCACCAGGTCGGGGCAGGCGTACTTTGGTATCTCCTCAGAGCTCATCTGCGAGGGGTCGTGGATGGTGAAGCCAAAGCGCAGGGCCCCGCTCCAGCCGTGGTGCACGGCCACCAGCTTGAGCCGCACCTTCTCGTACAGGTGGATGGGCCTGTTGGTGAAGGTGACGCCGTTGCAGAAGCTGTTCCTGCGCGTGGCCCGGCGGGAGTGCGCGTCCAGCCGCACGTTCTTGCCCTTGGCCTGCGAGTGGAAGCGCGGCGGCTCCGCGATGGCCAGCACCGAGCGTCTCTCATGGCTGCTGTTGGGCAGGCTGTAGTAGGGCCGGCTGGACACGGAGCGCGTCTGGTGGCTCGTGTCTGCAAAGGGACAAAGCAGAGGCTCCGTCAGCAAGGCCTGACCTGGCTCAGCTCTCATTTGCCTTTGCACCACTTTCCAGTTCACGAAATATTTCACCTTTATATTTCACCTTAATATTTCACCTTAATATTTCACCATGCTTAGCCACAACCTGCTCTTTGTTGCCGCAGTTTGGCCCTCAGCTTTATGCAAAAACGTGTCAGGCAAAGGTTAGGCAGCTTCCCTTCTATGCCCTGCAAAGCTGGATGGGAAGGAACGTCCTTTGTTCCCGTCAGATGCATCCTATTGCGCTCGGAAAAGCTCAGCACCTGCGGCTCTGAGTTTCCTCCTTGCAGTGCATGTGCTGCTCACTCACATGGTGGCCAGACACGCACAGGCTCTGAGAACTGTGGCTGTTAAATGCTCAAGATGAACATGGATTTCAGGAGACAGATTTTTGTGGGACATGCAGCCACTGGCTCCTCTGTGCCCTGATTTTGTAATGATGATCAGGAACTTTGGAACAACAGAAATAAAGCAAGAGATTCATCATCTGGAGAACTACCTCAGCATCACCAGGCTGTTCTTCCTAAACCTTCAACGCAGCCCCTGGTTCAGATATCAGATGCAACTGGCACATTAAAGAACATTTCATCCTGCACAGCCTTGCCTTTACCCAGAACCTCCCATCTGAGCTCAAAGCACTTTATAAATGACGATTGTTTTCAGCTTCACAGCACCGCAGATGGCACAGAAATCCTGCCATCCTCGTTTTACAGATGGGAGAGGGAGAATTTATGGGTGAGATCTTGCAGCATTTAAAGTCAATAGCAATTCTGAGACCAATTTCAAGAAAAGCAGATTTGGGGCCTAAAGTGAAGTTCACACAGGCATGAAGCAGAAATGAAAAAAAGCTCAACTTTTAATCTTAAATCTCAGCTAGAAGCTCCCTGAGGTAGAGAATCTCTTTTGCATATCCCTGAGCACGTGGGGACTTGCTCCAGGACCTGGGCTCCCACCACCACCACCACCACCATGGTGTTCCAGGGAATTCAGTCTCCCCATCTCCCACCCACTCCACCTCCCCTCCTCTCTCTCCACCTGGCTTTGTAGATTTTTAAAGCAAAAATGGAACTCATCCTGAGTGCCCAAAGCCATCCTGTTAAATATAAAACCCCATCACATGCTCACATTCATTTTGAACTACTTTGCCACGTTTGAAGCTTTACAAGCTGCCTGCCAGGCTCTTCCTTCAAGCTGCTTCCTCCCTGGGTATAACCCCAGGCTTTGCTTCATGACAAGGGAAGGATTTTCTGACGTTTTCCTCTCTTGGAAAAAAAACCCACCAGAAGATCCTGGGAGCTCAGCTGGGAGAGCTGGCAGAAGGGCTGCAGCGGTGGCACCTTTTCCTGCAAGCCAAACCCGAGCAGACAGGGCAGCAAGAGGCTTGGATCTGCACTAAGGCACTAAGAAAAGAGAAGAGAGGTTGCAGGCAAGATGTGAGCACAGGATTAGCCCTTGAAATCAGGCATCTGTAGCAGGAGTCAAAGGGCTACAAAGGCAAAAAGCTGCTTTTTGCAGCAAGAGAAAAAGAACAGCCAAAAGTGTTTTGTCTCTCGGTTTGTCCTGCATGTGACAGTCGCACCAGGTAATGGTTGATCCTGTCACACAGCAGTGTAAATAAACACATCCCAGCTCTCACACCAGTGGGGGATTGCCATTTCCATGCCAGGGCCATGAAAACAGTCCTGCAGCAGATGGAGAGGGGAGAATGTTCAATCCCCCTGCCCAGCACAGCACCTCTGCTCCCAGCAGCATCCTGCAGGATTGGCCCAGCACAGGAGGGCTCCTGAGGTACTTGGGGTCAGCTTGGCCATGCTCAGTAGAGCCATTTCTTTGTGTATTTCCAAGAGAAATCTCATTTCTTGCCTCCTGAAGAGCTGAAGAGCAGAAATGGCTGCTCTCAGCACAGCCCACCCGTGGCTCACGTGGGTGCTGCTCCATGTGTGTGCCTGGCAGCATTCCCCACAAACAGTGCTGCTGCAAAGGAAGAGTGGAGTGGGGCTTGCTGAGCAGGGACAGGCAGGGTGGCATGGACCCAGCACACAGCACACGGCAGGGTGAACCCTCTCCTGGCCTTGCTTCCCCATTTTCCATGGGGATTCATTCACAGAGCCTTTGTGCTGTTCAGGTGGGACCTGGGTCCAGCAGAGCTCCGAGGGGCTCCTGTGGGACTAGGTGGACTCCGTGCCACCTCACACCCTGCCTGGCTGGGGAACAGGGCAGAGAACCCTCATTTTATAACCCACTGAGCTGCTTTTTGTTTCTACAATGGTTAAAGACAACCCTCCTGTTGCTGCAAGTGTCCTGGCCTCAAAATCCCCACACTGGCCAGGAGGAGCAGAGAGGGAACAGAGTTTTTGGTTTCCTCCTTGCTACCCCAAGAATCCCCTCTTTTCCATTCCCAGTGCAGCACCAGCCTTCCTCCCACCTTGGCCTGATGGAGAAAAGACTCCTGCAAGGGATGTGATGCCCCTGGCACTGCACCCAGGCAGGTTCCTCTCACACCACTCTCAAAGATGCCCAGCACCAAGGTGGCAGTGGCAGTGCCAGCAGCACGAGTGATGGGACAGCAATGCCACTGGCACCCACTTCAAACACAGCTTTGGGTCCACCCTGCCAGAGGGGAACTTGGGGACGGGGTCTGGTGCTCTTTGTTTTGTTTTTTATTTTTTTAACAAAACAGGAAAGCATATTGTGGCTAAACAATAGGAAAATCTCCCGACGGAAATGAATGGATAATTTATTTATAACGCTGTTCCCCCCTCACGTGAACACCTGCTGGTGGAATAAAACCTGACATAACCCGAGGCAGGGAGGCAGAGTTTTCCCACTGAAACACTCCTGAAGCTGAGCTGGGACTTGTGCTTTACTCATCAGGTGCTGATGGGGACTAGGCAAGCTCAACAGGATGTTTGTGCCTTTGAATTGTGCCTTCGAATTGCCCTAAATTTGCAGCTCGGCTTCCGTGCTCAGGATCGCGTTTCAGCCCCTCTGCTACTGCTCCCAAACCTCTCCTCTCCTGCCTGTGCATTCCCCCCAAAAAGTGGGCTGACGACAGCCAGGCTCGTGGCAGAAGTGCCACCCCACCCCAGGGTGCCTGACAGGCAGTGAAGAGCTACGCCAACTCTTTTTTTCAGCTGTGAGATTCCTACAACACTCGGAGCAAGTAATTTCTTCTCCTGCTGCCTCTCTTCCCCATCTAAAAGAGAGTAACACTCTTCCTGCACCTCGCAGGGAGATAAAAGGATTAAAAAATATAAGGTTCTCAAACACTTCAGTCCCTGAGCCCTGTGAGCCTGGCTACATCATCACACAGGACACAACCCCACTGGGTGCCCCTGAGGGATGTCTCCGGGTTCCATGCAACATTCTCCTTCTTTTTATGCCAGAGTTTTCCATTTTTCATCCCCACTCTCACCAATTTCAAATATGACACTCACAGCATGCCCCTCAAATGCATGAGCAGGACTTCAGCAGGTAAAAAAGGCAGGAAAGTGGAAGCAAAAGCTGAAGTGAAGGATGAGGAGTGGTCTAAGGCTCCTCACTGAAACCTGCAGAAGAAATCTTTTTGGCAAAGCAGCATTTCCATCCACATCCTTATGGTGTCAGATGACACTGTAGCAGATTTGGGTTATGGGGGCCCATGCTCTCATCTGAAGCTTCACCTGCTTTCCAAAAGGCCAGCACACTCATTTCAGAGGTTATGCTGACCTTTGGAGAGGTATTTTAACAGACATGCACTTTGCATTTCAAAAAAGTACAGCAGGCAGACCCTGGACAAATTCCACATATTTATCATGGTTCCAGTTCTAAAAATAAACATTTTTTTTCACCCATTTGTTCACAGCATCGGGTTTGCAGTGGCACTGTAATCCCACTGACAGCAGCAGACAAAATTCAGCTCCAGAGCCCTCTGTGAGGCTGAGCTCTCTGGGGCGTGGGATGGAGGAGGCTGCTCAGCTGGGGAGTGACCTTAAGCCAGATTGATCCTGTCTTCACTTGCCCTGACAAGCCAGGCAGGAATAATACCCCTAAAAAAGGGGGAGAAGGGAATAACATTCAAGGAGACCAGAGCTACAGCAGTGACAGTGAGAGCAGCCTGACAGGAGGAGGAGAGCGCTGCCATCCCGATGCATGACTGACACATCCATGCTCTGCACCAAAACACATTCCCTGGGCCTCACAGCCCTGACCTGACAGCCCCTTACAAGTAAATCCACGACAAAAGAGGCACAGGATCACAAGGGGCAGTTTGGTGCCCAAACAGGGATGTGCAGTGGATACAGCAAGGGAGAATCACTGGGACCATCACCCAGGCACAGCAGATACAGCTCATGCTGGGGGAGCTTGGTCTGCCTGGACGGGTCAGAGAAAGGCTGAAAGGTTCAGAGGAGGGGCTGGAAAGCTCAGGGAAGAGGCTGAAAGATTCAGAGGATTGGTTGAAAAGCTCAGGGGAGAGGCTGAAAAGCTCAGGGGAGAGGCTGAAAGGCAGCAGCATGCAGCCTGAGGTTCATCTCTCCAGCCCGGTGCACAGGCGAAACAGAATCCACCCAACACATCCACGTCTTATCTTTATGGCCTCTGCTTTATCTGCAACATGAGCAGCTTTTCCTATTACAGGAGATAGTTGGGTGGCTGCTGCTGCAACAGCCCCGTGGAACATCAGACAAGGTGTCTGCACAGAGGGGCAGGTGGCTTTGGCTTGGTGACAGGAAAACCCTGACAGGTGGGGACAAGGCTGAGCTCAGTGCGTGACAAAGCTGGTGGAAACAACCCAATCCTAGTCAATCCCAGTCTATCCCAGTCCATCCCAGTCAATCCCAGTGTGGTCCAGCCAAAGCACACCTCATCCCACAGCATCTTCAGTGCTGGAGACACTGGGAGGCTGGAAGAGGCAGGGGAGGCTCTTACTGCAGATAACAAACATGCCCAGCAACACAAAACAGCATTCTGCTCCGAGGTGATCTTATCTTCTGAGGACAAGAGATACAAATCTGCTCACATATAAATTTAGTGTGCTGTCTAGACATTTATTTCTTTTTTCTAACACAGAAAAATGTGTCGGGGAAACGTGCTCTGTGGGAAGAAGTGGGGTGGCCTATGCCAAGGGTGTGGATTTGGAAAGTTGGGCTACCAAATCCACTATAAGGCTGCTGCAAAAAAAACCTGGCCTCATTTCTGGAAACTCAACAATTCATCAATATCCCCCATGTAAATTCCTATGGTTTGCATGGCAAAAGTGGAGCCCTGTTCTGATGTAATGTCTCCTTGCCTGGTCCTCTAGCCTGAAACAAACTTCCAGGGAATTCAGAAATGGTTCATTTGCAAGAGAGAGATACAGAAATTGAGGTGTTAAGGGACACTGAAGAGCCTGTATTGAATTACAGGGAATGTGACATTTTTGAAGAAAGGTTTGTGAAGGAGGGGAGGAAGAAAGACAGACAGAAGTTGCTTTTTCATTAAAAGAAGGTGTGTTGTGGCACTGAGGTACCTCTCAATGCAAATATCTCACAGCCATAAATAATTTTTCATTGCAGAACAGTTCAGAAAAATCTCTGGCAGAGAACAGGGTTTCACTTTAGCTCACAAAATCAAGTTGTGCCTGTCTCCACAAGAAAACCCTCATGCTCTGTGGCTAAAGCTTGAAATCAAACATTTTATGGGGGATTTAAAAAAAAAAAAAAAAAGCTAAAATCCACTTTTTTCCAGCCAGAGGCTAATGACATATTTATTCTGGGCTTCTGGGTGTTCCTCCACGAAAACATCGAGGTATTTGCCAAGAGCATTAGGCAAAATCCTTTTGTTCTGACCCTTTTTCTCAAACCAGCAAACACAGGCAACTCCAGCAGGACCTTGAAGTATTTTCCAGGCTGCTCCACCTCCTGTCTCCCACCATGTCCTCAGGAAAAGAGCATTGTGCTCCTTTCAACTCCCTTTTCTTGCAGTGAGGAGCTCGCACCAAAGTTCAGCCACATCCTGTGAAAGAATGGTTGCCCCGAAAGGAAAGCCCAGACCAAGCCTTAGCTCTCCTCGTTATCCAAACATCTCCTCACGGTGACAGCAGCACAGCCAAAGGATGGCAAGTGCAGCTGAAACTCTGATGTCTCCCTCCCAGAAAGCACCAGCTGGCTCCAGGCAGAAAATAAAACACGACAGAAGTTCTGCTCCGAGGATGGAAAGTGCTGATGGCAAATCTTCCACGACCTAGAAGTGATGTGAGAGCCCCAAAGGCTGAGGAGAGCCCGTGCTCTCTCAGATCAGGCAGGAAAACTCTCCCAGCCCACTTCCAGCCCTGCTGCTTGGCTTTGCTGCCGGTGTAGAGGAAATCCAAGGTGACACAAAGTGATCCAGTGCATGGCTTCGATGGAGAGGCGTTTCCAGAGGAGAGAGTGAGGAGCCCTGAGCTGAACCAATATGGTCTGGTGGATCAGGCTGTGGAAACAGGGGCTGCTCCCAGAAAAACTCCTGCTGGGTCTGCAAGGATAGGAACATCCACCCACACTCACCTCCGCCTCTCTCCTGTTGTGCCTCTCACCATGGGCATGCAGGAATTCTGCTGCAAACTTGGCCCCATCTTTATTACAGCCTTTTAGTCCTCCTGCATATAAATAGCACTAAATATACACAGCAGCCAGCGATTAAGCACGGAAAAAAATCTCCTCTTCCCTGTATTCTTAGGGAATCTGGGTCAATGAGTCTGCAAGTCGAGTAACAAATTCTTAGAGCTGGTTAATGAGAGACAGAGTGAGCGGGATGGAGGAAAGGCAGGATTCAGGCCATAATCCCTGCTTAAGTCCTTCAGTGCAAGCGATGAAAGCAGCTCTGTGATGGATGAGGAGCCTTGGGAAGGGCACAGCTCCTTGGGAGCTGCTCCCTGGGCTCCACAGCCCAGCCCTGGCTCGTGCCGCTCCCAAGGCCGCGCTCCCGAGCCAAAGAGCTCCCCGAGATGTCAGGGATCTGAGAGTCATCCTGCAAAACTCGATGGGACTTGTGGCTACTGGCTAAAGATAAAAACATCTTGTCAGAAACGATCAGTCAGCCACTCTCTCTGTAGCTCTTATTGGGAATTTTTGGGCTGTGCTCTCGCTAATAAGCCGCATATGCAGCACGCACGAGTTCATTCGCTGGGAGAGCAAACCCCTGCCCCTGACTTGATGTATTACAGCCTGGCAAAATTGTTGCCTTCTTTAGAAAGTGAAGCTTAGCTTGGGGAGAGCAGAGGGCTGCTCAGCTCACTTTATCTTCTAATCCTAAACTCAGAGTCCATCACGGTTTTGGGAGGTGACCAAAAGCAATGAGAAGTGAGCGGCTGATGGCTCCCAAAGCAACTCCACAAATGGTTTCTGAGGAATGCTAGGCTGGAAGACCAAATATTTTCCAAATCTAAATGCTCAGTGATTGTCAGTCAGAGATTAAAATATTTATTTTTGTGATTTATTGTTTTCATTGTTTTCTAGAAACAGGCAACGAGCACCATGAAGCAGAGAGAGCATTAAAATATGCAACACTTCAGGCTGGAAAGACTGGTCTGGGAGGAATGAACGCAGCTGGAGACCCCAGGATGGGAGGAGAGGAGCAGAGATGTGGACAAAACCTCCAGGTTCTCTGGGGTGCCTGGTTAGATTTACTGAATTCATACAGAAATAGGGTCCAAGCTGAGACCACAGACACAGTCTGAGGGCAACCCACGAGACCCCAAAACCCTGCTGTGTCTGTCAGTGCTGCTGGTCCCTCAAGACCACCCATGGCTCCTGCTCTGGGCTGGGCAGGGACCTCTTGTTGGCTTTGCAGGAGACCCATCCCATGCTCCTGACTGATCCCTCTGCACAGCAAAGGCCAGAGAGCATTTCTCACAGATTAAAAACCAAACCTGGGTGGGTCGTGGGTCTCCTTGCCCTCAATTCCTCTCCATTCATTTTTCACTTCCAAGACAACTTCTCCCCCACAAACAGGATAAACAGCTCAGGTTTTCAGAGCAACACGTTATGGTTCCAAAGCATCCTCCTGAACTGTTCTCCTCCTTTCCTAGTCCTGACTGGGATTTGTTGAAGACTTGCAAGAACTTGTGCCTGCCATAATCACTGACATTGAAATGGTCCATGCCCTCTCCCTCCTCCTGCTGCCAGAGCAGCACATAAGGACCATTAATGCAAATAAACTCCCTGTTTCCATTGAGCCTTTTCTTCTGGCCAGCTGCACCAAGTCATCTGCACGGGGGATTTATAAATAGTGACCATGTCATTCCAATGTTAATGGCTTTTAATGAAATTGAAGAATGGCATGCATTCCCTGTTGATATCCTCAGAGCTGCAATTCCATTCCATGCCATGGTTTCAATGCAGCACTCATGGAAAGAGTGTTGGAACTTGGCACATCCTCCCCACAGCCCATCCATGTGTTGCTTCCAGCACAGACAGGAACATGAAGAGGGAAATCATTTAGTTGTCTCCCTGCTGCAGGAAACCCACCCATCCCCTACAGACAGGCACTGCACCACGAGGCCAGCTTGTGACATAGGCAGGAAAAAGAGCTTTGAAGAGCAGCAGTGGTAATTCAGCTCCACTTTCCATGTGTTGTTCTGTGAAACCCCTGGAACGCCGCTGGTTACGTTCTCCCCATCCCCCTGGAGCTGGGCTGCACACAATTCTGGCTGCACACAATTCACACTCACACCTTTCCCACCTCCAAAAAGCGTGTCTGGAGCAAGGCCAGGGTGTGAGCTGTGCTGTCAGAGCCCTCCCAGGTCTGTGGTGCTGTGGGGGGCTCAGGTGGGGTGTGCGAGGCTCGAGCCAAGAGCGGGATCTCCACACTCCCTAAAAACACCAGAAAACTTCCCCCAAGCACAGGAACATCCCAACTCCAGGGCTGGAAAGGAGGAAAAGCTGCAGATGATGAGGGGCTTGAGGAACCTGGGCTAGTGAAGGTGTCCCTGCCCACTGCAGGGGGTGGGATGAGATGATCTTTGAGTCTCTCCCAACCCAAACCATTGTGGGATTCTATGAAGGGCGAGATCAGCACTTTGGGGTGATGCTGCAGGTGCAGAAAGGAGAGCCTGGCCATTCATTCCACCTTCAGCTTTTCCCAAGAAAACCTCATTACAAAAGGAACAAACCTGCTATTTTGCTTTGCTTCCTGATTTTTATAGAAGCCTCTTTTGTCTTTATCGTTTCTCTTCATAGTGGTTCTAAGGGTCTTTTTTTTTTTTTTTCTTTCCTAATTAAAACTTTTCTGTACTCAAAGGACAGGAAAGAATTCAGTTGAAAAGGAAAAAACAGTGGAGTTATTCCAAAGAGGGATGGATAACCAGAGAGCCATTAGATTTCACAGTGGCACCTATACAGGGTGTTTAATCTGTCCCAAGAGAGCCACAAAACCACAGGGAAAGGGGCAAAAAGGCCTCTAGGAAGGTGTTCCTCCCAGTGAGCCCTGCTTCCAGCATTTTTTAACTGTGTCCACAGTTCCTTTTATATTTACACACAATTTAAACAGTGATCTGGCAGCAGGAGGGGAAAATGCTTGGGGAGGAACGCATGGCTGAGGAAGCTAAATAAAGAAGTGGCCAGGTCTTCAATCATCCTATATTTTATATATACAAAGGCTGCGATTCCACTAAGCTTTTCCAAAACAATATGTAAAGAATCCCAAACAGGGCAAAGCAATGGTAATAACTGGTTATAATTAAATCAGGGGGAAAGCTCAGCTCTGCCCCTCTGCCAGGCTCCTTTCCCTGGAGGAATGGCCAAGCACGAAGGGGCTGGTGCTGGGAACCAGTGGGACTGGTGGGACTGGGAATCCTCACGGGGCTGAGCCCAGCCTGTGCTGCTGGGCTGGTGCCTCAGGCCAGCACTGTCCCAGCAGGGAGATTTCAGCTAAATTTAATACTGGCCAAACTCTCTTTCCAAGTGATCTGAAGAGCTGATGACCTCACTCAACTCGTGTACAGTCCAACCTGTACAATAACATCACATATTGTGTTGGCTGTTTTACTTAATATTCAAACAAACAAGCTGTAGCTTTGCATAAATACTTCAGAAATAATTTTTTTTTTAAATTACAGGGAGGGGGGATAAAAAGTAAGAAAAAAAAAGAGTAGAGTTCTGCTCCAGAAACACAGGAAAACATCCCACTAAAAAAAGATGCATTCTTTTTTTTCCTTAGTTGAAATTTTTAAAAATGCAGACTTCTCTGCTAAGCTGGGAAGCCAATCTGAGAGGCAGGTGGTTGTGCAACACTTGGCTGCTGCGTGGCTCAGCTATGAGATCCTTTTCCGTGATATTTGCAGGAATTAATAAGAGGAAACAAGACCCACTTCAAGACATTAAACTGTCCAAACAAAAAAGAATACAGTCATACCATTACTGGACACACCGTGACCTCAGGCCCCTTCCTTCATCTCAAATGTCTTCAATTATTTCAACACAAAGAGGATTTCAGCAGGAGAGGTTTATTTTTAAGCCTCTGTGTCAATCTTAATTCCAGTGGGATGCGAACCCAGCACACCTAAATCAACATCAACATTTTTCTCCCTTTACTCTTTCTCTTTTTGTGATATCACAGCCAAAATATGACAGAGGCAGGTGAACCAAAGAAATCTGGAGATGAGACACAATTCCTTGCATTGCTGAAGAGCCAGCAAATGGGCATAACCTTTTTTTTTTTGCTCCCTCAACCAGAGGAAGGAATCATTGGGGTGAAGGTGTGAGTTATAGACCAAAGAGCTCTGCAATGTCCAGGTCCTGGCAGTAACAAGTGCTAATTTATATCCTGATTTCTCACCTTTTTAAGGTGGAGCTCAGACTGTTGTTCAGCAGAACACACTTGGTCAATACCTTCAAAGCCCTTCACTGCAGAGCTGCAAGTTGTTGTTGTTGTTATTATTACTATTATTATTATAATTATTATTATTATTATTACTACTGCTACTATAGCTGTGGTTTTGGGTTTTTTTGTATTTTTCATAGATAACTTCATTTCCACCTGTAAACCCCACTGCAGTCACACAGCACACTCCTTGGTAACTGGAATTGGAAATATTGGAAATCCCACATGAAACAACACAAACAGCTGCCTAAACCCTCCCATTTCCACCCAGATGGCCCTTGTTTCAATTAACAGAATCAGACTAATTCAGAGCCATTCACTGGCCTTGTTTGGGCTTACTTGGAAAAACACACCTATAAATCACATCTGAAAAACTGTGGAGAAAGAATTTGTTTCTCTTTGAGCAGTTCTTTTGTTTTTACTTTTTTTGGTAGAACAAAATTTTACTACCAAACACAAAACACACAATTATGTGTTGACAGTTCAGAGCCTCTGTGGTTCTGGCCA
Organism: Climacteris rufus; assembly: GCA_013398175.1. Lineage (NCBI taxonomy): Eukaryota > Metazoa > Chordata > Aves > Passeriformes > Climacteridae > Climacteris > Climacteris rufus. The sequence continues at coordinate 132,439 of VZRZ01008136.1, read as the reverse complement.
CAATAAACTCAGGCAGCAGCACAACCACACGCTGTCCCTCCAGTTCTTTGAAATTCAGGGCACTCAGAGTCTCCCACTTGCATCATCTCCCTGGGATTTCTGAGCTGGAAAAGGGATGCCCAATGTACAGAGAGCCTGAAGGCATCAGAGCAGACCCACCCCGGGGCTTTCCCCAGGCCCAAAGCCACCAGGCACTGGGTGTTAAGGGTTTCGCTGCTCATGGGGCACCTTTCTGAAATGCCAAAGCAGAACAGGCAGAGCTGCAGGAAAACCAGCAGGGAATCACGGAAACATTTTGGTTGGAAAAGGCCTCCAACATCATCGAGTCCAAGCTGTGCCCATCCCCACCTTGTCCCCAGCCCAGAGCCCTGAGTGCCACATCCAGGCCTTCCTTGGGCACCTCCAGGGATGGGGACTCCAAACCTCCCTGGGCAGTTCCAAGGCCTGAGCACCCTTTCCATGGGGAAATTCCTGCTGCTGTCCAAGCTGAGCCTCCCCTGGCCCAGCCTGAGGCCGTTCCCTCTGCTCCTGTCCCTGTTCCCTGGGAGCAGAGCCCGACCCCCCTGGCTGCCCCTCCTGGCAGGAGCTGTGCAGAGCCAGCAGGGCCCCCTGAGCACACCCCAAACACAAACTCCTCACCCTTGGCTGGTGAAACCATCCTGCTGGTGGCAAGAGCTGCTTGTGGCAGATATGAGGAGGGAAAGGGGCTGGGCAGTGGCACAGCCTGTCCCCAGCATCACCCTGGGAGTTCCACCATGCCCCAAATGCCCTGGACCTCTCCAAGCCAGAGAGGCAGCACCAGGAGCCTCCCTGGCATGGGAACAGTTTTCCTGAGGTATTGCACAAGATACAGGTGCCTCAAGGTCCTGCCCTTTGTTCCCATCTTTCCCACCTACCAATGCCTCACTTCTCACAGCAGTAAGTCCTGAATTTGCACTTCTTCTGCACCTCCCTGTCCTGTGACAGCAACATTTGGGATGGGGAGATTTCTTCCCTCCCTTCTGTCAGACCTCCACGGCCACTGAGGCAGAGCCCAGGGTGGCACAGGACCACCAGAGGGATGGAGCTGAGCTGCCTGGTCATTCCCCACAGTCTGGATCCCAGCAGTGCTGTGTCTACACCCCAAATACCCCCCATCACCAGCCATGCCTTGCCCAAACAACTCTCCCAACAAGGGTCACTTCCCTGGAGAAAGAGAGTTTCAGGTCCCCAAATCCACAGCCTCACTCCCTGGTTGCCACAGAGAGAGCCAAGTCACCACCAGTGCTCCCAGTACTGCTGTCAGCCCGAGGAAAAAGATTATCAAAAGACAGGGAGAGCTCTGGAAGAGCCTTGCCTGGGTAGGGAAGAGACCTGAGGTGTGAGTCTGTGGTGATGAAGGACAGCTGGAGGTGTACAAGAGTATTCCAGAGTGATGCAGGAATAGGCACAGAAAGGGGAAATGCAGGAATATAAGCACAGAAAGGGGAAATGCAGGAATATAAGCACAGAAACATCCTCAGCACTGCCCTACCCAACATTCCTGCCCATCACCTCTGGCCCTCTGTAAATGAGGAAAGCAGCGCTGCTTGATGCAGGGCTGTGGTCAAGATACAGCAAATCAGGGAGGGGGAAAATATGGTCCAAATCCAGAGGCACAGAGGGAAAGCTTCTCCCTCCTTCTGGGACAGTGTAATGACAGTGTAACATTAATCTCACCCCAAAGGAAAATCTGAGCAAGTGGTTAAGGGCTGCTTGACGTGGTTGGGAGAGCGATTCCACCAGCGTGCCCATAGACTTTGGTATTTACAGGAGTGCAGTTAATTTGCACGGGGCTATAAACATTTACTAAATAGGAATGCATACAAAAAGATGGTTTGAAAATAGTTTGGTTTAAAAGGAGAAGTGGTGTTGACCTCTCCCTCTGCTTGGAGATGGTCAGCTGAGTGCTCAACGAGGGTGGGAGAAACAAGGAGCTCGCCCAGGGAGCTGGGAAGCAAAATTTTATTTTTGTTTTGCTTCTAAAAGTAGCTTTTAATTTTTCTAAGAGCGAGAGGCATTCCGAAAGGAACACGATCCCTCAAAATGCAATTTTGTAAAGGGGCTGATTTTGAATCAAAATAAATTTTGAAGAAGAAAAATGTGAACACTCCTAGTAGGAGATAAATTCCAGCTGTTCCACACAGGGCTGGCGTGTCAGGGAGAAATAATTCACAAATAATTTTATTAATTAACATCAGTGTCCTTGTGAGGCAGGAGCTGATGGGAGACCCCCACCCTGGCACTCACAGAGGGGAAATAATCTGCACTGCTGTTCACAATCTGCACTGGAAACCATCATATTGAGGGAGGAAAGGACTGTTTTAACCAATTCATTAATTATGAATATTAAACAAATCAGGCTTTGAAGTTCAGCTCGTAACGAGTCAAACTTCCACTATTGTTCTGCTCGGTAAAATCAGACTTTTCAGACAGCATCTGTCAATCTGATTATTATGTCGTTAAATGAGGGAGAAAAAAATGTGTTCTCTCTCACCTGCAAAAGCTAGCTGAGCCTTGTAATTATTTGCCTTGATAAATTTAATTTGAGTCTTCCCTTCTAGATTTGACTGGTCAAGTTAAACTATGAAGATTATTCATGGAAAGGCAGCCACAGTTGGTTACTAGGATACAAAAAATCACTTAGTATGTTCCTCCAATGAATAATCCCAAGCAGAACACACACAAATCCAATAAATTATGAATTTCTCTTTCTCTCTTACATAAACATTGGGGTTGCAGAGGCATTTCTTGGAACCCTCTAATATAAATTCATCTCTTAATTACTATGCAATAGCAAAACAAACAGAGGGGATGGCTGAGCCCTGCAGGTGAGCTGCATCCCCTGTTGAGACAGGAAGGTTCTCCTGGAAGCAGGGAGGCTGCAGGGGAACAGCAAAGCCATTATTGCCACATCTTGGTGCAGACACGAGGTTTGGCATGCTCACAGGCCTTGTCAAAGCAGGTGACGTCAGCAGACTAAGCTAATTTGGAAGAAGGCATTCTTATTCCAGAAAAAAAAAAAAATCTCCCTTCCTGCACAATTCCATGGATATGAAAGGTCTTACATAAAGCACTTGTCAGATGTCTGAATGCACGGGGTGGAATCAGAGTCACTGGGGCTGGAAAAGGCTGGAGGATTAACGAGCCCAACCTCTGACGAACGCAGGGAGAAGTTTTCCTGCATCCCCACGAGGCCAGAGCCCCCAGCCCAGCACAAGGATGGCCAAAGCCACCTGCAAGCAGCCAAAGTGTGCCCTGAGCCACTCTGATTTCTCTGAAGCAACACTCCCACTGAGGAGGTTGGTTTGGGCACCATCTGGGCTGTGCTGTGTGGTTGTGCCCTGTGCTGTGTGTTCGTCTCTTCCCATCCCTCCCCAAATCCCTGGATAACAGCAACCCCCAGGCACGACCCGGCACAAGCTGCTGCTCCAGGCTGGGGTATTTAAAGCCACGCTACAGGGGCTGACATCACTTTTTATCAACTTTACCCGAGAGGGATTTCCTTGGAATTCTGCCTTGTGAAGCTTCTGTCCTTCTCACCCTCTCTGCCTTTGATCACATCTCCCAATCAACCAGTAATTGCTGTTCAAGACTCACAGATCAGATGAAGATCTGCCTTGCACCCTGCAGAGGACACCTTCCTTCCAGGAGAGCTCAGCCCAAATGCCTGGAACACTGAAATTCCTGTGAGCCTGCTCCCATGCCAGGGGAAGGTGCTCTGTATCTCCACAAGAAACAGCCAGTTAATAAATTATTCCAGGTTTTATATCTAAAAAACCCTTTCACTTTGCAAGATAAAGTAATCCAGAGTTTTTGATGGTGCCCTGAGGAAAGGACCACCCCAGAACAGCCCCTAAAGAGGTGTTTCTCTTTGTCAGGAGCCCACCTTTACCCCTGCTGGGACCAGTTCCACTAATTCCAGTCCTAGCTGATGAATAGCAAATAAAAATAACTTGTTCTTTAAGACCTCCAAAGATAGAAATATTCCACTTTACTGTACTGCACCAAGGCTTTGCATTGGTGTTGACCTGCCTGGCTGCAATCTGGAGAGATGTGCTCAGAAGTCCTGGTCCTGTCTTCTCCCCAAAATTCCCTGCAGCCTCTTAGAAGAATTTTAGGCACCGCCAGGACACTATACCAGACAGATCTCAAGCAGTGTTTCCTGTTCCCAGAAAAAAAGCTCCATGCATCTGTGTCAAGATTAAGACCCCAAGAAACAGCAATTTTCCCTCATTAGGAATTATGTTTTCAACCTCAGCATCACCCTGAGGAGATAACTTTTGAACTCCACTCCATAAATTCCAGAACACATCAAGCTGAGCAGCCAGTGTCCCGATGAGACCAAAGCAGATAACAGGCTCAGGAAAGCTGCTGCCACAGTGCCAGTTATCTCTGAGCAAAGAAAGATAAACTTGAATGAAATTATTTCATTTGTGCTGCCAAATGGGATATTCTATCTTTTATCTTTAGCTTCTCCAGGCAGGGCTTGGAGGATTTAATGTTTGAGTTATGGAGGAGGGCAGAAATCAAAAATCTTTATTCCCTGAAATTTGGAAACCTGATGGAAAACTTTTCCTTAAGGAAATGCTCTCTTGACTGTCTTCCCTGTGTTGCCACATGGGCAATCAAAATCAGAGCTTTGCTTTTATGTGTCTATTTATTTCTCCCACATAGCCACATTGTGCCACCAGGAGTGCAATCACAGGCAAATGGTTAAAACAGAATTCCTAAAGTAAAAGAGTCTCATTAATATGTAAATACCCACAGTAAAACCAGCAAACTCCAGAAATGAAACCTGTTACATGCAACTATCCAGCACTCCACAAACACAACTCCATCCATCTTGTTCCCTTCAAAGAATCAGCAGCTCTTAAAAAAATCCTAAATGTGATTTGCCAGCTGAACTGGGAAGCTTTGAAGTGCAGTTGGATGGTTTTGTCTTGAAGGAATCTTCCCGTGCAATTCAACCAAGGAGTCATTTCTTGTCTTCTGATTTGGTTTCTTTACAGCAGAAAGGTGCAGAAAGGAAAAAAAAAGACCTGTTGCTGGAGTAGGGGAAGGACTGGGATCTGATCCTCTCCATAGGAGATCTCCGATCTGCTCCACTGCCAGAGGTCTGAAAGAACCCAGGGAGAAAAAAACTCCTGGGTGGAAAGCAAGCCCTGCTTACACAAAGCAGAGGAGGGTATCTCCCTGGACACAGAGGGGAAAACAAATTAACAAGCAAGAAATCACTTTCTCCTCCCTCACTCCTCCCCAAAGCCCCACTTCAAGTGTTCAGACACCAGGAATTCATGTTCCAGCACTCAGTAATTGAGACAACAGGGCATCCAGGTCTGGAGGGAAAAGCTGGCACAGGTATGCTGAAATAAAGCTTTCAACCAGACGTCTCAGTGCCAGTGATTCATTCTTCTTAACATACACTGGGAAAACAAACACAGCCACCATCGAGATAGGGAACAACACAGATTAAACAGCATCTCCTGCCCACCAAAAAAAGCACTCCCATGGGCACAGATCCTATCCAAGGGACACCTGGGAGGGACTGTGCCTGCTGGTGCCTCTGGGGAAAGGAGGTGGGATGGGGAGCTCTGCAGAGAAGTGGCAGAACCTCGCTCAGCGCAGTGTGGCCACCAAATTGATCTGTGGACCACTGGCCCAGGGTCTGTCCCCTCCAGGACACAGCAGCCCAGAAACACCCAGGGCAAGGGTGGAGGAGCTGCCTAAAGGAGAGGACAGAACAAAGTATGGAAATCCTCCTACAGCAAAACTTCCTCCAGCTGCCGCAGACAGAGAAACTTCCCCGAGATGTGACACGGAGCCAGCTCCTTCCCCACAGCCCTGCAGGCTCCTTCTGTGCTCCTTGGCAACTGAGCACACATCTGCCCTCTGCATGAGTCTGGGGAAGGGTGCACTTGGATGCCAGGGAGCCCCAAATGTGGCCAAGGAGCTGATGAGGAGCAGGGAAGGTGCAGGTTGTGAGTCAGCCCCGTGGTTTGGCTGCCGCGCAGGGCTCCAAACTGCTCCCAAAAACTGCTGCGGGCAGGGGAAGGGAGACAAACAAAGGAGAGGAGACACATGGAAATACAAAGAGAAGAGATGGAGGTGATCGAACGCACCTTCCCCACGAGGAAATGCGGGCGGGATGGGATAGGGCAGGGGATGTCACCCAGCCTGGTCCCAGCCCGCAGCACACGGAGCCACCCCCGGGAGCATCCCTGGGCTCTGGCTCGCTCTGCCCCTGCCTGGGGCAGCCTTTTTGCTGTCCTGCCGCTCTCCCGACCCCACCTCACATTCCAGCTCGGCCAAGCCTGCTCCTCTCGGGGCAGAGAGGCTCTGCAAACAGCGGGATGCTGAGGAGAAGGGAGATGCTTCCAGCAGGACACTGCCGGCCCCAAAGCGCCGCTGCAGAACTCAGGGAGCTCGGGTGCCAAAGCCACTGGAGCTAGCGAGGACAGAGGTGCTCCTTTCATCCCTAATTGAAAAGCCACGGAGTGTGACTTGTGAGCAGGATCCGGGCTAGGACGGGAGGAGAAAGGCGGCAGCAGCTTCGCAGTGACTCATCCTCTTCGTGTCAAATAAACATTTAATGCCCGCACATTCAAACCTGACTGCCTAAAGTTAAACACCTGAAACATCCTTAAGCACTTCCATAGGCTGTCAAATCAGAACGTGCTGGGAAGCTGCAATTTCCTTTGCCTGCGGTGAGGGCTCGTGAAGGGTTTTGCCTGCGCACACAGACTTGGGGATGGGATTTTCAGCGTCTCCAGGAGGGTGAGACGGTGACAACACAGGTCCTCCCCACCTTCAGCATTTATCCAAAGAAATAAAGTGGAAATAAGAAGAAATAAAAGGGGGAAAGTGCTGTTTGCCAGATATTCTACCTCGGAGTAAAACAATTCCCCTCCAGAGCACAAACAATAAAAGAGAGAGCACCTGCCCAGCGTGACAGCAAGGAAAATCTGGTTATAATGACACACTTGGCACTGTGCTGTGTGAGTGACAGCCCAGGGGCCACGGGCCACCACACAGCTCCATTTAACACCCTCCTGGAAGGTGATGCCTGCCTGGACCGGAGCACAGTTGTTCCTCCAGCCTCGACAGCCAGGATGCCAAAGGCAGCGCTGAGTTCATCGTGCCAGTTGGCTGCAGCACAGATTTGGGCATGTACAGTGCTTCAAGAGAGCCCTCAGTACACAATCAACCTGTTCCAGCTCTAAATCACAGGGAAGGCTGAGCAGCTTCACAGGTTTCCTTTTGAAGAGTGGAAAAGCTACGAAGGAAGCAGCGAATTAATCTTTTTTTTTTTTTTTAATGTTTGCAGTTCTATGACCTCCCTCCTGGAGATGCTTCATAATTAATTAACTCTTGTATACCCATGTGAGCCAGGGTTTCCTACCCTCCTTACATTCAAAGCAAGACTGTGATAAAGTCACTTGCTCAAAGGTCACACGGGGAGTCATCGAAATCAATGACAGGTTCTAGAAAGCTCAGCTCCCAGCCTAAAAGATGCAGAAAAACAGGCAAAATAGGGCTGGATTAACACCTGCAGTCAGTGTTGATCAGCGTTGAACCAAACCCAAACCCAAAACTGGTCTGAACAGGTATCTTTTTCACTCAAACCAGAACAACCTGAAGTGTTATTTTGTAGTTTTCTTGAAGTCAGACTGGAGCCAAATCAAACAATTTACTGAACTCCTCACAATAACAAGAACTCCTCCCACAGTGCATCACTAGCAACTGAAGGGGGAGGAGGGACCAGAGAACAAATCTAAACAAAAGTGCTCCTTGAAGCGAGATTTTAGCCCCTGGAAAAGGCAGAGTTATTTTTTTCCTGCTACACGGACTTTGCTTCTCATTTCTTACAGAAGAAGTGAATCAGTATTTTGAAAAGGAATACATAGAAATGTCATTTTTTTGCCCACAAGCTGTAAATTCCTGCTGCTCTGCTGTAACCAGGACCCTGTGACTGTCACTGTTTTGCCTGGCAGATGGGATCATCAGCCTGGTGAAGGTCTAAACTTGGGATTTCTGCCTTGTTACTAACCAGGTTAGTTATTAGAAGCCTTTTCCTTAAGAACACAAAATAATTTCTCGAATCTAAGTCACTTCTGCCAGAACAAGCCCCATTCTCCCTTGTGTTTACCAGACACAAATGCCACTCATACTTGGTATTCCTCGCAGTTGTGAGGAAGGCTGTGGGAGAAGCTCTGCAATCAGATCCCAGACTGATTCTAAAAAGGGAATTTGGCTCCTTTGTTAAATACCAATGACCCTATTTGGGTCAGGACCAACAACTGGATCCCAACTGGAAAGTCCTTCAGTTGTGCCTTGGCTGGTGAGTGCCTCCTGCCTGTCCCAGCAGCTGCCCTGCTGTCACCACAGGGACACTGTCACCACTGTCCCAGCAGCTTCCCACCTTCCCCCTGTCACCACAGGGACACTGTCACCACTGTCCCAGGCTCCCACACGCTGCTCCTCACCCTCCACAGAGGGGTTTCCCTGCATCAGGGGAATCTTCCCCTCTCCCAAGCCCTGCTGAGCTCCTGGCATCTCCCTGCTCCCACTGGTTATTGACCATTTTCTGAGCCCTGTTCCGAGTGTGTGCCAAGGGAAGCAATTAGCAGGGAGAAATGAGCCCCATGCAGAAATGAACCCCATGCAGAAACAAGCCCATGGAGAAACGAGCCTCATGGAGAAACGAGCCCATGGAGAAATGAACCCCATGGAGAAACAAACCCATGGAGAAATGAGCCCCATGGAGGAATGAACCCACGGAGAAACGAGCCCCATGGAGAAATGAACCCCATGGAGAAATGAACCCCATGGAGAAACAAGCCTCATGGAGGAATGAACCCCATGTAGAAACGAGCCCATGGAGAAACGAGCCCCACATGGAGAAACAAGCCCATGGACAAACGAGCCCATGGACAAACGATCCCCATGGAGAAACGACCCCATGGAGAAACGGGCCCATGGAGAAATGACCCCATGGAGAAATCAGCCAGCCCCATGGAGAAAAGAGTCCATGGAGAAATGAACCCCATGGAGAAACGAGCCCATGGAGAAACGAGCCCTATCCTGGGGCTGGGATGTGGGCACGCCCCGTTCCTGCCCCTCTCCCCTCAACTCCAGAGCAATTCCCTGTGGAGCTCCGCAGCAAACCAGGCACGGAGCCACCAAACCCCCCCAGCCACCAGCCTCCCAGCCCAGTGTGCAGGCCAGGCCAGGTGCTGCCCACCTCCTGCAGGGCTGCACACCCCTCCGTGACCCGCAGGAGCCGGGAAACGCCTGGCTGGTAACTGAGCATCCCCTCCTGCCCAGCACCTGCCCGCGCGTCGCCTCCAACACGGACAGCAAGCAGGCAGGGCAGAGAAATAGCAACATCCAAGCCTAAATCCCCACTCCCTGCTGGAGCTGCCGGGGGAAATGCTCCTGCTGGAGATGCAGGAGGGCCGGCAGTGGGTTTGGAGTGTGTCCAGCACCCAGAGCAGGCTGGAAGCAGCATCCATGCCGTGCCGTGCCGTGCCGTGTGTCATTTCGCTGTCACCCCGATAACAGCGGCTGCCACCGCCACCTCAGGCCTCTTGTTCAGCCTATCTGACACATCCCAGCTCTTTCCCCTTCCAATGCCTCCTCAACCCGTTCAAATATAGAAGCTGCCTTTCATTAGCCACAGCCTATTACTCATTTCAGTGCCACCGTGGTGGGAGCCTCGCTGTTAATTTGACAAAGGCCTCACCCATTGTGTGCTAACCATCGGATACTTGGCAAACACAAGTTTCCCGAGCTCCCGGCACAAATTCCTGCGGCACCGACAGCGTGTGCTCTTGTATCGTGCCATGGAGACGTGGAGAGGGAAGGATGGAGCTGCGCAGGGATTTAAAGATGCAACAAGCACGATTTGTTCGAGCACATCTCAGCAAAGTCAGGTATCAAAATGAGTTGTACTGTCTTCAGTAGGATTTCAAATTGAATTCCACTGTTTCAGAAGGGCATTACCATTTCTATATAAAACCTGAATTGTTGGTGGTTTGGCTTTTCCAGGAGCCAGGTCCCTCCACGTTCCCTCTACATTTGATTTCATTGAAAAGCCTTTTCCTACCTCGAGCTATTTATGGTGAACTAAAGGACAAAAGTGATTCTACAGTGAATCAATTTAACACAAGTAAACAAATTTTAGTTTGAAGATGTTCAGTTCAGTTGTTTTGTTTTTATTAATAAGTTACTTCAGTCCACGGGACAGAGAGCAATTTCCCTGTTAGTCAAAATGAGAGTGAAAGTGCCTTGCTTGGTCTGCAGGGTGAAAAAAGAGGTGCATTTTGGACCAAGAAAAGGAAAGACCTAATTCTGACTGATTATCTTTGAGTCATTCTAAACAGCCCTCACATTTACAGAAAGGATTTCATCCAGCAATTCAGTCTCCCGGAAAAACTTTATAATTTTCAAAAGGACTGGTCCAAGAACAGTTCTAAACCTGCTTCCCTCCGCAATGCCATTTGGATAATGAAAGACAAACAATCCATCTGAAATTCAATTTCATATGAAAAATTGCTGAACTGGCTCCAACTCGACAAAATACGTTTATAAACTCCCAAACTGCAAACATCCAAAAGCTCTTCTGCAGCCACAGGTTAACAGCTCCTTTTGACCGTCATTACCCTCGCAAAAAGCCAACCGAATTTGGGGGAAAGACACATTTTCAGCATCATCCAGCACTTAGCAAAGGCGTTCGAGTGTCCTGCATAGCTTTGCCTTGCGCAATTTGACAAATGCTTGCAAATGGACCATCCCCGGCGGTGCAATCCTCCCAGACAGCCTCCACCTGGACGGACACCACTGAGATTTTCTCGGCCACCAGAACAAACGTTTGAGTTGGGAGGTCTGCATAAATCAAGGCTTCATTTTTCTCCATCAAACTTTCCCCTTAACAACTTCTTTTGAAAGCAGCGCGAGGAAGTCCTGAATCACAGAGCTGCGGTGCAGCTGATGTCATCCCTTTTTTTAAATTCACGTGTGTAAGGCTGAGCATGTGGAGGCTGCTCAGGAGAGACTGTTCTAGCACCAGGCAGAACGGCTGATACAACTCCCAGCCTTCTGGAACAGAGCTCACAGCTCGATCCCACGTCCCAGCAGGTACAGAGATTTTTTTTCTTTGGGAAGTTCCAGCCTTACCGAGGTAACCTCTCCCTACCCAAGGATATTTCCCTGTTTTTTTCTGCCCCCCCTCCAGGTTTTTTTTTTTTGCATGTGGCCCTTGATGTTGCCTCCAGCTGAAAAGCCAGCCCACAAAATAAATTTTCTCCAAGGTCATGCACTCCTCACAATGCCTTTATTTGCCAGTTGGTGAAGTATTTAAAAAAAATGAAAACTTCCTTATTGTGAAAGGCGCTAATGTCCCATTTAAATGTAATAGAGAACGAGAGGAGATGCAACTGGAAATCCAATCACTGCTTCATAGCTAAACCACAAGCTTAGCAGCTTTCTTTTGTGCCCTGAAGGTCCCAGGCACCCTCTCTTTGCAAAGACAATATATGGCACATCCAAATGCAAATCTATTCCTCTCTTTATTTCTATATTCAGCTCCCTGGCTGATTACAGGGAGACGTGTATGTGTTCAATAGGTCCTCCTGCTTCTTTAAATAAGTTTAATAATACCCTTTTTATTTATGGGAGCCTGAAGTACAAAGGATGCAATGCAGGAGCTCTGCAAGAGCAGAAAAGAGAAGAAAAGCAAACTCGCTGAAGACACAGCCTGGCAAGGGCTCCGTAATTCAACACTGTTGATTCTATAGAGACCAACTGCTTTTATTATGCACAGATCCTCCGAGGGGGGAAAAACGCCCCACAGTTACGAACTTGCAGAGGAAAAGAATCCGTCCATCCCTTGTGTAAGCGCAGAATTGGCTGAAAATGCAGTTTTAAAGCCGGGGCAGCCCACCGAACATTTCCGACCTCATCGCCGTTTCCTTCTGCCCACTCTGAACAACTACGGTCTCTCCCCGTTAAAAAGTTGTATTTAAAAGAACAGCAAGGAGGGGAAACGAAGCAGAAAGCCCCGCAGGGGGCTCGGTCAGAGCGCTGCGAGCCGCCGCTCCAGCTGCGGGATCAGCCCCGCTTCCCCCGCGCCCCTCTCGCAGCATCCCCACCGAAAAGCGACAGAATTCCCGACCCGTTCGGCTTCTCCCGGGATTCCCGACCCGCTCCGCTTC
>VZRZ01008136.1:109296-119955 GCA_013398175.1 Climacteris rufus | reverse complement strand
TCTCCCATCCCTGCCCCGCTGCCCCTCTGGATGTCCTGCTCTCCCATCCTTGCCCCGCTGCCCCTCTGGATGTGCTGCTCTCCCATCCCTGCCCCGCTGCCCCTCTGGATGTCCTGCTCTCCCATCCTTGCCCCGCTGCCCCTCTGGATGTGCTGCTCTCCCATCCCTGCCCCGCTGCCCCTCTGGATGTCCTGCTCTCCCATCCTTGCCCCGCTGCCCCTCTGGATGTGCTGCTCTCCCATCCCTGCCCCGCTGCCCCTCTGGATGTCCTGCTCTCCCATCCTTGCCCCGCTGCCCCTCTGGATGTGCTGCTCTCCCATCCCTGCCCCGCTGCCCCTCTGGATGTCCTGCTCTCCCATCCTTGCCCCGCTGCCCCTCTGGATGTGCTGCTCTCCCATCCCTGCCCCGCTGCCCCTCTGGATGTCCTGCTCTCCCATCCTTGCCCCGCTGCCCCTCTGGATGTGCTGCTCTCCCATCCCTGCCCCGCTGCCCCTCTGGATGTCCTGCTCTCCCATCCTTGCCCCGCTGCCCCTCTGGATGTGCTGCTCTCCCATCCCTGCCCCGCTGCCCCTCTGGATGTCCTGCTCTCCCATCCTTGCCCCGCTGCCCCTCTGGATGTGCTGCTCTCCCATCCCTGCCCCGCTGCCCCTCTGGATGTCCTGCTCTCCCATCCTTGCCCCGCTGCCCCTCTGGATGTGCTGCTCTCTCATCCCTGCCCCGCTGCCCCTCTGGATGTGCTGCTCTCCCATCCTTGTCCCGCTGCCCCTCTGGATGTCCGGATCTCCCATCCCTGCCCCGGGGACGGTGCAGATGGGGCTGCAGAGCTCCGGGGAGCACCCACGGCCTTCTGTGGGAGGAGCTGCCAGCCGGGGCTTTGGGCAAACGTGGGCCCGGTTCTTCTCCCGACCCCGCACAGACCCCCGGACAGATATTTTGCCTCTCGGTTTTAGTGAAAAAAATAAAAAATCTTTCTCCCGTAGCCAAAGCAGTGGTTTGGAGAGCACCCTGTCCATGGGGACACCTTCCCGAAGGGCACCGGGACACGCCGGGAGCCGATAAACCCGAGCTCTTTCCCTCTCGGTGTCATTTCCTTGCGGGTGACCTTGGATAAGCCACTTTGCATCTCCGTGTCGCGGCTTCCCCACCCGGGAATTGAGGGAATTAGCAGCAGCGTTGTGTCGGCAAATGCGTGATCAGTTTGAAGCACGGCGGTACCACGGTGACGAAGGACACCTCAGCCCACAGCCAACAGTGCAGGAGTGACAAGATTGCCTTCACAATTTCCCTCCCTTCGGATCTCAGACAGAAAAACGCGTTTATAGCCCCATTTGAGAAGAGCAAAGCTCCCTCCCTCCTCCTGGCCACACTTCTGCTGCCCGAGGGGTGATGATGCCGAGAAGGGACAGTGCCAAGCCTTTCTTCTCCGAGGCAGCTTCCAGAGTTTTAAGACTGGAGAATTGGGAGCCTCGGAGTTACAAAAGGTGCTGCAACCAAAGCATTGAGCACACGACACGGTGCACAGTGTTTGGGAGAAGCCACTGAGTCCCTTAGCAGGTCATATCTGTGGACTATCACACGTCCTGGGTCACAAAAAAAAAAAAAAATAAAAGAAGTGAGAAGAGGAGGAGAGCCAAAGAATAGTAGCTCAATAGCCTGACAGAGATCAGACTCTGATCTATTATAGAGAAGCTAAAATAACAAGCCTTTAATCCCTAGATCATGTTGAACAGGTCAAGTGTGGCTCAGGAGATGAGAAAAGGACAGAAAAACCTAATTTCCAGTATTTTTTTCCTATCATAGGATTTGTTAAAAAATGGGATTATTGAACGAGACACCAGCAGCTGTTCTTAAAAGCGCCTGCACCCATCTGCTGTCTCCCCGGGTTCGCACACGTCTCCCACTCCCGTTGGTGCAGGAGCTGGCAGAGGGCAGGAGATGCTCCAGGAGCCCGGCGCTCCTCCGCAGGGACAGGGGCAGGGCGGCGATGTCACCCTGCTGGCACCGAGGGGAAAGTCCTGCTGTCACCAGGGAGGTTTCGCTAATCCCGGCTGCTTTCCCTCAGCAGGGAGGGGCACTTGTTATTTTAGGGTTTAAATGCGCCTTCAAAAGCCGGCGGCGGCAGCCGGCTCTGCACAGCCGGGGATGCTCCTGTGTGCGCCCTGTGCGGGCTGGGTGCGACCCCCGGGGTCTGTCCCTGTCCCCAAGATCTGTCCCTGTCCCCGAGGTCTGTCCCTGTCCCTGGGATCTGTCCCTCTCCCCAGGATCTGTCCCTGTCCCTGAGATCTGTCCCTGTCCCCAGGGTCTGTCCCTCTCCCCGGGGTCTGTCCCTGTCCTCGGGATCTGTCCCTGTCCCCAGGATCTGTCCCTGTCCCTGAGATCTGTCCATATCCCCAGGATCTGTCCCTGTCCCCAGGGTCTGGCCCTGTCCCTGGGATCTGTCCCTGTCCCCGAGATGTGTCCATATCTCCAGGATCTGTCCCTGCCCCCGGGGTCTCTCCCTGTCCCTGAGATCTGTCCCTGTCCCCTGGATCTGTCCCTGTCCCCGGGGTCTGTCCCTGTCCCTGGGATCTGTCCCTGTCCCCCGGATCTGTCCCTGTCCCCAGGGTCTGTCCCTGTCCCTGCGATCTGCTCTCGTCCCAAGGCGCTGTAACTNCTGTCCCTGTCCCTGAGATCTGTCCTTGTCCCCAGGATCTGTCCCTGTTTCTGGGATCTGTCCCTCTCCCCAGGATCTGTCCCTGTCCCCGGGGTCTGTCCCTGTCCCCTGGATCTGTCCCTGTCCCCGGGGTCTGTCCCTGTCCCCTGGATCTGTCCCTGTCCCCGGGGTCTGTCCCTGTCCCTCTGCCACAGCCCGGCCACACCAGCCCACAAACGGTGGCTCCTGTCCCAAGGGTGTCCCAGCCCTTCCTCCTCCCCAAAACGCGGTAAAAATAGAAGACAATCCAATGGAAATGCACATCCTTAGGACACGGGGGCAGCCTGCAGGAAGGCAATCAGCACTCCTGCTTCTTGGCATTGGAAAAATTGGGAGTTTGTTCAAATACCCCGCTGCACACAATGCAAGACAACACTCCTGAGAAATGGTTCAGCGAGGAGGATTTTCACCCTGCCCAGAAACACTCTGAGAGAGGAAAAGGGAGACAGAACAGGACTGAAAGGCACTGCAAAGTCAGCCTGGAGAAATGCAGAGAGGAAACCAACTGGCCCAACCACGGCTCCACAAATGAAAGCTCATTAGCATTTTAAAATTCTTTCCGCTCCAGCAAGTTTTGATAACTCTTGGTAACACACTTCAGTAATTTCTTCTGTATGCCTGGCAGATGGCTGCTCCTCTGAAAAAATCCCCTTGCCTCTCTCCCCCTCACTCTGAGCAAGGGACAGGATGACCTGCACACACGGGTGTCATTTGCTTTGGCATCTGCATTCTCATAAATATAAAATAATAATATCACCTCAGCTCCTTCCTGGCCATTTTTATCACTGGATCTCAAATCGTTTTGCAGACAAGGTGAGTGATATTATCCTTATTTCATAAGTGATGAAACCAAACCACAAGGAGCCCAGCAGACTTGCACAAGGTCACAGTTTGGCCATTGGCAAAGCTCTGGAGCAGCCACAAAAGTGTGTTGGGTCCAATTCCCAGGACTGGACACTTTTAGCTGCTCACATGGCACTGCTGCTTCTCCCTCTGCATTTTCTGCTGTCCCCCATAATAAATTCATCTTAGTGGGATCAGTGGAGTATGATCAGGATAATACCATGCAAAGGAAAAAGTCTTTGGAAGGCTTTTTGTATCACATTGATGTCAGACATCTGCTTCCCAGCTCACTATAATCACTTCTAAATCTCACTGTGCATGGATGTGTACCCAGGCCTTTACAAAATGGGACCAAAAAAAAGGGAAAGAGAGAGAAATTTCTTTCTGAATCAAAAATGTGGTGAATTCTACAGACAGGGATCTGACACAAACCCTCCTATGTGCACCCACACAGCCCAGACCCCTCAGGAGAGGCCCTGGTAGGAGTCATATAAACACATTTGTATAAATGGGATGTTCCCAGAGATGCAAATACCTTACAGGGAACAGCTAAATTTCCACTGATTGTTACCAGCCCGAGCAGTAACTCTTCTTACGGCATCAAATGGGTTTCATTGTCTTTGTAAATCCCCTGGGGGCTCGAGTTCTGGGGGATGAGAGACGCTGTGAGATGTAAGGTATCCCTGGGAGCAGCTGCCATTCTCATCTCTCTAACAGATGGCAGTAAATAATGACAGACTCGGCTCTTTCAGCAACAGGGAGCTAAAATCTGTCTGTCTCTGGGGCAGGGAGCCCTCCTGCCCTCAAGGGGAGTCTCCTCTGATCCCAGATCCCAGTGGGATCCACCTGCCCTGGTGCCCCTGCTCCCAGCAAACACCAGTTCCACTCCTCCACTCCCAAACTTCCCTCTCATCCACAGCTCAGCTCCTCTGGAAACCCATGGCCCTCCCAGGTTTCTCTGTCTTCCCCAAACTCCACATTGCTGCTTGCAGAGCTGTGTCTAACCCTGCTCCACAGCCTGGGGGCTGCCAGCTCGGGCTCCCATCTCACACCCTGCACCTCCAGCTCTGGTTCTTTCCCCGCTCTGTGACTCTAAATCTGAGGAGATGCTCTGAGCATCCATTTCTCTTGCAGCTCCATCTGTCTGGAGCTCTGAGACTGCCCAAACCCCTTTCCCTTCCATCACATCTCACCTTGAAACCTCCCTTTTCCTCCCCTACTTAGCAGGAGCTCCCTGGGAATTCTCAGAGGCTGCAGATGGAAAATGCCCTGGAAGAAGACGTGAGGTGACTCCCAGCCTACAACTCTCCCCACCATGTCCAGTTCCTCTGAATGCACACCAGTGACACTCTACACGTTTCCAACAGGTATTTATCCAGCATGGATGCCCCAAGCAGCACCATGGAAATAATTCCTTCCTCCTGACACAAGTTCATTTCCGTGGCTGTACTGAATAACACTGTGTGCTTCCCCCTGGAGCAGTGCAGCTCCTGCCAGCACCTTGTGTTTCCTTTCCTCCTCCTTCTGGCTGAAGGGACTGTCCAGGAGAGAGCAGATTTGCCTGATAAAAGCAAATGTAACTCGTCTCACAACTTCCCAGCCTCCGCATCTTGCCTATGGAAGGAGAGTACTAATAAACCTCTCTCCTACTTGGAGACGAGTGGAAAAATAAAAAGAAAAAAAAAAAAGCTGTTCCTTGGATTCCCATCATACACATTTAAAGAGGTATTTGTTTAGGAGGGATGCATGTACAGAGCATCCTCCAGCACCACACAAAGCCATCCTGCCACCCACGCCTCCCAACTGCTGAAAGCAATTACGTCCCTCCCCTGCTCTCAGCTCCAGCACAGGATGCTCAGGGTCTCCACAGGTCACGCTCAGAAAGTGGTTCTGACTTTTTTTTTTCCACTAAGAAACGAAGGGAAGCAGGAGCTTCCAGCAAAACAGCAGGAAAATCTTCCCAAGGAGCTGCTTGAACTGGCCTTGACCAGGCAGCAATTGAAGCTGTTTCCTGATCCCGGTCCTGCAGGAGATTTGGCTTATTTACCCAGAGCTGGGAGATTAAACCACACTCCTGGAATACAGGGCAGCGTGGTGCTGGGCCAGAGGTGACCCCTGGGATGTGATGCAGACAGGGAAAGGAAATCTGTAGGGATGGATGGGTCCAACAAGGCTTTTGTGGCTCCCAAAGGAGCCCTGACAGAGCTCTGCATTCAAGGGGCTGCAAGAGGCTGTGATGTGTGCCAGCCACACAGGGCATGGAGAAACCACCTCTGATGAGACGCCAGGGCAGCTCTGAGCTGAAGAATGTGTGGGCAATCCTGGCAAAAAGGATTTTGCCACGCATTCCTCAGCTGCAGGAATGAAAGCCCAGGCAGAGAGAGGAAAAGGAAATGGTGAAACCACAGGGCAGCAAAACACAGCTCAGAGTTCCTCGCACAAGCCACGTCCCAAATGGCTTTGGGAAGTGCAATGACAGTCCCCAAACAGCAGCAGGGGCTGCCAGGAAGGGCAGGGGCTGGGGTGGCACTGAGGATGATGATGATGATGGTGCAGGGAGGAGCAAGGAGAGCAGAGAGAAGGAAGCAGCAGCAGGGAGCCTTGGTGGCAGCACCTTTTCCTGGGAAAAGTGGAGCTGGGCTGACTCTGCCGAGCTGTTCATGCTTGAGATAAACAAAGGTGCTTTCTCTCCACCCTTTCCACGGGCATGGGGAGAAGAGGGGCTCCTGGCCATGAGGGAACAAGGCCAGCCCTGCATCCCAGAGATGCTCCCTCTGCCAGGCCAGACCAGTGCCCTTTCCTCGGGCGGGGGTGGAGGGTGGGCCGGGCCCATGTAAGGAAGAATTTCCAATTTAGAAACAAACAGAGGCAGTTCCTATTATTGTTAGTGGAATGTCAGCATCTCTGGTCCCGAGCACCACTGTCAACAAACAGGCTCACAAATGCTCCTTCAGCATCAGCCAAAATAGAACCCATGAAGGCATCTATAACTCAGCATTCACTACACACACAACAAGATCTTTTTCTTTTAAAACCCAGTCTTGTCCACGTAATTTTAACATAAAGGAACTGCTTGTGGGCCGTGTTACCAAATGAGTCATCATTTTATGTGGCAGTGTAATATGATTTAGAGAATTCTTGGCACACCCGTGCGGATTATGCATTATAATCTCTTAATTTGGACTGTTAGTGCTGTGTGTCCGTGCCTGGAGCAGGAGGGAGGCAGCAGGAGGGAATTACAGTCCAAGCTCTGCTCCTGCTTTGCTGTCTGACCTTCAAAAATTTGTTACCCTCCTTCCTTCATCTGCAGAGCAGGAACACGCCTGTGTCTTCCAGCAGGGTCAGATAATGTTCACCCAGGAGATCTTAAGAACGTTATATAAGTGAAAATTATTATTTCAATAGGGGAAGGAAAGCAGGGCTCTGTTTCCAGTGCAACAGGCTGTTTTGGGAAGTCCTGGATACGATCTCTGGGTGCTGGATACCAGTCACAGGCAAACTGGGGATAAGGATTTTCAGATAGGGAATAGGAATTCCTAACAGGAAACGTAGGGATTTGCAAACTGGGACTGTCTGGAAAACAAACCATAATTTCTGACAAATACTGATATGCACAGGATAAATAAAAACCCTTGGGGAAACTCCCCTCCCCTTCCCCTTCTCCTGGGGGAGAGTCCCAGCACCCACGTGGTGATGAGCAGCCTCACGGGGGGATGGAAGTGGTGTGAGTCAGGAGCTGGGGACACTCATCCACTTCAGGCTGCTCTGAAATTCCACAATCATTTTACCCAGCCTCACTCATCAGAGAGGAAAATTTGGGATCAGAGTGTGCTGGGGAGAACCAAACCAACAAACCCAGAGTGTAACACCAGCCAGGGTTAGCCCTGAACCCCCAAGCTCTCCATTCCCTCTGCTCCTGGTAAATATAAACTGACCCATCTCTAGCCCAGGGGCAGTGGGCAGGGAGGAGAGCTGGTACCACTTCCAAATCTATCCCATTCCCCTCAGTGAGATGTCCTCTGAATCCATGGCATCTGCCTTTGCACCATTCCCACAGTGGGATTTTCAGGGAGCAGCGTTTCTACAGAAAAGGAGGATGCATTTTATGAGACACAAATACCACATGACGAATTTTGGGAGACTGAGAAATCCTCCCCAGAAGGAAGAAGAAAATTCTGCAGAAGGAATGAAAAAAAAGCCCCACATTTGCTGGCAGGAGGGTTTCTTCTGAGCTCCCTGAAAAGCAGCCAAGGCGAATCTGTCAGAGTTGGGAGGAATCTGGGGGAGAGAACCGGCCCTTCCTGGGGCTGCCTGGAGCCCAACTCTTTCCCAGGAAAGCAGGAGGGGTCTCAGAGACAGACAAAGCAGGCAGACAGAATGGGTTGACCTCTGGGAGCTCTTTGGGGAGCAGATGACAAGCGAGAAACACAAACAGAGGAGGACATCTGCCCCTGCTCCGAGCCCTCTCACCTGTTACTGATTTCCCCAGACAGGGCAATGACTGACAGGCCACTTTAAAATGCAGTACTTGATAATATTTTACATCTTGGGAGCTCGTGGGAAAACCTAACCAAACCAAACCAAACCAAACCAAGATAAATCCCACGTTTGCTGCCTCTGTCACTTTCAAAAAATGGGAGCAACTTCCTAGGTCTATACTTAGGAGTTTTTCTCTTGAAATGAAACAGTAAGAGAGGGCACAGGGGTACTGGATAGGCAGCAAATGATCAAGTTAAAAACCACCTTTCCCTTCTTGCTCGACCTTCCTAATCTTTTCATGCATAATAAAGCAAAAGGGAGCTGACCCTTGGTGACTTGTAGTTAATTTATAAGCAAGAAGCTCCGTGCCCAGGGGATGCCTGTGCTCCTGTGCCAGCTCCCCAGGCACAAAGCTGCTGCCTGATGGGCCAGGGGCAGAGCACAGCCCACCAAACCAACCCCTGCAGCTCTGCTTGCCTGGGCCTGCCATGCCAGGGCCACACAGGGACTGTCCCCAGGGTGTCACCTCGGAGGGAAAATGCTCACAGGGGTGAGCCAGGGACACAGAATCACTGTGCTATTTGCCCATGGGGGTTTATGGAGAGAACCCAAACTGGCACAAGAGGCTCAGGATGTCCCACAGCTTTGGCTGTGGGTTCACATTCGCTCCCATGGGCACCGTGGGGATTCCTGTGTGGTCTCACAGCTCCTCCCTGGGGCTTTCCTAGAAGAGATTCCCTCCTGGCACAGCCTCAGCAGGCAGGACCCAGGTTTTTGGTTGAGGGGTTCAGGTTTGCCCCTCCTGTGGGCTCCAAAGCTTGCTCTGAGAAGGGGACACACAGAGCATCATTCCTGCTGGTACCTCAAAGGCCACTGCTTGGGGAGCAGGAGGGCTCTGTGGGGTACAAACGGGGCAGTTCCTCAGGGCAGCGGGGTTCTGAACCCTCCCCTCCCTGCTCAGCATCTCCCAGAGGACCCTTGGTCACAGCACAGGTCCCTGCAGGGCCCTTCTGCAGCGCCTCTCTCAGCTCTGAGCTTGGGGGGCAAAGCCTCCCCAAAACTTCGGCCAAACCAGCACAAACACAGCAGAGCAGAAGGGCAGGCAGAGGCAGCAATGGGCAGGGCAGTGCAGGGACAGGACAGCTCCCAGCAGCGATGCCACCACACACCCCGGCAGTCCCAGCCAGAACCTGCACATCCCTTGGGGAAAACCCATGGGGATAGAAGAGAACCCAGGTGAGAGACACTCAGTGTCCCCTTCAGTGAGAAGCCCCCAGAGCAGTGTGAGTGTTGCCATCCCCTCTGAGCTCCAGCTCTCACATGAGCGCTCCTCTTTTCCACAGATTTTCCTTCCGGAGCCGTGGCACCAACCCTGACCCCCCGGTGCAACACTGCTGCCTTTATCCCCAACCCTGAGAACATGAAATCCAGTGACAAAGAATCCAATCTCAGCTGTCCTCTCCGGGGCAGAACAAGCCAAGATTTATAGATTTATATACACACATGCCCATCTATTCATCCTTTTAGCAAACAGTTCATGAAGTGTGCCTTAAGCCTTTCTGAATCGAGCAATTCTCTGCTTAGACAATCAATTCCTAACTGAGACTCTGCAGGCAAAGACATCATGTTGCAGGAATGCTGTAGAAGCTGTTGCATATACTGTTTCCTTTGTTGAGAATAGCATCTTTGCCTTGGATATATTTTTTTTTTCCTCCTTAGCCATTTAATTTCATGAAACGGGGCCCAGTTCCAGCAGGCAAGAAGAACATAGCTAGATTTTGCTTCTCCTTTCCTGAAAGGCTGAGAAACCAGATTTAAAAAATGTGCTTAGTGGGCGTTTGGTGGGACGAATTCTCTCCCAGAGTTCGGCATTTTTGAGATAGAGCAAGAGCTACATTGCATATGGTGCCTGGTTTTTCTTCTCTAACAGGTAGCCTAGAGATTTGCTGGCTCTCCTGCCATGAACAAAAAAAAAAAAATCAGAGTAGCTGCTTTAATTTAAAAAAAAACATGCAAGAGGCTTCAGGTCAGACCTTTTGTCCAAAAGGCTCAGTGCAGGAATTTGTAGAAGTGTTTGTGTGTAATGAAAAGCAAATTATACCTGGAGAGGAACCTAAAGGGCAGGCAGCTCTCAGGGGAAGAGCCTGCCTTGTTCTCTCCAGCCCAGCACCAAACTCAGCAGGGATTTCCCCAGTCCGTGGCTGGGGATATGTGCTCACCTATAACCATAGTAACAATGATAACCCTCTGAGAATCAACTGAGTCATCTCTCAGGGCTGGAAAAGGGCTGGGAAAGCAGATGGAGCTCCCTTGGATGACAGCAGGATCAAAGATTCTACACGTATTGGAGTCTCGGGGCATCATTCAGCATCAGTGTCCTTGCAGAGCTGGCAGAGATGGGACAGAAATGGGGCAGAAATGGCCAGAAATGAGGCAGAAATGGGACAGAAATGGGGCAGAAATGGGCAGAAATGGGACAGAAATGGGGCAGAAATGGGACAGAAATGAGGCAGAAATGGGACAGAAATGGGGCAGAAATGGGCAGAAATGGGACAGAAATGGGGCAGAAATGGGACAGAAATGGGCAGAAATGGGGCAGAAATGGGCAGAAATGGGGCAAAATTGGGCCGAAATGCGCCGAAATG
>VZRZ01008136.1:24906-109263 GCA_013398175.1 Climacteris rufus | reverse complement strand
GGCAGAAATGGGGCAGAAATGGGGCAGAAATCGGCAGAAATCGGCAGAAATGGGGCAGAAATGGGGCAGAAATCGGCAGAAATGGGGCAGAAATGGGCAGAAATGGGCAGAAATGGGGCAGAAATGGGCAGAAATGGGGCACCTTTCAACCCTTCCCCATCTTCTGATGTCCCCCATGGCCCCAGAAATTCTCCAGCCAAGCCTCTCCTCTGCTTCCCCATTTTGGGGAAAAGGGATGGGGCTTGGGTGGAGTCATCATGAAGTCCAAGGGGTCACTGGTTAAGTGACCTTAAACCACTGGAACCAGGGATCCTAAACCACTTTAACCAGGGATCCTAAACCACCATAAGCAGTGATCCCAAACCACTGCAATCAGTGATCTTAAACCACAGTAACCAGGGATCTTAAACCACTGTAACCAGTGACTTTAAACCACTGTTAACAGTGATCCTAAACCTCTGTAACCAGGGACCCTAAACCACTGTAACCAGGGATCCTAAACCACTGTAACCAAAGATCCTAAACCACTGTAACCAGGGATCTTAAACCACTGTAACCATGGATCTTAAACCACTGTAACCATGGATCTTAAACCATTGTTAACAGTGATCCTAAACCACTGTAACCTGGGATCCTAAACCACTGTAATCAGGAATCCTAAACCATTGTAACCAGGGATCCTAAACCACTGTAACCAAAGATCCTAAACCACTGTAACCAAAGATCCTAAACCACTGTAACCAGGGATCCCAAACCACTGCAGAAGGATTGGTGTGAAGCCCTGAGTGACCCCAGGGGCACTGCACCCTCAATGCACAGGGCCAGGCAGGTGGAGACCTCCAGGTGCCACGGGGAGAGAGTGAGGAGACCCCACAGGGAACAGGCAGGAGGAACAAAGCAAAAAGTCCTAATGAATGACACTCCTGTGCTTATGTGTTCTTATTAGCAAAATAAAACAACTGCCAAGTTGTGCTACATCTGCACAATTGTCTCCAAATTAAATGTACATCCACGTTCTATAAATATCAGCAATTCTCCTATAAAGCATCAGTAACTCTTAAAATCTCCTGGGATTTTTTTTTCAGCTGCCAATTTTAGAGTCTTCCCAGGAGATGCTGACCTGAACCTGCTATCTCAGCTATTAAATAAAGACAGGATATTTTTATTAAAAAAACCCAAAGCACCCCCTTGAGACTCGACAGTTCAGACTGGAGATAACAACCCTTGAGTCACGCAACATGGCTTTAAAGAGACTCCAATAAATCACAGAATCACACAACCATGGGATGGCTTGGGTTGGAAGGGACCTTAGAAATCATTTGGTTCCAACCCCTCTGTCAGGGGCAGGGAAGCAGTTACAAAATCTTGCTACACATGCATTGGCCATCTTTTTTTCCATATACAAGTTTGGGGGTTGAATGTCAATGTTTTTCCTCTGTGGCTTGCAGGGGGATACAGGAGTTGTCTCCTCCTTTGAGAGGCACTTCGGGAGAGGCAGCTGAAAGACAACCACTCCTGCACCACATGGATTTGGGGATGTGTACAAAACCCCAGGAATCAGAGCTGTCTGATAGAGGGAGAATGTTCAATTCATCACACCCCTGGGCTGGCTTTGGGCTCGAAGATGTTTCAGATGATGAGGATGTTACAAAACTCAGGAGGACTTCACAGCCTTTCTCCTGTGGTGTCAGAGAACCAGAATTCTGGGTTGATCTTCAACCTTTCCCTTTGAAAAGTCCCATTCCAGGCTTTATATTCTCACCAGTGAGGACCCTCCTGGCAGATCACAGCCCAAGGCAAGAGGTGAAGCAGTGACCTGACTTTCCTGAAGCCAACACCAACATGTGCACTCCTGGCTGCTGGTTTTCCCAGGAGAAACGTCCAGCAGAGTCTGGAAAACAGCTTTCCAATGCATCTCACACAGATTTATGAGGAAAACAAGATATTCCCCAAGCAGCAATATCGACAAAACATTTCTGTCAGGTTTTCTGGTGGGTTTTCTCCTTTCAGTGCCCATGCAGCACAGCCAGAGGAGGGAGGGGAGCCACAGCTGCCCAGGAAGGCTGTGACATTGGCCAGGGAGGGACATGGGCTCAGGGCACGGCTTCCTGGGCTACCTGTGAGCTGTGCTGGGACATCAGCAGTGTCAGTGCACTGGGATGGAGCTGGGATGGCCCTGGATGTGCTGAGGGATGGGGAGGTGCTGCAGCTGAACTGGAACTGGGCAGGTGGGGCTGTCTGCACCATCCTGGCTGCCTCAGAGATATCAGAGCTTGTGGCAGAAGCTCTGCAGAACTCCCGCAGCTTCTTGAAGGAAAGATTGGCACAGCATGGAAGAGGCATTCAATCCCTGGGGGTTCCAGCTAGTTCAGCTCTTTTCCCCTTGGACCAGCTTCATGCTGGCGAGCAGATCTGTGGCTCCAAGTCCCTTGGTTGTGGCAGACAGTTTTCTTCACCATGAACCTGTTGTAGCTCATCTCACTGGGGAGATCCTGTGCTCTGGGCAGGGTTTGCCCAGAGTAAGAACTGCACTGAGATAAAATCAACAGAAAACCACTCACTGATTTCCCTCTGGCCATGAATCCACTCTGTGGGGTTTGACCCCACATCTGTCCCAAAGGAGAGGCCCCATTCTTGCAGTGCACATTGCTACTGAAGAGTTTCATTGAAAAAAGAGGAAGGAGCATCTTTTATAGATCTCTGTGCAGTAAAAAGGAGCTGATGTCTCATGACACCTGTGATACCTCTTGCTATTAAGGACACTTTGCAAGGCATCATCTCCACTGCCTGGCAAGGACTGAGCCTGCTGCCTTCACTGTGCTGGTGGCTTACACCAGCCCATCCATCACCTGCCTTTTTATCTGGCAATGATGAGGAAATTATGCATGTGAGCAGCCATGTGCACCACAGGGTGTAATTTCCAACGTCCCACAGCAAACATTTTTCCTGGTGCCAGCAGGTGTTTCAATCCTTCATCTGGACTTTTATGAACAGTGCTGCTGTGAGTTTCCTTCCAGCTGCTCCCACTCTGTCGCTGGCAGCTGTGTGCCAGCTGAAAAAACCCAAACTAACCCAACTAGGACAGGTTTCTGGGTCACCTGGAGCAGTTTGGTGGCACTGCCACCACCCTGCAGCTCGGCTGGTGGAGGGAGAAGGCACCAGGGTGGTAACAAGCCCAGCTGCTGGATCCTCGTGCTCCCTCATGCTTGAAAAAAACTCAGCACAGCACAAAAAAAACCCTCAGCGTGGCCAGGAACAAGTCCCTGAGTTGTGGGGAGGGGTGTGGGAGGACTGGACAAGGGGGTCACTCAGCTGCTGTCCCCACATTTGGGTTTGAGCTCTGCCCAAATTGTGAGAGAGTGGTCCCCCCTTTCTTCCTGCCCCCAATGTTTCCATCACCCTGGGCTTGTCCCTGCAGCCCAGAGCAGTGCTCAGGCTCTGCCCTCTCCAGAGGGCTGTTCCTGACACGTTTCCCCCACACATCTCAGTGCTCCAGAAAACCCAAAAGAGCCCCAGAGCACTCGAGGGGGTGGCTGGTGGCTGTTGTGCTGCATTCTGCCACCAAAGCAAGGCACAGAGGTGGCACAGGGCTGGCTGCAGCCCCCTGAAGGCTCTGGGAAAGTGGCAGCAGCACCACTGCATTGTGGCTGGACAAGTCTCTCTCCACTCACCATCCTCACCCAGCCTGGTAGATGTTTATTCCTAAAATCGGTGGGATTTATTCCTTTATCTGTGGGGTTTGACCTGCAGCATCCCTGTATTTCTGGGCCACACACAGTCCTGGCCAGCCTGGAGCTGCAGCTCTCTCCTGAGCTGCTCCTGGAAAGGACTCAGGGTTGAACTCTGCCTGGAAGGGGCTCAGGGCTCCCAGCAAGGCTCCAAAACTTCTCCATCTCCGAGCTGTGTCAGTCCCACTCTCCAGAGAGCCAAAGGTCAGACCACACAGTGCATTCAGAACACTCCCAGCACAGCAGCCTGCAGTGGATGGTGCTTCAGGCTCTGCAACCATCTAAAGTCCCCAGAAATATCAGATGCACAGTCCCGAGTTCCTCTCTAAAGCGAGGCAAATCCCTGATTTACAAGAAATAGGATAGGGAATAACAGGACATGGGTTTACTTTCCTCATTTCTTTTGCTGTGAGTGTTCCAGATCTGCCTAAGGAAAGTCTCCCTCAGGGCTTATCAGAGCAGCCACCATGAAGGAGAACAAAGGAAACACCAATCATTTCCAGTAAATCAGAAAAATGACAAGCTTTAACCTTCAGAAGAGAGCAGATTCCTGCAAAGGGTTTGGCTGCTCTGTCTTTGAATTTCCTTTTCCCCACTCCCAGCTTCCTAGCAAAAGTTTCCTCAAACAATAGAGATTGGCATCGATAGAAGAAAAGGGGGGAAAAACGAAAAGAGCCCTCCTTTTACAAACAGGCTTAAAATGGAAGGACAGGACCTGTCCCTTGGAGCAATTGGTGCCTCCTGGCAGTGCTGGGGACTCAGGCCAAGCCCTGCAGCCCTGCTGAGGTGTCACCCAGGGCAGGAAGATGCTGCTTGGCTCCATCTCCTCCCTTTCTCTGAGTAGGAGACTTATCAGGACCTGGGAAGTGGCTCCTCACACCTCACAGAGCAGGAGTGTGAGGTACTCACACCTCACAGAGCTGTTCCAGGGAACATCAGCACAGCACAGCAGCCCCCACGAGGCTGGGGAACAACCAGAAGGGTCTGGGAGGGCAAACACAGCCTGGGCAGCACCTTCCAGGGGCTCAGAGGAGAGCACAGCCTTCCCCAGACCCGTGGCACAGCCAGGCACGGGCTCAGGAGGATGGGGTGGTTCCTGGTCTGGGAACTGGACACGACCTCACCCTGCTCCTCTCTGGCACTAATTCCCTCTGCATTTTCACTCAGCTCAGGTGCAGCAGCCCCCTCAGATGTAGGACAGGCTTTGACAGGTCTGCAGAGATAAAAGAGCTAAATGTGGATTTTCTGGAAATGAGGGGTTGGCCCAGGCTCCACAGTGACCCTGCTCCCCTTTCAGATGATGCTGAGCAGCAAGTGCTGCTTATCCAGCACAAACCTGTGGGAATTCTGTCCAAGCTGAGGATGCACTGCTGGGAAAGACAGTTTCACCTCAATCAAAAGGAGGAAATAAACCACAAACACACCTGTGACAGTCAGAAAAGACAACAGGCATGGGCAGGGACCCAGAGATTCCCGGAGAGCTGCAGATGTTGGACACAGCTGTGTAACTGCTTGGGTGGCTGTAAATCCAAACCCAAGGGCCTCTTTTTTCCTGGAGGAGGCTTTTTAAACCCCCACAAGGACCAACAAAATCCTTCCTGTTTTACCCACACGTTTTCCCCTCACCTAGGAAGAACACAGGTATCTCAAACCTTCTGATGAGGAGAGAGGCATCATTTGGAAAAGCCCCCAAGACCACCCAGTCCAAGCTGTGCCCACTCCCCTCCTTGTCACCAACCTAGAGCCCTGAGTGCCACATCCATGGCTCATCCCACGTGTCTCCCACCTCAGACCCCGCTGTTTTACCCCAACTGGGGTGTCAGTCCCAGCAAAGCTTTGTTCTGGAGAGTCACTGGGGAAACGCTGCAGCAAAGCACAGCTGAGGCAGGAGCTGCAAAAGGGCAAGTGCTGCTCCCAGGAATGTGCCCCAACCTGCACAACAGGGTGTGCAGAAGGCTCTCCCTGGACCTTTGCTGAAGCCAGAGTTTGAGCAGAGGGGAAAAACTCCTGGCAGCTCATCTGGGCTCTTCTGGTCACTGCAAGGCTCCACGTGCCTCAGCTGCTCTGGGGGGACCTGCTGGAGCAGGGGGCTTGGACTGGGTGTTCTCCCAACCCCAACCACTCTGTGATGACAGCAAAGCCAAACTGCAGGGGTTTCCCCCGTTACAATAAATCCTCACCCAAAGTGTGCTCAGCACAGGGAAGAGCTGGTTTGCTGAAGCAGAAACAGGTGATAAAAGCTACAAGAAAAGCATCAGCAGAACAGCTCAACCACAAGTGCTCCTGCTGAACTGAATGGTTACCAGGACATCAAAGGCTCCCCTTTGCTTCCCCAGAGAGGCCGTGGCCGTGTCCCGACAGCAGCCGGGAGTGCCCTGGGAGAATTTGACTGCACTGATGTTTCCTTGTGAAAAATCATTCATTTTCCCTCCTTCAGTGAACCAGGCCATTGTAACTGAGATACCCTGAGCACGGGTGAGCCTGTTTGGCCAGTTCTGTGCTTGAGAAGTGACTCACAGCACACTGTCACCTTGCTGGATCGCGGCCACTGCAGCTGCCAAACACCCCGAGGAGAAATCCTTCCCTCTGCTCTGGCACGGGCCCTTCCAGCATACCTGGAGATGTTTTCAGAACGTTTTTTTTCTTTGCAGAGGAAAATATTATGGTTTTGCATCTGTGCTGTGCTCACTGGAGCCTTGGGTGGATTGGGAGTGAGGACGAGGCAGCAGTCGGGGTTGTGCTCCATGGGTTGTGTGGGAGAAGCTTCATCACATCCCAGGAGGAGAGGATTCAAGGACGGCTTGAATCTACCCAACATCCTGCTTGGAGGGATGGTTCCCCAAGACCCCTGAGCTTCCCTGGCCCATCTGCCATCTGTGCTGCCTGCCAGGTTGCCTCCTGGGCTGTGGAGATTGGCCATTCCCATAGGGACTTCCATCAGCTTCTCCAGAGATGGGGCAGTGACCCCTTCATCACTGACCCCTTCATCAATGACCCCTTCATCACTGACCCCTTCATCACTGACCCCTTTATTACTGACCCCTTCATCAATGACCCCTTCATTAATGACCCCTTCACCAATCAGGTTTCCAGTAGGTCCAACAGCTCCAGTGTGCAGGAGTGCAGGAAATGCATCCTCCAATTCTTGCAGGAGTGCAGAAAAAAAACAGGGAAGGATCCTGGATTTCCCCGAGGGATTGGCCCAACCACAGCAGCCCTATCTCTGGAGCCTGCTCTGATAACACCTCCCAGATCCTCACCCCCTGAAGCCCAGCTGCAGGAAGATGTGCCAAGGAACAAAGCTCCCATCCTTTGCTTTGCAGGTTTTCCCAGCAGCAAACTCAAGCTGCTCGTCCTCCATGCTCCATCATTCCAAAAATCCACCACAGCCCCATGATCTGCTGCTCACAGGCTCTGGATCCACAGCCCTGGGGAGAGTCCAGCTGGAATGACATCGTTCCCAGGAACCAGAGCTCCTCACTGAGCAACAGGGGGCTGCCAAATCTGAACTGCTCACTCAAGTGGAGTTTGTGCCCAGGGTCAGTGTGGGATTAAACTAACTGAAGTGACAAAAAATCTCAGGAATAACCCAGAGATAATTGGTCAAAGCACTAAGGAAAGAGCCACGTGCTCACTGCACACTTTGGCTTTTCTGGATGGTTCTGCTGGAGTTGGTCCTGCTCCTTCACCCAGCCCTGCTCTCTGCCCCAGTGAGTCTTCACTGAATCAGTGCTGCCAAAAAAATCATGAAAATGGGGGGAATTTTCTGTCCAAATATTCAACTCCAAGGAAAAAATAAATTCAGCAAGAATAACAAAGCTTGTGGTGAAAAAGTCTGTAAAAAGTTCATAAAGGAAAGGCTTTTCCTCAGCATTTCACTCCACTGCTGTGAAATCACTTCTGCTTTGAAAATGGTCAACTTAATGATGTTCCAGATGACCCAGACCAGAGTTAATTACGTTAATGAGAACCATGGAACACCAACGTGACTTTCCATCAGCTCCATGCTGAAAATCTGTGCATCTCCGAGGTTTTGCACTCTGCCTGCCCTGCCATCCCACCAGCTGCGAGACACAGGCAGTGGGACAGAGAAAAGTCCCTGCGGTCACCACGCTGCTGCTTCACTCCCTGCCCAGGGATGGGGTGAAAATTAACAGGTTTTTTTTAAATTATCCAATTTATGTGTTCTCCAAACAGGATAAATTCCCAGTGAACGTTCTCAGGTAGACTCAAAGTGATGCCCTGGAGTGACAGCACCACATTTTCCTTTGCCTCTGGCCCCCAGGAGTGCAGTGTGTGGCCAGGCCATGGCTATTCACTGTCCCCAGGTGCCCAGTGACAAACACTGGAGCAGGACACAGCCTGCAGCCCCCTCAGCCCACCCTGCCCTCACTGGATTCATCTCATTTTCATCTTTAAAAGGATTGGTAGGGAGACAAAATCCCTATTAAGGAAATGCTAATGTGGGGTGAGCTGAAAACACTCTTAAAATTATAAACAACAAAAAAATACCATACACAGCTGTCATTTTATACAGATGGAACTCTGGGCTGTGGGAGCCTTTCAAATCCCACCCTTAGAATTCCTAGTTCTCCTATCCATACTATTCACATGCTGATGTTGTTCCCTGTGATTTATCCTGGCCTGATGTTATTTTTCAAATATTCCCTTTTACAGAGGCTTTTGGCCATGGGGCTGCAGTAAAAGAGAGAGAGCAGAGAGTGTGAGGAGCTGGAGGAGAGGCCACTCGTGTCCCCAGCAGAGAGCAGAACCTTTGGGAGCACGTGCTGGCCCCTCTGATGTGCCAAGAGCAGTGTAGATAGGGCCAGGTCCAAGGAAAAGGGCCAGATCCAAGGAAAAGGGCCAGGGTAGCTGCCAGGTTTATGATTTCTAGGATGAGGATGGTCTCCAAGAATAGCCCCCTGGCTCTCCAAAGACCATCAGGTGAAGGCACAGGAGGGGAGGGGCAAAGGGAGACACAGCAGAACACCCAGAGTATCTGTGTGTGATCAAAGGCACAGAGATGTGCTCAAGCCTCTGCTCCTGACTCCAGGAAAGGGCAGAGAGTTTGACATCTGGTTATTTGCTTTGTGCCTGCCATGCCCTTCAGACTGGGAACTGCCTGGAATTAATGGGCTGAGAGGCACCAAAGGTCCCTTCTCCTGGGGCAGGGAGAGCAGCCTGTCCCTCCCTGCCAGCCTGGGGCTTTCTGCTGCTCCCTCACCTTGTTCCCGAGAAGGAAAACTGGGATGGCACAGGACCCTGGCAGCTGCTGATTAGGAACAATAATCTGACATGCTCCTTGTCTCTGATGCCTTTAATTACAAGGTGGGGCCCTCAGCTCCCGTTGGCTCCTCCCAGGCTCAGGAAAAGTCGGAGGGAGTTGGAACAGCTCACCTGGGACGGCTGTCCCTGCGTGACTGAGCACTGTACAGACACCATGCCAAGGGCAGGTCCCATCTCCACATCTCTGCCAATTACAGTGGGTGCTCTGCTGTCTGCACATGTGGCACCCCTGCATTCCAGGCCTGGCTTAACTTTGCTCCAGTTTGTCCCTTTTGGGACAATTCCAGAACTGCAGACACAGGGAGGTGCTGGTATGTGGCATCACCCATGCTCTGTGTCCCCTGCCAGCCCTCTGCCCTCTCCCCTGGGCACAGGGCACAAAGCTCTCAGCACTGCAAGGTTCAGGTGCCTGCAGCCCCTGCTGCTGCTTCCCACCCTTGTGCCCTGACAAAATGTGCTTATACCCCTCCTTTCCTACTTGTCTCCATAAAATTACCCTGGGAAAATCCTTTGAACCAGAGAAAAAACTGGTCCAGCTTGCAGAAAAGAAGGCTCTACTCCAGCTGACAGTGAAGCCTTGGCACAGGATAGGAATGGTATGGTGCTTCCACCAAAACCAGTTTATGACATAAAACTACTGTTTTAAATCAGTCTGCAGGGCAGTTCATGGTGGCTGAGCATGGTCGGATCAGGGACTAAATCTGAGACACTGCTCAGACATCACCAGCCGTCGAAATAAAACCCCCTGAGCAGAGCACCTGCACTACAGGCCTTGGGCAGGTCAGGAAAATAACATTTTCAACCCAAAGCCTAAAGATAGAAAGGATGCACTTGGGAAAGGGAGCCCTAAACACATCCTGTGGTAGGAAGGATGTGGACACAACCCACAATTGCCAGTCCTTGCTCTTAACCCAAGCCATCCGTGCAGCTTAGAATTGGTCCTCAAGCATTAAACTGAAGTCTGTACACACTGTTAAGGTTAAAACAAGGCCAGCAGCCATGCCAGATCTGGAATTTATGATATTGAGAACTAAACACTTGTAATTATCCTATTCCTAACTAAATCCTAAGCTGAGCAGACTGGCTGCCCTCATTCTGAGCAGCAAGTGTGGATGTAACCCTGTCCCACAGACAGATTAATATGGGCAGCAGAAGTTGGTGGCTCTAGAGAATCAGGTATTTCCCAGAAAACAGCATTACTTCATCTGCATGACACAGATCTGTTTTCCCCATGGTTCCTCAGAAAAAAATCCATGCTGGCTGCAGAGTTTTAGTCTTCCCTGCAGAGAAGAGCCACCAACTCACTACAAAGAAATCCCATGCCACACAATCTTTGTTTCATGTTGCTTTTCCTGTTCACAGAAGGAGAAGTCTCGATCTGTCACTGCTACCAAACCCCAATGCACCTTCCTCATACTAAAAGTTAACACAAGTACCTTTGATCTCACCTCTCCCTAAATTATTCAAGCTTTTGCATCAACCAACAAACAAAACTGTTTGCTGGATGCCTGGATCGTGTTTGCCCTGATCTATCAGAACAGAGAACAGCAGCTCCCAAGGGACACATCTGCACAGCTGTGGGACAGCAAGAGCTGCCTTCATTTCAGCCTGAGGCTTTACTGGAAGTCATGTGCTTGAGGGTAGGAACTCCACTGAGGTTCACAACCCCTCACATAATGGCAAGAAGTGGCTGTGTGATACTGAAATAGTGAAACTATCTGAGTTTTCAACAGGAAATCTATTTTGGGACCTAGAAGGAGGACTCTTTAACCTTCCCTCTTGGAAGGAATTGTTGATGATCTCACTGCATGGCTACCAGTGTCCTGGGCTAAATACTCCTTTTGCTTTTGGACTTCTGATCAGCTAACAAAGCAGATGCATGAACTAATTAAAGAAGCAGAGCCAGTGTTTTCTCCTTCTTGCAGCTCTATATTCAGCAGCTGGTACATGACACCTCGTGAGCTGATGCTTGTCTGTCTGTGATCTAAGATGAAAGAAACATTCACCAAATAATCCAGGGGGGTGGGAGACTGAGCACTCTCTGCCAGGGCTGTTCCAACAGATGGAGAAACAAAATCAATTGCAGGATCCCACATTCATGGGCAGTAGTTCTCAGGAATGCTGTTAGGAAAATAACCTGATCTCTGCTGGCTGGAAGGATTTCATACCTGAGATGACATCACCTGGAATTTATAATCCGATTTTGCAAGAGGACAGGCTCTGGGGCCAAGCTGCACAGGCCTTTTCAAGCTTTATTTGTGGCAGCATATTCAATCCTATAACATATTCCATAGGATGTAAGAGACTAAAACCAAGTTGGCTGAACACAGGAAGAAGAGCACGAGTGATTTCAGTGCCACTGGTCTGTCACTCACTTATGCTCTCGAGAAATTTTACAAGGCACACACAAAGAACATCATTAAAAATAAAGCAAACTAACCTGTAATTTAGAAAAGAAACTTTCTCTTCCCTGAGTTATTTATTAACCAGCTAAGAATCTGTCAAGCCCTTCTTAATTATTAACAAACAGTTGTTGAGACTGGGACAGAATCCCAGACCAAACTGCAGAATTTAATGACATGAGAGCCTGAAATTTATTGCTCCCCTTGTGCAAACATCGATGTGCAGCTGCACACAACCACCTGTCCCCCAAGTCTGCAGGAGCAGCTCAGAGTTTGAGCTCCTGTTCCCTACAAACACTCTCAGGGGCTGTTCCCAACACACTGAGGTGACACAGGAATAAGGCAGATAAACACCCAGTCAGGGTGACATTCCCAAACACCCAGCACTGAAAAATGTATTTTAGTGAGAAAAACCATGGAATCATGGAAAAAGCTCATCCAGTCCCACGTTCCACTATCCCAGATTGCTCCAAACCCAGTCCAACCTGGCCTTGGACACTTCCAGGGATGGGGCAGCCACAGCTTCTCTGGACAACCTGAGACCACCACCCTCCCAGGGAAGAATTCCTTCCCAATATCTGATCTAAACCTACTCTCTCATCTGTTTTAATATAGAAAATATATAACTTATCTAGCAGGAAGCCAACAGAAATGCCAGGCATGGTAGAACAAGTGCTGGGGGAAATAATGACCAGGAAACCAAATTTCTCAGCCTTAAATGGTCACAAAAGCTTGTGGTTGGGGAAAAAAAAAACAAAAGAAGGCAACTGAGAGCAGTGACTCTCCCACACCAGGTGTGCAGCCACCTTTTCACAGCACTGCTCTCAAATCAAAGCAGCAAATTTTCCATGATTGCTTCAGAGGCTGGGAAAAAAGAGTTGCGTGAAGCAGATGTGGTGGGTATGATGTCATGAGGAATTCTGGATAAAATATAGTCTACATTAAAAGCAAGCATGTGAGTTTGCATCCCTGGAGATGCTTTTGAACCGGGTGTCTCACTTCTTTTCATATTCTCCAGACCTCCCTCACATCAGGATATTGGAGTCTTTGGGGTAAGCCCACTCCTGGGTACACACATCTCACTCCATTTTCCCTGTGGCTACAACCTGAATGTTAAATAAAAGTCCTATCACCACAAACCAGAGCTCACCTGATGTGGTTCCACAGCTGACAAGGTCCAAACCCACCCCCAGAAGTGGTGCCTGCCCAGACAGTTTTGTGCCAGGGTAGGAATGGGGAAGAGCTCCTCCCTTACTAAAACCTGATGTTACTATTTCTCAGGAGATGCCCAGCTCTGTGGAACGTCCCTGTGGGCAGCAGAGATGGAAGAATCTGAGAACCTGACAATGCAACCAACTGGCCCAGTTTTATGTCATGCACAATAATTGCTTGCGTGAGAGGGAAGAAAAACCAAATGCAATTTGTTTCTCACCAGACTCATGTCTCTATAAAATAAAAGGACTCAGCTCAATACAAGACTCCTCTGGGCAAGGACATGGCATTTAAGTTATGTCTGTGGGCACAAAGCACATGTCTGGTGTACCATAAAAATAAAGATGTTCTCTTAACCATTATCCACGAAATGCAAAGGAATCAGCAATGCTGGAAAGCTGTGTTTTGACATTTCCTTTCCCCTACCACTCTCATGGGTATCCTTTGGACTGGCCCCAAATTAAATCTGAAAAACATTCTCTGCCTCTTCCTTTTCAATCTTATCTTAGGATTTGGGAGTTTCTGTCCTGGCTGGGGGGCATAAATGATCTTTGACATGCATGTCCTCTCCAAAGCCTGCATTAGGGCAAGGCTATCCACCATCCTGCCTGGTAAAAACCTGGTTTGCTTTGTCTTGTCCCTAAAAAATTTCAAGCAATGCTGCATTTTGGTCACCGAGAATGTCTGTGGTGGAAAGCTGGATTTCCACCCAGATCCAGCTGTATCTGAAAACTAATGACAACAATCTGGAAGGAAACCTTGCTGCAAGTGTTACTGGAAGGATCTCAAGCAAACCAGATCTTTCAACACAATAAAAACAAGCCAACTCACAGCTGCAGGTGGAGATCAGATAAGGAAAAAAACATTGTGACTAGGAAAGGCCTTTACATCATCATGATTTTTTTAGTGTGGTTATCTTAGGTTTCACCTCCAAGTGGACATAATCAATTATGTCTTCTCTCAGGATCCTTCAGCTGAAAAATGCCCAGCCACACTCCTCTTGGAACATGGGTTTTCCTCCCCACCATCTGGAACGTGCTCTTCTGAACTGGGAACAATTACTCTTTTCCCCATTGATTTCATCCCTTTCTACTTGAAAAATATCAGCTTGCGCCACTTCCTCTCTTCCCCGAGGCCACGTGCCAGAGCAGCTCTGCCTTGTTCTCCTCCTTGTCCAAAATCAGCACCAATAATTCCCATCAGCACTGAGGACACCCTGGAAACACAACTTCTTAATCAGCAAGGCACGTTCTGCTCTGCTCAGAGAGGAGAGCACGAGTCCCACGGAGCCCCAGGGACTCTGGACTCTGTGATGCTCAGGAGAGAGATCACCAGGTCAGAATGCTCTCCTTGCCTGTTCCACAGATCCTATAAACTGCTGGAATCGCCCCGTTGTTCTTTTCCTTTATCCTGGATCATCCCCTGGAAAGGAGAGTAGCAATAGGGATGTAGTTGTTGTGGAGTCTCAAGGTGACCTGAAATCCAGTTTTTGATGGTTTGGTAAACACATGCGGTGTGTCAACCCAGAAGAAAGGAAAGGAGCTACTGGGTAACAAATCTGGTTTTAGCATAATTTTTTTTTTAACAGCAGCCACAGCTCCCATGTGCAGTTTCCTCCAGGCTCTTTATCCTCTGCTCCAGGTGATTGTTTCTCCCTGGTTGATGCTGTCTCTCACAGAAAAACCCACGTGAGAACACTTTTCTACCTTCTTCTCTCTCCTT
Organism: Climacteris rufus; assembly: GCA_013398175.1. Lineage (NCBI taxonomy): Eukaryota > Metazoa > Chordata > Aves > Passeriformes > Climacteridae > Climacteris > Climacteris rufus. Next base: position 94,913 of record VZRZ01008136.1, on the reverse strand, counting down.
CCTAAATGCCTTCAGAAAACACCTTCTCAGGTGAGGTCACTCATTCTTTTCTTGGGTGCCCCTCATTTTATTTCACTTAGATTTTTCAGGATAACTTTCAATTCTCTTTCCTTAACTGAAAATGCATTTTACTGGCCAGTGCCTTGCAGCTTTCCAGAGGGCAATGGTGAACAGCTCTGAAATGGCTGGGGTTTGTCCCAACCCCACTGAAAAATTCTTCCTCAAAAGAAAACTCATCATTACATTCAGCAAAATAAATTGTCCCATTGACTCCAAGTCACACAGACCATGAATCTGGCTACACTGTCTGGAAATATGGATGGATAGGCAAAAGGCACATGATTCCAAGGAATATTGAAAATAATCCACTTGTATGGCTCTTCTCCTTCACTAGAGGTTTTTTTAACTTGTGGCCATAAGTGTTAAAAGTCTCATCTTGCTGTTACATAAATTCTTTGGGAGATGAGGATGCCAATTGGACACAGACAGAAAGGCCAAAGTTTCCATTGCCAAAGCCTCACAGTTCCTGAGGACAGAGCCTAAAACCAGCTGGAGCCCACATCCTGCTCCCATTCCATCGGGATTAACCCCAAGAGTTGTTCTGCTCCTTGGAATTACCTTTTGTTTTGGTAACAGAATGAAAAATGAAAAGTGGGACTGACATCACTGAATTTCCACTATTTTCCTGGATGCTGCTGGAGGTTAATCCATGCATGTGGGATTCAAGAACACCATGTCAATCCCAAATGCAATCTGCAGGGTGGGATTGGAAGGCAAGGACTAATTTACAGAACTGGCTGGAGCTGGGATCCAACTTCCCATGTGGATATCTGTGAGCTGGCCTCTCCTTGGTCTGATAGCACAGTGATTAAGCACTGAGGGAAAGAAAGCTCACAGCTGTTGTGACAGAGAAGGAAGAATCTGGAAAAGCAAGAAATGTTCCCCCCACACCCTCATCCAAAAGGACTTTGTGCTCATTAAGTCAGAATTTGCTGACAGCTCCCAAAAGCACGGGGTGACCTGGGGGACACCAGGCAGAGATAGGGATCACCTTGGGGCCTGAGTCACATCTGACTCTGCTTATGAACCACAGGGTTTTCCCTCTGGAAAGGCAGTGAGAGCTTGTGCTGGATGACCTCAGGCCATTCCCAAAGTCTTCACTAAGACAAATCTTTTCGTGATGTTGCTGATATCCCTGACTCATCCCCTACACAGGATGTCTGAGTGGCTGTGGAGCCCATGAACTGCTGACCCTACCTTCTACTTCCAATGTCACTTTAATTACACAAATTATTTACAAGAATTCCTGGTTCAGCTCACAAATCTGTACAGTTGTGCAAAGCAGTTGGAAAGGTTTGCTTGCAACTATGCAATTACATCAGGCACCCTCCAGCATCACCATCCAGCAAGGACCTGAGAAAATTATTTCAGCCCTACAATCATCTCCACTTTCATAAAATCACAGAATGGTTTGGGTTGGAAGGGACCTTAAGGCCCATCTCATCCCACCTCCAGCCATGTAAAGCTGGCACACCTGTTAGAACCTCTGCTGAGAGCCTAAAAGTCCAACCTTAATTCAGAGAGCAGCTTGCAGACTATTCTCTGTGTTATTTTTACTTGCTTTCTAGTAAGGGAGACCTTCATCCATCAAAAGAATACCCTTTTCTACACATCTTTATCCCTAATTCCCTGACAAGGCTTCAGAAAACGTTGCTGTGGAGATTGGAGAATGCTCCAGCATGGCACAAAGGAAAGGACTGAGGTTGTGCTGGGCCCATCCTGACTGCAGGGGTAAAGCTGTGCCTGGGGGGAAGGAGGTTCTGGGCTGAGAAGTGGAATTTGGGGAGTTACCAGATGGTCTCAGGTGTCCCCAGCAGAGCCCAGAGTGGAATCAAACCTCCCCAGCTGTGGACCAGTGATCTGAGCAAACCCCCCCAGGGCAGTGGGCAGGATCTGGATGATCTTTAAGGACCTTTCCAATCCAAACCATTCCATGACTCTGTGATTCCAACATCCCTTGAAGGTAATGCCAGGCTTTGCATTGGTTTCACTGAGTGACAGCAAAAGCCAAGTCTCCTCCACTCCAGTGCTTTGAATTACCAGACTTTTTCTCAAGGGAGGAAGAAACCTGATAAAAGTCCCTGTTAGGAAAGAGACCAGAGGGAACCTGAGTTCTGAAACTCTCAGTCTTTTGTGGGAAGGTGCATGTCTTCACCCCTGTGATGGTGTTCAGATCTGGGAAAGGGAAAGGGGAGGAAAAAAAAGATCTTTGAAAGACTGATTTCAAATCAAGACCCATGATCTTGTTACCAAGGTATTTAGGATGTTAAAAAAGACAGACTTCTGTGGGTGGAAACGAGCAAAAAGATCAACTGAGCCTCCAGTTCCATGTAGCTGCCTTCAGCAGAATATAGCATAAGAGGGGAATAAAATCCCCATGAAAGAAACCCAGAAGATGAAGGCGAGCTGGCTAGGAAAGGGAATGATCATCAGAACATCATCTGCTCCTTAACAGTAGGCTGTACCACTTCTTTTTAGGAATTGCCATAGACTAGGAAGTATCTTGAATGACCTAAAAAGATAGATAAGAATATATGCATATAAAATATGTATACACACAGAGATATATACAGAGAAGGAGCCTATATATAAGGACAGATCCCTGCAGCCTTTAAGGCTTGGAGCCAACTCACTTCCTGCTGTGCTCAGTCATTGAAGCTCCCCAGCTCTCAGGACTCCAGAATTGCTAAAATTGGGCAGCTCCAGATCTCCATTTTAACTCAATCCCATTTTTTGGAGCAGCAGAATGCAACTGGGGCCCAGCTGAAGAGCCTCCTCTTCTCTTGGCACGCAGGAGCAGCTCATGGGAACCACGGGTCCCATCTTGGATGTTCCCAGATAAAGGATGCCGTCTCCAAATTGGGATCTGTTGCTTGGGTGAAACTCAGAATTAAAAGCAGAGGCATCTGTTTTCTGCTCTGCTCACAGGAGGAACCTGCAAAGTGCCTCAGGGGGGTTTGGGGTGTCCCTAGCTCAGACCATGGACATGTTTCAACACTGGGGTGGCACAAGCCCCAGGCTTCATTCTGGGGCAGCTGCAAAAGGACAAAAAATTAATAGGTCAAAAGCAGGGTGGTTTTGTCTGTCACACCCAGTCACAGACTCATTGTCAATGCTGGGCCTGCTGGTTTATCAGGCATTGCAAATCCCAGCTCCTTAAAGCACAAACTGTTGTGATTTGAGACAAAACTGCACTGTTCACAAGCCCAGTGGAAAACTGTATCAAGATTTTCCATAGTTATTAAAGGCACTGGGTCCAAACAAGGGTTGCTAATGACATTTAGTTCATTGATGCGAGATTTACTCCGACAGGAAAAGAGGGAATGGCCTCAGGCTGTGCCAGGGGAGGCTCAGGTTGGACATCAGCAGGAATTTCTCCATGGAAAGGGTGCTCAGGCATGGGCAGGGGCTGCCCAGGGAGGTTTGGAGTCCCCATCCCTGGAGGTGTCCAAGGAATTCCTGGACGTGGCACTCAGTGCTCTTGGCTGGGGACAAGGTGGGGATGGGCACAGCTTGGACTCCATGGGCTGGGAGGACTTTTTCAGCCTAAATTATTCTGGGATTCTATGAAGGGTGCTGTGATTTCTTTCTCTCTGAGCAGATTTCATGGAGCTCAGAGGAGATCCATTCAAACCAGCAAACCAACACCTCCACCCCCAGGGGACTCTTCCTCAGCAAAAGCAGGCAGGTGCATCCCCACATCCCTCTGTCCTGCATGGCAGCATCTTTGCAGGGGCACAGCCCCACCACTGCTCCCCACAGGGCACAAAGCCAAGTATTTCAGCTCCCAGGGACATCCTGTCCTCACCCTCAGGGAGATACTGCAAGACAGAGTGGGCACTAGTGAAGACACATGCAGGAGAGAACGTCCTCATTGGTTTTCAACCTGCAAATTCTGCAATCCCCAGCTCTGGCAGGAAGGAGAGTCTATTTTTCCCCTTAATTCCCAACCTGACACTAACACTGACATATTTCCCCCCTATATTTAGCATCCACATTACCTGGCACTCACTACTGTGCTGTCAGGAGTAGTTCTGTTACATGGCAGAACAGTGGGAATGTGGAGTTTTCCTCTGTTTGGCTTTTTTTTTTTTTTCCTTCCTCATTCCTTCTCCCTGAAACACTCACAAATTTCTTGCAACATAATCCTTCCTCCCTCCTGGGCAATGCCATCAGCTGTCATCCTGCATCATGTGCTTCTGCCTTGCTGGATCACTCACACCCCCCACACCACTTTCCCCAGGTCTGTCACAGTTATTAAAACCTCATAACAAGCTGCTTTGCATTTAATCCCATCTGTCATCAGATCCTGTTTAAACACCAAGAATTACCACTTTAATGTGACTACTTCCTAAGATATGACAGCTTTCTTCCACGGATCTCAAAGAGTTCTGCAGAAGCTCAGCATCCCTGAGCTCCTTTTTTTGTATGATAATTGATACAAGAGGAAATAGGGCAGCCCAAGAAAAATGAAGAACCCAACAGCAGGAGACACAAGAAACCCGGATGAGATATCCCAGCCTGGACCTGTGACTATCACATCAAGCTGCCTGCAGTTCACCTCTCTGTTTTTATCCAGGATAATGCAGGTGGGATAGCAGCACAAAAAATCTGCAAAGACCACAGGTCATTCACCAGTGAGACGAAATCCCCTTTTCCCCAACACAGGAGGGACATGGACCTGTTGGAGTGAGTCTAGAGGAGGTCACCAAGATGATCAGAGGGATGGAACACTTCTACTATGAGGAAAAGAGAATTTGGAATGTTCAGCCTGGAGAAGAGAAGGTTTCAGGGTGGCCTAATTGTGACCTTGCAGTGCCTGAAGGAGCTGCAGGAAAGATGGAGAGAGACAATTTACAAGGGCCTGGAGTGACAGGACAAGGGGGAATGGCTTCAAACTGACAGAAAGTGGGGTTAGATTGGATATTAGGAAGAAATTCATTACTGTGAGGGTGGGGAGGCCCTGGAACTGGTTGCCCAGAGAAGTTGTTCCCACCCCTGTCCAAGGCCAGGCTGAACAATGAGCAACCTGGGATAGCGGAAGGTGTCCCTGCCATGGCAGGGGTTGGAATGAGATGATCTTGTTAAGGTTCCTTCCAACCCAAACCCTTCTGTGATTCTCTTCCTGCCCTCAGAGAAGTGGTGTTACCCCACACAAGCATTCCTGTATTTCCAGAGAGTCTATCCCAAGCCTTCACCACAAACTGCAGGGGCTAAGCCTCTCCAGGCCCCCATTCCTGGGGCAGAGCATGAGGCAGGTTGCCGAATAAGCCAACAGCACGTTATTTTGTAAGAGAGGATGAAAAAAATGTAATTGGGAAAGTGCATTTGTTATTATTCATTAAATGTGCTGGAGCTGCCTTATGTGCTAAATGTTCTTACCCTGATGATCTTAGCACCTAATTAGAGAAGACTGATGAAGCATGATAGAAGCAATGTGTGAGCACATCCAAACTACCAATGGAAAATGGAAGCAGAGAGAGCACATGCATAAATTATCTACACAAAACACGGGGAGAGCACGAAGTTCTGCTGGAAAGGCAGCCCTGCTCCTGCAGATCAAAACACTCCTTCCTCCCCTGGAAACTCTGTGCTGGGATGGCACATCAGCAATGTTCTCCTTGTCAAACTCATTACCTGCAGTGCAGTGCAGGCCAACAGATCTGGGAGTCCAGGGCTGGTGGTAGCTGGTGAGTATAAAGCTGGGAGGGTTTTAGTAGAAATTGTCCCAACAGAAACATTGGCCTGGGGCCACTTTTGGAATTGAATTCGAATCAAGCTCTCTGGAAGGACTTATTTATATTTACAAGGGATGACGACACCAAACATTGGGATACCACAAGAGAGCTGGTTCTCATGGAGTTTTCCATCCTACTTTTGGGACATTCTGGCACAAAGTCCTTTGAAGGAACTCCAGCTCTGTACCTTTTGGGTTTTCTCCAGAAATTAGCAGGAGGAATAGGGAGAGCTCAAGTTGCAATTCCAGTTTCCCAATATTCCATCCAGATGAAAATATCCAGGTTCAAAGACTAAATCAGAACCTGGGTATTGTAACTTCAGCCAAGGAAAGGAGTTCAGAGACATCCTTGGCTCCTCAGTCTCTAATTAACTTACGCTGGTGTATTAATTACTGTGCATACTCAAAATGCATGGCACAGAAGTGTTAGATACTACTGCAATGAAATCCTTGGCATCCGCACCACTGGCCATAAATCTTGTGAATAAATTCCTTGCCATTTAGCTCCTACTGCCAGCCAGACTGGAATTCCCAAAGGACTGTGTCTGTCAGGAGCTTGACATCAGAAATTGCACATGGTTATGAAAATGGAAACAACTTGAAGAAAAGCCAACATAGTTTGCTGGGCTTCTTTTTTTAAATTCAGACTTCTCAAGAAATGCAATTTAAGGCCAATTCATAGGTCTGGGCTGATTCCTGCTTTATCCAATCCTGCTTGCCCAAAGCATGGCAGAAGGGCTGGATCCTACTTTAAGTCATTTCAGAAAAAGGAAGACCAAGTCCAACAGCCACATTAAAAACACAGAACACGTTAGATCTGTGGATTCTGGTTCATCAGCCACATCCTAAACAAGAGCCCATCCAGCCTCAACGATGTTTGGACAAGCCGAATCACAGCTTGATATTTAACCAAACTATTTTGATGGTTCAACAGCAAAACTCTGATTGCGAGCAATGCTGGGCTGCCAAGGTTTAAACAAAAGCTTGCTGTGCACGACCAAACACAGCGATGGGAGGGGACACAACCTGTCCCCTTGGCATGTGGGACCTCTCCCTGAGGAGGGAAAGACCCTCTCCCCCTGCAGAAAGGTGGGGAAGGAGGTGGCAGCAAGCCAGGAGAAGGATTTGGTGGAGAGGCTGCAGGGCAGGTTCGACCAGGCTGGTGATGAAAGACAGACAGAGACAAGACCAGCTGGCAAATGTGTGTAGGTGGGGAGAGTCATGTTGGCCGTGTTTGCCAAAGGGGCAGGGAATAACACATGTTCCTGTGCCTCGGTGGAAGGGGAAGTTCCCAGAAGCTTGCCTCATCTGTCTTTCTATTCTCAACCCTTCTCTGGCACCCTCTCAGCCCTGGGTGCTGGAAGAGGAGATGAAAAATAATTCAGAAAAAGCAGCCCTTCCTAGCCTGGCAGAGAGCAGGCCCTTCTTTCTCCAGCACCAGAAATGCAATGATGAAATGGTTTTTCCAGTGGGAATCAGCCCCCAAAGCCTTGTTTATGGAGAAATGGGTTATGGATGTAAATAGGGCACAACTGCTTTGGAGCAGAGGTAGGACTGGAAGGTCTTCAGAGCTCTGCCAGCCTTGGAGACCCTCTGCTGCTGTGAATCACCTCCAGGTATTGATTTGTATCAGTCCTAGAGGGATGCAAACCCTCAGGTGTGAGGTAAAAAACCCTAAAACCCATTTTAAATTGCCAGGGCAAGAAAAGAGGCTTCCAAAACAACAAACTTGAAAAGTATTTTAAATTTTTTTTTTTTTCTTCTGTGTAACAGAAATTCTTCTCTCTCTGCTTTCCTCTGCATCGCCCCCAGGTCACTGCTGTCAGACACTGCCGTGACAGTGGGTTGGACCACAAGGGCTGGCACAGCCCGTGCTCTGCTCCAGCCTCACGTTTGGGACAAGCTGTAAACCTGGAGCAGAGACAGGAGGTCCTTGCTCTTCCCTAAATTCCCAGCCACCGCACTCCATGAAGCTGAGAAAAACCCATGGCAGGACTGAGGGGGAAACTCCTCTCTGCCTTGGAGGGTAATTTGTCTAGAGTCAGACTGTCCTTCAGGGATTGTGGTCCTTCAGTCCCACCTTCTTTTCCAAATTCAAATTCTTTTCCAGCATTTGTTATTCCAGCCTGGAAAAACGTGAACTGATCCCCTGACTGGTTTCCTCTAAAAAGCTTGGAAAATTTCGTCTTCCTCCAAACAAGCCACCAACCTGGGAGGGACAGGAAGGGGGGATGGCAGGTTGGGGCACTGTTATAAAGTCAACAAATAAAAAAGCACCTTTCATCTCCAGACCTGAAGGAAGTTCACAAGGGATTCTTTTCCTCCACTACAGATGGAAAGCAGGGGAAAGCTGGCAGTGGGCTGAGAAGGTGGAAGAGCAGGAATGGGACCTGCTCCTCACCTGACCTAAGGAAGGAGCAGGAGATGGGATATACACACACCAGATAGCCATGGACTCAAAAATCTTGGTCAGAGGGAGCTGGAAGGGATAGAAGTGGATAAATAGGGGTAGGTTAAATAGTGACCTCCCATCCCATCCTCTGGCACAACAAAAAATCAACCCAGCAAGGCTGTGCTGGTCCTGTCTGGGGTGAGCATGGCTGAGGGGAAGAGAAAAACAATGTTCTGAGGAGGGTACAATTCTCTCCAGGTTCACACGTAGCAACACTGCAAGTTTCTATAGCAACACCAGAATTATTTTTAGCATTAGTCACATTTTAACAGTAGCAACCCAACACGGAGCTGGGGTGGAGGGCTGCGTTTCACCCTCTCCAAGCCTTCCTTTCCTTTCCTCCCAGGGCTGCAGAAGGCACACCCTGACAACTGCTCAAGTGCTTGTACACAAACCAGCCATGCCTACAAAGAAAGCCCCAAATGGAAGCAATTGGGCAGAAAAGCCCTTTTTTCCCTTCCTTTGTTGATGTCCCTTCAGTGAGGGCTCAAACCTGCAGTCCCCAGTGGCAGGGGGGCCACCCAGCCCACAGAGGACATTTCCAGGATGTTTTTGGAGCTCTTTCCAGCTTCATGGGTTCTATGAACACACAGGAGGGAAGGGAGGGACCACATGTCTCATTTTGCTGCTGTTTGGCAGCAAAGGGGTCAAGGGCCGGCTGGCACCCGGGGCTGTGCTCAGGGGGACACGGGCCGCAGGAATTGCTGGCAGGAGGAGCTGAAGGCAGCTCTGAGGCACAGGAGGGTGCAGAGGGAAAGAGGAGGTGCAGAGCATCCCCCCAAGCTCTGGATCCACAGGGGAAATGCCCACACCTCCACAGAGCTGCCTGGGAGAGGGGGGACAGCAGGACACAAGCACAGCTGTGATGTGTGGCAGTGCAGATGCACAGGAGGCCACACAGACACAGCCTTCCAGCTCTATAAACACGTTCCACGCTGCCAGTCCCCATGGCTGTGACCAGGTGACCAATTCCACGGAAACCCTTGTTTTACAAACCCCAGCACAGCACAAGCAGTGAACTGAGCAGATCCACGACAGGCTCGGCCAAGCAAAAGCAGGAATACAAATTATAACATCTCCTAAGGATGTGCTATCCACCCCCACACCCACAGACAGTTCCTCTTGCCACTCAGAACAACCCAAATCATTAGCCGTAAAAATGTGTGCTGTGATAATTAACGATTTCCCCTGCATGCAGTTCCTCCTAGGCAAAGGAAAGCCATTGGTGCTCCACAATTCCTTTGGCCACTGAACTTCCAGCAGCTTTCCATGGGGTGTAGCCCCTACAGACGACTTACACAGACTAAACCAGGTTTTAAACACCCATCAGGTGAGCCAGATTCTGATACCATCCATGGAAAGCAATCCCTGTCCATTCCCATCACAAGAAGATTCACTTCTGCTCACTCCAAATGAGGTTCACTTTGGAATCCTGCTTGGAAGAGCAGGGAAATGCTCCTGGAAGGAAACAAATCTTCCACCTTTATTTTCCACACTGAATACAACATCAACACCATTGCATTCAGATGGGCACTTTGCTGGATAAGGACCACCTCTCATGGTTCCCAACACCACCAAACCACCAGAGTGTCCCTGGCACCTTCTCCAGAGGGCCACAATGCCCAGAGGGACTGGAGAGGTTGGTCTCTTTTTGCCCGATGGTTTATACAACCTGTGGATGCCCTAAATACTCTGGAACTGGCAGCAAGTACAAATGTCCCAGGAGAATTTGTGTGCAAGCTGTTTGCCCAAATCCACAGCATCCCAAAAAGCCCCAGAAGCTCCTTAGAGACCAGGCTGCTGCCTCGGGAATCACGGATGCTGCGTTGCCACGTCAGTGAGAACTCGGTGTCCCCAGAAGAAGGGGAGGTTGATTGAAACAATTTGCTCTTCAGCCTTCATCCATCTGTTAAACGACACTCATCTTTCCCCAGGAACGCTTCAGCACAAGCCAACAGGAGCAGGGAAGAGGGGAAAAGCTGGGATAATTGGGCTGTCACTGCCATAAGGGAATGGTATCATCTGGGAAAGACAAAAAACAGGCCTGGTGGCTGCCTGCCAGGAGGGCTGTCACAGCCCCAGGTGAGTTAGGATCAGACTGGGAATGGAGACAGAAGGAGTGGTTGGGGCTGCTCCCACCCTGGCTCCAGGGAGCGGCTCCCAGTGCTCAGCCCCATGTTGGGAGCATTATCCAGGAGCTATTCCAGGCTGTGACAGTGAGAAGTGGAGAGCTGTGGTGGCCCAGCTGAGCCAGGCAGCTGCTGTGGGCACTGTTTGAAATCCTCAGCACCTGTCACCTCTGGATTTGGGATCCCTGCCCCAGGCTCCATCTGCTTTTCTCGTGGAATTTCAATATCTGCCTAACACTGAGTTATGTAAATTCCCATCATAAAGAAAACCTCAGCAGGACACAGAGAATTTGAGGATGCTCCTGCTCTGGAAGATGGGGATCACTCCCTTTGGGTGCCATTCCTTGTCATGGCTCTCCTGCTGATCTCTGATCTCAGACCAGACCTCGTCGTGTTTGCACTGAGAGCTCTGCTTGGAAACCACTGGGTAAAGGCCAGGCCTTCAGATATTCACAGGATCACTGAGTCACTGAGGCTGGAAAAGCCCTCCAAGACCATCCAGTCCAAGCTGTGCCCATCCCCACTTTGTCCCCAGCCCAGAGCCCTGAGTGCCACATCCAGGCCTTCCTTGGGCACCTCCAGGGATGGGCACTCCAAACTTCCCTGGGCAGTTCCAAGGCCTGAGCACCCTTTCCATGGGGAAATTCCTGCTGCTGTCCAACCTGAGCCTCCCCTGGCCCAGCCTGAGGCCGTTTCCTCTCCTCCTGTCCCTGTTCCCTGGGAGCAGAGCCCGACCCCCCTGGCTGCCCCCTCCTTTCCTTGATTTCTCCAGGTCACCATGGCCATGCATAAGAAGAAATCAGCATTTTCTCCAGCCACTACCTCACAGGAAGCCAAATTCAGCACAGGCTCCCCATTCTCTTATCCTGGGAGAAGAGAGGGCAAAACAAAGCAAGTAACAGCCTGAACTTTTTGAGAGCTCTGCTCTGCCTCTGCATTTCCACAGGGATGCTGTGCTGGGCTGATGGAGCACAGTTGTGCTGTGCCTGCCCTCACTTACAGTATGTTTCACTCTTCCCCAAGGAAACATAGAATTTTTCTAATTAAGCATTAAAGTGATTCAATTATGAGGAATGCTCTCTTGTGGAGTTAAAACCCGTCCCAGACAGGAGTACAGCAAGGCTTTGGACAATTCTGGAGAGGTTTTGCTGACCTGGGGGTCAAGAAACAGCACGGCTCCAAAATGGGATTCTTTTTCCCTTATGAGAAGCACTGAATTGTGCTCCCTGGAAGTGCAAAAGGCAGCAGAAGAACAAGATTATACAGACAGGCATGACAGAGTCAGACAGGCTTCTTGAGCTGCAGGAGAGGGGCCAAGCAGAAGCACACACAGCAGGATTTCAGGCTGCTGGGGCTGTCAGTGGAGGTGCTGCCCCAGTTCTTTCCAATCTGGCATGGACATGACAAGGTTGAGTTTTGAGCCACCTAACAGGGTTGCTTTTGCCAACACAGCCCTCACAACAAATCCCAAACCCCTTGGTGAGCCTTGCTAATTGGCACATCCAACCACTCTGACTGACAGCTGTCAAGCCAGCACAGCCCAGTGTCAGCTCAGCGAGGCAGATGAAGTGAAAAACATTCTACATCCCAGGAAAGGTGCACAATTATTTTTATCTTGAAGACAAACAGCCCCCCTACCCACGGGGCTGCTGCCTCTGGCATGTACCAGCTCTGCAGTGCCCAGTTCAGTCCCAGGAGAGGCTGCCAGTCCTGCCAGGGCCAGGCTGCAATGGACTGCCCAGAGAGAGCAGTCAGTCAGTTAGAAAAATAAAATAAATAATAAAAAAACCATTACAGACACTGTCTAGACAAACAGAGACACCTTCCAGGCCTCCCTTCCCTCCCACCCAGTCCCTTTGCCTTCACACACTCCAGCTGGCCTGTCCAGCTCCCTTCCTGCTCTGCTGCTCTGGTGGCTCCATGTGTTTCATGTCCGGGGAGCTCCTGCCCAGCACATCCCCCTGCTGCAGCGCTGCAGCAGCAGCACAGTCACCCAGCTGCACATCTGCAGCCCTGCAGCCACGGCTGAGCCGCCTGGAGAGGCACTGGGAAGTGTGGGGCTGGGGCAGGCTGCAGCTCAGCCCAAAATCTCTCCAAGAAGCTGAATAATTGGATCAATGGGTCGAGGTCAAGGGTGTGAGGTTCAACAAGACCAAGTGTCCTTGGGTCACAGGATCCTCTGCAGCTCCAGGCTGGGGCAGAGGGGCTGGAAAGCTCCTGGTGGAAAAGGACCTGGGGGTGCTGGTGACAGCAGCTGGACATGAGCCCAGGTGTGCCCAGGTGGGCAAGAAGCCAATGGTACCTGGCCTGGGTCAGCAGTAGTGTGGCCACAGGAGCAGGGCAGTGACTGTCCCCTGTGCTGGGCACTGCTGAGGCCACACCTCGAGTGCTGTGTCCAGTTCTGACCCTCACTGCAAGATGGACATGGAGAGGCTGGAGCTTGTCCAGGGAAGGGAACGGAGCTGGGGAAGGAGCCCCAGGAGGGGCTGAGGGAGCTGGGAAAGGGTCTCAGCCTGGAGCAAAGGAGGCTCAGGGGGCCCTGCTGGCTCTGCACAGCTCCTGCCAGGAGGGGCAGCCAGGGGGGTCGGGCTCTGCTCCCAGGGAACAGGGACAGGAGCAGAGGGAACGGCCTCAGGCTGGGCCAGGGGAGGCTCAGCTTGGACAGCAGCAGGAATTTCTCCATGGAAAGGGCAGTCAGGCAAGGGAAGGGGCTGCAGAATTCAAAACTGCATTTACCTGATGAGGGTGGTGAAACACTGGACAGGTTGCCCAGAGAGGTGCCTCATCCCTGAAAACATTCAAGGCCAGGCTGGATGGGCTCTGAGCAACCTGGTCTAATTGAAAATGTCCCTGCTCTTTGTAGGAGAGTTGAACTAAATCACCTCCCAACCCAAACAATTCTATGATTCTTGAAGCTGCTTGGCCTCCTCAGCTGACAGGTCCAGCCAGAAGCCAGCACCACACTGGATGTCCTTCCCCAACTCGCTGAAGCTCAATGAAAATAAGTAGGTTTTTTTTTATTTTTCCCAACTATTTTGGGGAAATTAGTTTCTGTCCTGGATGGTGGCTGACGTGGTGTCCTGTGTTCCCACAGCTTCAGGGCACCAGCTCCCATGGGAGCAGAGCACAGAGGGCTGTGGAACAAGTGTACAGCAGCAGGTGACCTTCCACGACCCAGATAATTTGTGCCCTACTTTACTTAATCCCTGGAAATCCTGGACCATAACCTCAGGACCTGCCTTCAGCACACTGGGCTAAAATTAAACCCAACTTTTTCCAATGAGGTTTACAGACCTCAGGCATGTCTTTTTCTCCTCAGAAGCTTTGCAATTTAACTGCTTCCAGCCCGGAAAGGTGAACTGTGGATAGACCAGGACGAGGGTACAGGAATGATCTCTGTGGGAACAGGGGGCTGTGGCACAGCAGGGTTGCCTGGCTGAGCTGCAAGAGTTGAAGGCCACTTGCAAAATGGAGATGATGATCCCCACCTTCAAAAAGCACCTTCTGTTCCCCAAAGAAAGTGTGAGGAAATGTCCAAGGACTGTTTTTCTGAAATATTACCAGTGAAAAAGTTGAGGACAGGAGAGATTCTGAGGTCGTCACTTGGGAATAAGCAGAGATCATTGCTGATACATCCTCTCACCTAATCCTCTTTGTGTCCATGCACATATCTTGGCTTGCTGCTCCAAATTTGTGCCTTTGTGCCCCCTAGACAGGACAGAGACTGTTTTTCCATCCAGCTGGAGAAAATCTGGTGACCAGGAAGTTCCTTTTCTTTTACCCCCAGCAGGAAGCAGATGCCACACTCTCAGGCAGGAAGACTCAAAGGGATGGACTGCATGACATGAACAGCTCAACACAATTTGGCCCATGTTCAGCTGACCTAAATTCTGTCTAATTTCCAAGCCTGTGGTCTGTGGGAAGACCCACAGCTTTCAGCAGCATCTGCCAACAGCAAACATCAGACAAAGGTGGAAATTAGGGCATCTGATCTGGGCCATTGCTCTTCAGGCCTGAGATCCTGTCCTTGCTTGTGGTTCTGTCTGGGGTGGGAGGCCCAATAGTCCAATCATTCACCATCCTGAGGATTCAGGATGGTTTTTTGCTTCTAACATTGCACTGACAGCAAGAATTGGAGAGGTGAGAGCAACATTTTGAGGGAGAGAAAAGGAAAGAGAGCCCATCAGCAACAGGAAAATGACACCAAAAATGTGGTGTAAGAGAAAATCCAGACTGAAACTTCATTAAGTCACACTTTGCTGATCAACAGCCTCCTGCCACGGTGTTTAAGCCAGGCTGTGGTCCCAGCAGCAAGGCTGCTCACACCCAGCCCTGCTGCAGCTGTGCATGTGCAGATGTGCAGCCTTAGGGAGATCCCAGCGAGGTGACCCAGCAGCAGCACAGAACACGTCACCAACGCTGCCTGGGCACAGCCCTCGGGGCTCTGCTCATCCCTGCCTCGGTGTTATTGTGTGATGGGGCCCTGGCAACCTCCACTGAACACCAGGAGCTACAATTCACCAGCAAACTGTTTCCCCATTCATTATTCATCCATTTCCAGCACCGCACGCTCCTTTTTCCTGCCACTTCGCCACTTTTCAATCATTTGCAGCAAAGCAAATCAATCATTTACATGACTTACTATTTGCTTCATCCTACACACAGCTAAAAAAGACAAGGGCTCTCCTTGAATGAGGACAGCACGCTACTCGAGTGAGGCTGACAAGAACAGGATCTCTTTGGCTCATCTCCTGCCACTCACTGACAGCAGTTTAGAAAGGTCTGTTTGACAGTAATTTCCTCTTCACATTCTTATTCTGCTTGACTGTAAAACTACCAGAGCAGAAACAAAACCGTTCAGAAAAAAGACAATCAGCCATGGGAATCAGGTGCCTCTCCATTTACCAGCTGAGGGTTTGAATCATTTGTGAGTAAAAGCAGGGAAGACCACGGGCTCCATGGCACGCTGCCAAAACGGGTCCTAACTCCTGGGCATCCTCCTCCTCTTCCCAGGGATGCTGCCACTTCGAAGTGCAGTGCATGGCCAGGGTGTCCCTCCTCTCTGGGGGGCACAGGCAGCACCAGGAAGCTGTGGGGATGGTTTGAATCCCTTGTTTTGGGCTGGTTTTCACCTCCTGGGCTCACTGCTCAGTGCTCTCTCAGCCCTGGGCTCGGTTACGTTTTCCACAGATGCATCTCCCTGCTACAGAGTCTTCCTGAAGCCTTATTATTCTCGAGATCTCCCCTCTTGCAATCTTTTACCCAGGCACTAAGCCACTCTGCTGCTGAGCTGCCAGAGGATTTACTTTTATACACATCTACTCCTTGGAACAGTCCCAAAATCTGTGTCAGTCATGCTCACACTCAAATTCCACATCAGGCAGCTTTCCTCACCTGCCTGGAAATGTTATTATTTCAGCCTGCTGCCATAAAGAGACAGATTGGAATCAATTTTAGATCAAGCTATTTAAAATATCCTGTCCTCCTTTTCAAAGCTGACTCAGTGCAGGCCACACACACCCCCTCGAGATGCCTGAACTGCTGGTGCACATCATGGGCACAAATCCCCCTCCCCTACAGGTTGCACCTACAGAAGTGAAAGACTGTGTGGAAAAATTCAGCCCTTGAGCTGTGATGTTTCAACCAGAAGAATGGGAAGAGATGGCTGAAATGACCAGAAAACATAAAATTGAGGATTAAATGGGAGGAGAGGAAGCCTTGCAGAAGGTCAGCTCCTCACAGATGTGCTGCCAGAGGGGTGCAGGCACTGCCTGAATGCAGAGAGGATGAAGCAGGAGCAGGACTGGAGAAGCCAGGTGAGATTGAGGTGAGCAGGAAATCCCTTCTGAGACTGCAAGAAATCATTTTCATCACAGCTCTGGCTGTGCCTGCCTAGCCCAGCCCAGCACACGCTGAGTTCCTGACATACACTGATGAACACGTGCTCCCCACTGGAGGGAGAGAGTCCTCCAACAGCATCAGGACCTTTCCTGCATCTTTTATGACACCCTTGGGGATGAAAATCCTCTGCCTACGCCCCACAAGCAGCAGCTCTATCAGACATCTCTCTATAGCTGCAGAGGTTGGCAGATTAATCCTGGCCCTTTTCAAAAATCCGCCCACTGTATTTTCCCCTCAGAGACTCGTGTGTCTGCACATCTGGTGTGTGGCTGCCAGTTCACAGCCCTGGAACACGAGCTGGGAAGGGGAGAGAGAGAGAGACACTGCAGCCTGACCTCCCCACTGACACCCTGTCACCTGGGCAGGACAGCAGCACGAGGGACAGCCTGGGGACCTTCCCCTTGGCTGTCATTTCTCATCTCAGCACTGCCAGAAAATGTCTTGGAGGTCCATAAGGAAACATCAGGGATGAGATAAATAGCAGGAGACTCAGCAATGAGGAGGAAAAAGTACCTTAGACACACACAGAAGGAAGATGAAAGAGAACAGAGGGTACTTTCCACACTTGTTTAACTTCAAGACAGTCGGGCTGAAAGGATTTCATATTCAATCTTTTTCTTTGCCCTTTTCAATGAAAATATTCTGATTTTCTCTCTCATCAGAGAATCAGGAGTTCAACAATACCAGAGAGGGAAGAAAAGCTTTAAAAACCCTGCCCATTTCCAGGCTTCCTTTATGTATTGGGAAGAAGGTCACAAGGGTCAGCACATCTCTTTCCCCAGCCACCTTCCACGTGAGGCAGGCAGCAGGCTGTGGGGTTCAGGAGGAAAATGACTGATTTTGGGGCCTGAGGCACTGCTCCCAGGCCAAACACAACCAGAGGCTCAGCACTGAGATGTCTCAGGAGGCATTAGCCTGGCTCCCTTCTCTGCTGGCCTTCTGTTTGTGCAGGCAGGAGCCACTTCCTCTGTGCTTTGCTGTGCTTGGCAGCATCTTGGGAATGCTAAGTCAGGCAGATTGCCTCTCAGGCATGGGAAGAGCTCTGCTGAGACCAGAAATAGATTGTGTGTCTTCATCCCCGGATTAGGCTGAGTTTATCAGCACATAAAAACCACGAGAGAAATGCAGCTCATCACCCACAGCCCCAGGGGCTCCTCCAAGGGTCCTTCACGAGCCCAAGTGAAGCCTGGACCACAGAGGGAGGCACAGCACATCAAACCACATGCCATCCAACCACAATTTGTGGGAACCAGTGGAAGGGCTGATGTCTCCAAGCCCAGGAAAAGCACCAATGCACCCACTGGTACGTGACAGATGTGCTGGTAACACACACAGGGGTGACTTTGCTTCCTGAGAAATTTTAGGAGCTCGATGCACCCATTTTTCTCATCAGCATGGGAAGTCTGGAGAGCCTGAATATCTAAGAGCATTTGTGTCCAGGCACTGTTCCTAGAGGCAGTTCCTAGCCTCAGACCCAGGCATGAACACAAGGCTATTTTTGACTCTGAGTAACAAACTATTGTCCATGTCCTCCTCCCTGCCAACAGCTCATCCTGATTTTCACATCCATGTTACAATCCCCATCTCCCTGCTCCTTTTCTTAGGCCCAGTGGGATCCCAGCACAAGACAGGCATTTACCAATGCACCATTTCTCTGCTTCAACAAGAGCTTTAACCTTAAGAGATTATTTGGTGCTCCTAAAAGGAGTTTCACATTGAGATGGACCCAGTGGTGTCCCCAAAGAGGAGATGGCAGATGAGCAGAAGAGGTTACAGAGAGCACATAGAGCCCCACAGAGATTGGACAGGGAGTCACCACAGGCAGCAAATTCCCTTCCTCAAAGTCTTTTTCACCTTCCAGCTTCTTTCCCTGGTCTCATCCATCCTTGCATCCCTGGCCATGGTTCTCCATCCCTTCCCTGGCATTGCATGTTGCTCTTCCAACTTCCCCAAGCAATTTACTTCAAGCATTCTTCACAACTATTTTTTTCCCCCTTCAGAAGGCATTAGGAAAACACATGGGGGACCAAGAGAAACCAAGTCTAAACAAACCCAGGGCACTTCAATCTGAACTTGAGATCACTGACTCTTTGCCATTTGGTCTTTCCAGCCTCCACCCTTTCAGCTGCAAACTCTTTGGGGCAACAACCTCTTTTTTATTCTGTCTTGGACACATTCTTTGGGGAGTGGTTAAGTCTGAAGGAGGCAGAAACACAGATTTTATGGAGTTCCCAAAAGAATCTCCATCTCTCCTATTCCACAGGAGACTGAATGGTTGCAGATGAAACACCAGGAGCAAGAGCTGGAGCTGAGCAAGTGGCTAACTCAGGGCATGGCAGCTCACACACACCATCTGCAGCAAATCAAAGCAGTTTGGAGCTGCAAAGTGCCAACTGGAACAGGCTCAGCCCCAGCCCCAAAGCCACGAGTGCAGCTCTGCCAGAGCAGACCAGGCCACCAGGAGAACTCCCTTGGCCTGAGCTGCTCTTGGAAAATGGAGCTGCTGCAACAGAGCTCCAGAGGGGCTGTCCCTGTGCTCCCCTCCAAACCTCAGCAAGGGTGGATCCAAGGTTCCAGCCAGATCTGCCATTTCACCTCTTGCCAAGGAAACACCTCCTGTCTTTGCTGAGCAGATCTTTGGAAGCAGGAGTGAAGGGCCAAGGTTTCAGTGGGGGCTCCCAGGTTTCCAGGTTGTCTCACAGAAGCTTGGCTTGGTGCCACATGGGCACAGGCTCAAGGAACTCTCACAAGTCTTCATTGACCCCTAAGCAGTCGCAGTGCCAAGATTTCAGTGGGATGAACAGGCCCAAGGGGAGATGAGGACACGTGGCAGAGGCTGGATGTGGTGGAGCAGCCAAGGACAAGGGACAAGTGACCTGATGGCAGAGTGATCTGCCCACACACAGAGCCAGGAGCCTGCCCAGAGCACGAGTTTGCTGGCCAAGCTCTGCCCTGCAGCCAGAACCTGCTCTCAGCTTCCTCTGCCCTCTCCCCCACCCAGCCACCAATTTTCTCCTTTCCACCCCACTGCAGTGTGTCCACCCCTCTCACATCCCTCACACACACCACAGGCACAGCAGAACACACTGGGCCCACCTCCAGACCAGCTCCCAGCTCTCCTTTCCTGCCCAGCTCTCCAAACCCAGCACAGCCCCAGGGAGCCCATTCCAAACAAACATTTTATGGGCACCCTGTGAGTTCCACGGATGTGTGTGTCCCTCTGCAGTCCCACACAGCCTCAGAGAGGATTCCCAGACATCCCAGCAACATCTCAGAGGTGATGGCACTGCAAGCCTTTGCCCCAGAAGGAAGTGGAGCTTTGTATCTCAGCTTTGCATCCCAGCCTGATGCCAAAACCCCAGGGCCAGGACCACTGGGAATCTGGCTACAAACAAACTGGTGTTCAAGGCTTTCTTGACTTGATTCCACATGGGCACAGGCTCAAGAAACTCTCACAAGTCCTCACTCGCTCCTAAGCAGTCCCAGTGCCATGACTTCAGTGGGATGAAGGGGTCAAAGGAGAGGTGAGGACGCGTGGCATGGCCTGCAAGCCAACTCCCTGAAGGCTCTTTGTAAGGTGCTTGATGCCCCTGGATTGTTTGTGGAAGGTCAGATCTGTGACACAGCAAATTAAAGTGGCTGAAGAGAGTTTATAAATTTTTTGCTTCTGTCTAATAGAGGGAGTTCTGCTCTTTCCTAACAAGCAGCGCTCTCCACTCACACACATCCAGCACTGAACCTCAGCAGCTCCATCAGCCTGTCCTAGCACAGCCCTGCCCTGTGGGATTGGTGCCACTTGAGCTTGTACAGCTTTTGCATTGCCAATCAGACCTTTCTGTCTTGTCTCTCCAGCAAAACCCATCCAAGCAGCACTGTCACACAGAGACCAGCCCATCCCCACAGCCTTCCCCTGCCCACCTTGGGCAATCCCAGCCCTGGTCCCACTGACGTGGACCCCAACAGCCCCTCAGTGCTGTGCTCAGCCTGTCACTTGGACCAGTCATCCCTCTCCATCTCCCAAGCAGATTCCCTTTGACAGGAACCATCAGCTCTCTGTGCTCTCCCCCAGTCCCTGCAGCAGCTCCCCTCTCTGCCAGCTCTGCCGTGCAGCGTTCCCTGCCATCGCTTTTCCCCTGCTCCTTTTTCCTGGCACTCGGACAAAACACCTCAGTGCTGACTTGTAACATCTTTTGGTTTCTTCCTTCCTAGGAGAACTGCCAGTCATGTCACACTGACCCACATTGCACGGTTATTTCTGTCAGGCAGAGCATCCTTGTCAAAAACAAACCCTGTTTTTCCCCTGTGATCTCAAATTTGGTGAGAGCCCAGGTTCTTCCTGGGTGATATCAACTTTATGAGTTACACAACCTCTGCAGCATGTCAGATGGAAAAAAAAAAAACACAGAAGAGAAAAAACTTTATATTTAAGTCACAAAAAACATTCCCAGCCCACTCTTCCTACTTCAGGATTGTTCTGGCTCTTCCCACTGTGCTACAGAGGGTGACCAAGCACCAGCAAGTGCAACATGGACCTGTTCCAGAGCTCAACATGACAAATTATGCCCTTAACGAGGGGACCAGAAGACAATGGTGAACTTGTGACAGGCCAGATCCTAACCAGCTCTGACAGGACAATAGAAAAATCCATAAATAGAAAAGCAGGATTGCTGGACTGCTTTCAATGGGTAAGACAGTGACAGAAGATTTTGAGCCAAAAGAGAAAGGAAGTCTGGATGGAGGAGAAGCTTTGGAAGGACTTGATAGAATAAGACAGCCCTGATACAGCTCCAGCCTCAGCCAGGGCTGGAAAAGCCAAAGCTTTGGTGGAACATCTGCCTGAAGTGCGTCGTGGTGAGCAGGATGGTTGGGAATCCCATTTCAGATACATGGAAATATCAGAATATTCGTTCTTTGTATTGCTTTTGTAACACACAGAAACGGGCAAACCACTGCAAAACCTCATCCTAAAGAAAAGATCATATCCCTCCTTATTCCCCTGCAAACAGGCTCCAAGTTTTCCCAAAGAAGCTTAGTGCCATTTTTTACATCCCTTTGCCTGTAAAACCCAGATGATCGAGATTTGAATCCAGATCTGTTAGAGAGAAAAAATAAAATCTATAAACTTCTATAAAAATCCAAACCAGAATAGATCCCACACAGAGGATATTTTTAAGATTTAACTTGCAATATTCAGTCAGAGATAACAGCCATGACTGGTTAACAAAAGGAGGTTCCCAGGTGGAACAGAGCACCCAAAATCACCACAAAACCACCAAACCAACAGGTCTTAAATTTATCCTACACATTAGGTTCAATTTGTCCTACGCATTAGACTCCATTTGACATCCAGGAAAACCTCCAGCATCTCAAACCAAGTGCATTAAAGTATTTATCCCTGCCATGGCAACAAAGGAAAAGCTGTGAAACACCTCCAGTCTGAGGCACACCCACTGGATGGAACCAAGCACCAGGCCTGGGAGGAATGCAGTCATTTTGAGTAAGGGAATTAATGTGGATGTAATCACTGTGGATGTCACAGCGAGGGGCTCTAAATCTGGAGAGTTAAACACACGCTGTGATGCATCTTGTGTTCACCTCCACAGTCAATTAGAAGCCAATAATTCTTGATCTATGGCCTGGTATTCAATTTGCTGGGTTAATTTTGGGACTTCAAAGGCTGTTGAATACCTTGGAGAAAGAAAACTACACAGACAAATGTGATCTCATCAGATCCCCTGCAAATGAAGCACTGGCACAGCCAGCTCAGCTCTTCCCACAGGGAAGTGAGCTCAGAGAGGGTTAACCAGGAAAACACTTTGGTGTAAATAACCCCCACAGCCAAAGCCAAGAATGTGTGGGGCTTTTTCACACCCTTTTGCTAAACAGCCTCCTCCTGAGGGATTTCTTCAATACCTGCTGCAGGGACAGGATTCTACACCTGACACCTGCAGTGCTGCACTCTTGGGCATCACCGAGTGGAGAGACCAAAATCCAGAGTCTCATAGCCCAGGGAACGGTGTGAGGCTGCACCAGGGGAGGGTCAGGCTGGGTTCCAGGGCAAGGTTCTTCCCCCAGAGGGTGCTGGGCACTGCCCAGGCTCCCCAGGGAATGGGCACAGCCCCAAGGCTGCCAGAGCTCCAGGAGAGTTTGGCCAACACTCCAAGGGATACCCAGGGTGGGGTTGTTGGGTGTCTGTGCAGGGCCAGGGCTTGGATTTGGATGATCCTGTGGGTCCCTTCCAGCTCAGGATATTCTGTGACTCTTGCACAGCAACAAACCAGCCCAGCTCTTGAGGGTCCCCACCAGTGCTGTGCCTCAAGGGCCACCCCATCTCCTCAGGAAATGCTGGGCATATTTCCCAACTCAGTAAACTTGAACCCTTAGCACAAGGGAAAGAAAAAGAGGCAGCTCCCACCGGGCTTGGGGTGAATTCTTGGCAGTGGTTGTGTTTCTCATCGCCAGCACAGCCACAGCTTATGTTTCCTTTAGAGAGTTATCTTTACAGCCAGGAAGTGGCTCTTTCCATCTGGACAGTGTCATTCTCCTGGCTGATTCTGCCTAAATGTTAACAAAACCCTGCTGCTGCCATTATTTCCCCTCCTCAGGGATACTTGGAATTTTTATTTTTCTTCATAACCCCTGAAGAATCCATATTTCACAGAGTCCCGTGATCTTATAAAAGGACTAACAGCAAAAGAAAATCACACTGGGCCTCAAGGTTATCTGTTTAGCCTAAAAAAATGCAGGCATAATGCAAAACACAAAGACAGAGGTTGCACAAGAAATTTGCAGGGCCTTAGGGGATGAAAGTCTCATTTACCAAGTAGATTTCACAGAGAAATCCCATGAGAGAAAACAGACACAACTAGATATAAACAAATTTGCACAATGTGAAGGTCCTGTTATGAATGGGTATTTATAGTTTGCTGAAAGTGAGATGGAGAGAGGCTTATGGGCAAAAATAAAAGCCGTGGCTGAGCTGGCTTGAGAGAGTAAAAACCACAAGGACAGGAGGAGAGGGAACGGCCTCAGGCTGGGCCAGGGGAGGCTCAGCTTGGACAGCAGCAGGAATTTCCCCATGGAAAGGGAGCTCAGGCCTTGGAAGTGCCCAGGGAGGTTTGGAGTCCCCATCCCTGGAGGTGCCAAGGAATTCCTGGCCGTGGCACTGAGAGCTCTGGGCTGGGGACAAGGTGGGGATGGGCACAGCTTGGACTCCATGGGCTGGGAGGGCTTTTCCAGCCTCAGGGATGCTGGGATCCTGCAGGGAGCCCTGCAGACCGTGCTGCTGGGAGCACAGAGGCTCCCTTGGGTTTGGGGGAGCAGCAGCTGTGCTGGGAAGCTCCAGGGGATGCCAGTGATGAGGGCTGTGTGTGCTGCCTGCACTGCCAGGCACAACTCTGCTCCCCCAGAGCCAGACACGGAGCATTTACACCCCCAGCCCACCACTGCAGCTATTTCTGTCCCAGCCTGGGGGCACCTGAGGTGCTGACTCGGGAGGTCACACAAACACAGCAGAGCCAAACTTCTGAAAAGAGTTGAGAAATCGGCTCTGGTTGGAGTCCCATCAGGTGCTGGCCTTTGGCACAAGCATCTGTGAGGAGTTTTCATCTCCCCCACATTAGCTGTCATTTAGCCAGAGGATTCTCATCAGCCTCCTCCCAGTCCTCCCATCCCTGCTGCCTCCTTCCACTGGTGTCCCTCAAAATTCAGAAAGGAGCCTGCACTCCCCACCTCTCCTACACCCAGTGAGCACAGTGACCCTGCAAAGGGAGATGTATTAGGGGCAAGTATCCTCAGGTAACAAAGCACTGGAAAACCACTCTTTCCTCAGTCTTCCCTGCTCTGTCCATGTGTTTTACAATAGAGCTGAGCAAATCAGTAGTAATTTGCTCTAAGTGGCATGGTTTCAGAATGCCCCCAAAGTGTTTTATTTTCTCCTCCTTACTGGGCTGAAAATAAAAGAATCACAGAATCCCAGAATGGTTTGGGTTGGAAGGGACCTTAAAGATCACCCAGTCCCACCCTGCCATGGGCAGGGACACCTTCCACTGTCCCAGGCTGCTCCAAACCCCATCCAACCTGGCCTTGGACACTTCCAGGGATGGGGCAGCCCCAGCTTCTCTGGGCACCCTGTGCCAGGGCCTCCCCCCCCTCAAAATAAAGATTTTTTTTTCCAATATCAAATCCAAACCTACTCTCTTTCAGTTTGAACTGTTAACATGGCTCAGATACAACATTTTGCTTGTCCCTGAGCAGAACCCTTGGGGAACTTTGGCAAAGGATGCAGACTCCAAAGGATCAGAGTCCTCCAGAACAGCTGAAGTTTCTCTTTCACCTCCCAACCCAAGGGTTCAGAGCCCACCCAAGGGATGGTGCCATACAAACACATCCCTGGTGGAACCTCCACAGGATCCCCTTCCAGAGTGAACTGCACTTCCATGCTGTGGGCAGCTCCTCAAACCTCTGGGTGGGAGGTGAACATCATCCATCCAACCCTCACTTTTACTTCAGCTGTCCCAGCACAAAACATTTGAGAAATGTCAAGAAACGTCCATTGCAGATCAAATTTGTGAAGTTTAGCTTAGTCGTACTCCAACTACATATTTTTCCATGGAAAAATGACTCATCAGGGGCAAAAATATCTATTTTTAAGTCAAGTTCATCCTCTCCACAAATAATACTCCGTTCAAGACAGGACCTAAGAGGGCAGGTGGTTGCTATGCAACTCCTGGGAGAGGATAGCAAGTCAGAAAGGTGCTTTCACAGAATTAAGATCCTCATAAAGTTGAACCAGTCCCATAAAGTACTATTTTCAGTTTCATGTTCTACTTAATAATTGTAAAAATCTGGCAAATAAACCCAAATAACGAAGGGTTGATGTTTCTTGGAGCAGACAAGCCAGGATGTTTAACTAGGAAATTTCTGTCTTTATGGAGAAAATATCTGTATTTTCACAAGATAAGAACTGTGCTTTTCTAAAGGAAAAAATACTAAAAGGCCAAGAGGAGTTTCTTGCCAAGTCGGAGCACTTTGCAGTCCCACTCAAGGCACAGGGCAGCCCTCACTGCTCACTCTCCATCAGCCAAGGACTCACAGGCAGCAGCTGCTGCTGAGAATCAGAGATAACTCAGCAGGATTTGGGGGAGATAAGAGGAATATGTGTATTTGAATTTGAAAAAATGTTGAAAAAAACTTTACAGAAAAGGGGAAAAAATGAAAAAAATAAAAAAGAAAAAAAGAATGGATAGTGAGATGAAGTGGGATGAAGCTGAACTCCCCAGATGGCTGAGAACCACTCACTGGCACATAAATACTCCTCCAGGTGCACTACAGCTGGGTGGAGAACACTCCTGCACTCATCCTGGGACAGAAGTGGACAGGCACTGCTGGGCTGTGCCCATGGGAACGCTGAATCCCTGCAGCATTTGGCCCCTCATCCATCCCCAGACACTGCTCTGAACTCAGGACAAGGTGTTTCCGTGCAGATCACTGTCAGTTCAGGGTCCAAACCATATTTGCTCATTCCTGGGCATCTCTGTGGTATCTCTAAACAGAGTCCAAGCTCTTTAATCACTTTTCTTACTCCCTCCCATGAATCAGAGCTATCTCTTCTGTCCTTTCAGCAGTCAGGCACAACTGGAGATGTGACACTCTCTAGAAAGAATTCAGACTGGTTTGGGGACGATCTGACCCATATTATTCATATCCTGAAGCAGCACAACCCCCTCTCAAGAAATACTATGAGAAAAAGAGAAAATAATGCAGCTACAGCTCTTTAGCTCTTCAAGGAGCATCCCCACGTTGATCCTAATGACAGTCTGTGAACAGATCACTCACTAATGGGCAGGGAGAAAGCTGTTCATGGGATGAAAAATGGCTCAAAATATGCAGAAACTCTTGATATTGTCACTTCATAAGAGAAGAGGTGGTTCTGCAGGCAGTGGAAAGGTGCTTTCAGCCAGGGGCTGCTCATCTGATGCTGAGATGTTTAACCCAACTGGGAAAGAGAGTTTTGCTGGTTTCTGATCATCCTCCAAGACATTCCAACGCACTATTCCTATCAATCCATCGTGATGGAGCAGGTCAAAATCCCCAGCTCGGCCCCACCCAAGCCAGGAGTTGTTGTTCTCCAGCCCTGAACAATGCGAGCCCTTTGCCAGCTTCCTCCTCCAGCACAAAGAAGGGCAAGAAGGGCCCAAGACAAAGGCTGGAAGGAGCCAGGCTGGCAGACAAAGCCCCTCTGGGCACAATTGCGTCCCTTATCAGGGGCTTTCCCCACAACTCCAATGCACGGAGAGGCCAGAAATAGCAGCTCTGTTTTAAATGAGGGCAAAAGTTTTAAATCAGGGCAAAGCCCACAACATCCTGGAGATGCACATCTCGAGGGGCAGCAAGGCTCAAGCCCAATGCACAGCCTGGAGACCCAAATTCCAAGGGAAAACAGAAAAGCACCTCCCAGCCCAGGGCACCAGGGATTGCTGGGGTTGTGGTCCCTGAACCACAGGGCCAAGTGGCCTCTTGTTATTTGGAGGATGATGACTCCAACCTCACGTGCCAGACATTGGAGACACACCCTCTGCTCCAGAGCCTGCCATAAACACGTATTTGGACCAAGAATGCATTTTTCCAAGATAGGGAGGGGAGAAAAGGAACAGGACAAAATGTTAGGTAGGAATGGGAACACGGAGACGTGGTTCTTTTCTTTTGTCCAGGGTTTGCCTTGAATTTCCCAGCAGAAAAAGCCAGGACACAAGGCTGCCCCTCTTTCCTGCTGTCCCTGGAAGTGGAACAGTGCAGAGGCTGGGGAGAGGAGCAGAGTGCTCCATGCAGAATACAAAAGCAGCCAACCCACAAGGCTGAGCATCAGCATCAACACTTGGCAGCAGCAGAGGAAACCACCACATGCAATTATGGCAGGTAATCTTATTTGCAAGTTTGAAATAATTTGTCCTGGGAAGGGAGATGGGCACCACAACCACTTACCCAGGAAACCACAAACAGCAAGGAACGGCTGCAGGGAGGGAAGGGAGGGTATAATGATCTTATTTCAGTTCAGCAAACCACACCACTCACACACTGATATTCCCACATATTTCAGGATGTCAATGCAGGGGAGCTGCACTGTTTTTTTTACCCTGACAGAGGAGAAAACACAGAGCAAAGCAAGACAACTCCATCCAGCCTGGAATACAGCTCCAATAGCTGCTCCCAGATGGGTTCCCAAACCTCCCAACAGGATGCTGTTGTGCATTATCAGCAAGGCACAACTTTCCATGTACATTAATGAGAAACACTGCTGTGCTACCAATTTGTCTGGCTTGGTCTTGGCAGAATTTCTAGGCTGGAAATCCCATAGTTCACATAACTGGTCTATTCACCCTGCTGCTTAATCTGTCTTCACTTGAGGAGATGAACTCCACATATAAACACGCAATGCTGGATATAAACAGCCCCCAGGCCCAGGGATGACAAGAATTAAGCACTGCCCTGTGTGTCTGTGGGTACATGTGTGTGTGTGTGGCTGGGAAAGAGTCTGTTGTTTGCTTGGTTGTTATAATATTCTAAATTGTAAATGCAAAGTTATCCAAACCTCAGGCTGGGCTCCAGCCTCAGAGATAAGCCCTGACCAGAGAAGGGCTGACAGGGGTAGACTCACAGGCGACAGGATACTCCCCTCTCTGTTGTGGTTGGCAGGTTAATAGAGATTTCACTCTTTCTGAAACAAAATTAGGGGGAAAACACCTAAACCCAAGTGATCCATCCTAATTTCTGGATTAAGAGAAGTGCATGGACCACAGGAGAGAGTGTTGAGTTCAGGGGGTGAACTGAGAGAGGGAGACACATCCTGCTCCTGTGTCCCAACTCAGCTGCTTGGTGCTCAACAGCCCCAGAAAACACATCCCCCACAGCATATCCCACACATGGGGCCCAGGCTGTTTCTTATAAAGAAATTACAACAGGGAAGATCATGTTTTCCTGCTTCTTCTTTACAGAATTTGGGAACTTAAATGGAAAAAAATTCTCCTCCAATTCCTCAAGATTTTTCTCATGTTTTTTTGGTTGGTGGTTTAATCCTTGTCTCCATGTTAACACTGGCTTCTCTCAAAAATGTCAGAAATTATCCATAAAGGAGGAAACAAAACAACAACATGAAGCTTGTACAAACCTTCCAAGGGGGGAGGGAATTCCCAGAGGCATCATGGAGCAAAATCCCCTGGACTGTCAGGAAATGCACGTGGCTGTCTGGGCAGTCCCTGTGCCAGCAGAAGGTCTGGGCTGTGCAGCAGGGACAGAGCCAGGCACAGCCACCCTGAACATCCCTGCTGCAAAAAAGTCAAGCCCAGGAAATCAGAAATGATGCAGGAAAATGTGAGACTTGAGACCCCCAGTGCTCTGCACAGCTCCTGCCACGTCTCCTCCAGTTCACTTTGACTCAGGGCAGAGGTGCCCAGGCAGTGCCCTGCGAGCCTCAGCCACATCTCACTTTTTTCCTGAATAAACACTGGGAAGGGAAATGAAAGGAAGGGGAAACTACACAAGTGACTATTTTAAAAACTCCATATTTTGAAGGAGGGGTTATCACAGGCAGCATCCTCTCCACCAGCACAACTCCTGTGAGAAAAGGAGTGGGTAGAAAACACTGATCTCCAGCTGATTACTATTCTGGGGAATAGAAAAGAACCAAAAAAAAAAAAAAAAAAAAAAAGAGGAAAAAAGAAAAAAAAATGTGCCTGGGTGGGTAAGCAAAGGTTTTAAATTCTCAGCCTACCCCATATGATTGCATGCTGCATTTCACTGGTCTCAGTGTCTGCTGGCTGTGCCCAGACACCAAACTCCCCAGAAAGCCACGATTTCAGCTGATGTTGTGTTTGTCCTGCAGCCCAGCCCAGCCCAGCCCAGCGCACGGCGCGTTCTGTGCTCTGCTGCCTCCTTCCCAAGCCTCACACAGCCCTCAACAAAACAGCAGAATAAAGAGGAGCCAAGGAGATGACAGAATGAATAAATTAGACACACGTGGCCTCCTGTATTCATCTCCCTCTTCCTTCCTAAAGGAGGGGAAGCTGTGCTGTTACCTAAGCCCAGACCCACAACAAGGAGGCGGCTGCTTGGAGCAGGTGCCTGCAGGCTCTGGGTGTGCTGTGGGCAGGGAGAAAAGTGCCCTGAACCCCTCTCCAAAACACAGACAGCTGCCCCACCTCCCAGAGCCTCAGAAGAGCCACTTTGGCAAGCAAGTGGCCAAAAATCCAAGCATCAGTTCTGTGTCTGAACCCCAGAGTGGAAGGAGCTGTGCCCTCTCCCCTCTGGAAAGCACTGCTGGCTACAGAAAAGCTGCAAGAATTCCTTCTGGGAAATGTCTCCTCCAGCAGGTGCTCCTAAAACAAGGACTTCCAAAGAGGGTGGATCTGTCTTGGCTACGCCTGGAAGCAAGCAAGGTGAAGAAGGTTTTTGGAGGAGGTCACCTCTCTTGCAGTCGGAGGGAAATGCCCACAAATTATAGTTGTGCATAGAGAATCACAAAAATCATAGAATCCAGAATCACTGAGGTTGGAAAAGCCCCCCCAGCCCATGGAGTTCAAGCTGTGCCCATCTCCACCTTGTCCCCAGCCCAGAGCTCTCAGTGCCATGTCCAGGAATTCCTTGGGCACCTCCAGGGATGGGCACTCCAAACCTCCCAGAACAGCCCCTGCCAGTGCCTGAGCACCCTTTCCATGGAAAAAGCAGCATTTTTTCCCCATAATTTGAGCATTTCTTAACAGAATTTACTATTCCCGATTTTAAAAGGATTTCTTTTCTGGTTTTCTGCAGACAGGAGCCTATGAAAGAGCTCCAGAAAGGACAGGGGTTTTTCTTGATCTACAAACAGGAAAAAAAGTTCGACTGCTTCATGAATCACATTTTAACGGCCTAAAAAGCAGAGAATTTCAGAAACCACACACCCATCTCCTTTTACACAGCACATGATAAGGCACTGGACCAACACTTGTTTGTCACTTTTACAATTTCTGTGTTTCAACAGAAAACTCAGTATAAACCATGAAGATTCAGAGCCCTAAACCAATGAACCACAGCCCTGCCATTTTCTCCACAGGTTTCTTACCATGTCCATCACCTGAAAGCCAAAAAGGCTCTGCTGCAGCAGGATGCTTATCAGGGGGGAGGGATCTGAGAATTGCTGATATCAATCACAATCAATTAATTACCAAGAGGCTCCAAGCAACCTTCACCAAAACACAAAGGCAGTAAAGGGAACCTGGAGGTGACAGAGCAAAGAAAAGGGACAGGAGTAGCCTCCTGTGTTCATCTGATCTGGCCAGGACACACTACAGGAAACCTCTCTAGGTGCTAATAAAACATGAAATAACTGGCACATGGCAGAGACAAGCTGGGCTTGGCTTTTTTAAACCGTGCTTCCAAAGGCAAGCCCTGAGCATCAGCAGTTTTCTTGCCAGAGCCCAGAGCGTGCTGGAGAAGTTGAAGAGCAAGTAGCTGGGCCCAGAGGCCACAGCCTGACAAAATCCCACCTCATTTCCTAGGATGCAGACTCAGCTAAGGAGCTGGCCCTGGACCAGGGAGCGTCTGCTTGAGCCAGACTTTTCCACAACTTGCAGCTCGGCCAGAGCCCCAAGCAGGAGAGCAGGGGAGGCAGCCCAGGCTCCCTGCAGAAGCCAAAAATCTCATGTTCCAACCTCACCAGCCCAACCAGGGGAGGAAATTGGAGGTTTTGCCCCAAGGACTGATAGTAGCTCCAAAGGAAGATGTAGAATAAAGCAACCCAAATCAGGAGTCACGTTGCTGTTCGTGTAAGCCGAGGCAGCTCAGCTCAGTCACTCGAGGTGCCTCAGCCTACCAGGAGGATTGAATTCAGATCCATTACTCAGCTCTGGGTGCAGCCTGTCCCATCTGGAACGTAAACAGTGACTTGTGCAGTCTGTCTAGCTCCTTCCATCACAGCAGTGCTCTGGGAGGATTGTTTTACCCCACGGTTGCCACCAAGAGGAGAAGGCATCAGCTGCTTTAGCAGCACCCAAGCCCACTGCAAATGGAGAGAGCTGTAAAAATGGGGAAAACTCCACAGTTTTTCTCTCCACACTCAAAAAGAGCCCCTAGAATTTGTCCAGAACACCAGGACCTTACAAATACCCTAAGAAAAGATGCCAGGGGTTTGAAGTGCTGTTACACAATTGTTACCTGACTGTTCTGTACCTTCTATCATGGATTGCTCATATTCCCAAAGCAACAGATAAGCCCTGTGCCAAACAGCTGGACGTGTTAATCACAGAAGTTTGGGGCAGATTTGGCATTCCTACCTTGCCAGCTGCTGTGCCTCCCCCTCTGTGCCTCCTTCCTCAGCGACATCGTGCCGTACATGCCCAGATTCCTTCCCCAGCCGATCACAGAAGCCAAGAAATCCCCCAGCACGCTCAAATCCACTCTCCAAGGAGTGGCTCAGACTCAGGCAGCAGGTCCTGGCTCTGGTTTCAGCTCTTGGACACTGAAGCACCTTTGCAGGGGCTGAGCAGGGAGCGCTCCTGCCTTCGCACCCCAGTGCCAAGCGGGGAACCCAACCCCAGGAGCAGGAACGGGATCAAATCCCCGGGAGAGCTGCAGGCCCTGGCTGCCATATGGGCACCCAGGGATCCATTTCAGCTGGGCCAGGTGGCTGAGTGTGCACAGCCCAAGCCAGGACACCAGGGAGCAGATCTCTGAACGGGGGGATCATCAATTATGCACACAGGTACAGAGTTAGTGTAGCCTGACCCGCCCATGGGCTTATTAATTCTCCATCTCATTAACTCCAGTTGAAGGTCTGCTGTTGGCTAATTCACATCCCTTGAGGCCCCTCCTCTGAGCCACTTTTCATCTGTTTGCCTGAAAACAGTTGGCAAGTATGATGAGATTTAGAGAAGCAGAACTTCTATTTTACAACCTTTTTTCTACAAGCAACTTCCACTAATTCACAAAAACCCACAGAGCCGGGATCTAAGGAATTACCATCAGCCCCCATGAGCATGCCCAGGGGATGACAGAGGCTTGGCACACATCAGAAGGCAGGAGCAGAGCAGCCAATTTTGGACCACAGAGCCGTTTTGGAATGAACCTGCTTTAAACCATCACCACAGGAGAATTCATCCCCACACTGTGCCAGCTGAATCGCTTATAATTAGCAGGGAACAGGAGATGCAGATGTTTTTCAGAGTTAGGGAATGTGTGGCACAGCAGCCTTGGAAAGGAAGGGTTCCTCATTACAATGTTTTTCCTCACAAGGTATGAAGGACCCCAAAATTTTGTATGGGCAGCATCCACGCTTTTGTTGAGGGTATTGGCCAGGAGGCCAGCAAGGTGTTCTGGTGGCTTTGGGGACCAGGAAAGAGCAGAGACAGCTCCCAGTGCAGTTACCCCACGGAGTTTGGGTTGAAGTTGCTCAGGTCTCACTGGAGCTGTCTGGGAGCAAGAGGCTTTAACTCAATTTCCCAGCACAAATACAAATCCACCACAGAGGAGAGCTTTGCAACAACCACTGGAGGATTTCAGCTCGAAGGAGAATTCCCTGCAGCTTTTCCATCAGGCCATTAAGAATCTTCTTATTCCTGACACCGAACAAATAGATGCTGCTTCTGCAATGACTGTGCTATGAGTAACATTATTTTTACTTTTAAAATACAAACCAACTTTCCAGATGTACTTAGAGACATTCCTCGAGAAG
Organism: Climacteris rufus; assembly: GCA_013398175.1. NCBI lineage: Eukaryota > Metazoa > Chordata > Aves > Passeriformes > Climacteridae > Climacteris > Climacteris rufus. Next base: position 61,929 of record VZRZ01008136.1, on the reverse strand, counting down.
CAGACTTCATACTGCCTCAGGAGGGCTGGATCCAACCCCAACATCCCAGCCCCAAGACCCATTCCCTGTGACCTGAGGGAGTTCACCTCACTGCTGCTCACAGCAAGGCCTTTGCAGGTCTCAGTGGTGCTGTGAAGGTGAATTATCTGATGCCAAGTGTGTCTGGGAAGACATCCACACATCAATTATTACACACAAGATTATTTCGACATCAGCTTTTGAGAACAGTTTTAGATGCCAGTGAAAAATACTCTGAGAAAATGAGGGGGGTGTTAAGGAAAATCTTAATTGAGACACTGAAAAACATAACTCATTTCTCTCTAATTAACATGGACATATGTACCAGGCAGAGGAGCAGCAACGCAAAGAAACTAAAAAAGGAAAAGCAACAGGCACACAGTGAACAAGGCAAATGTAAAAAAAACCCAAAGGAAAAAACCAAACCCTTATCCAGAGGTGGCTGCAATGTTCCAGAAGCATTGTGAGTGTCTGCCTCATATCCTTGTCTGGGAGCAACCTTCCTGCTGCTGCTTCTTTGCTCAGAGATTGGTATTGATTCCAGCAGGTCAGCAAAGTCCTGGAGATTGGCAACTCTTTGCTACCCAAGTCATGCACTTTGATAAACAACCATCCTGCAGAAATCAGCCTGGGCAGGCCCAAGTGAGCTCTGACTGGGCAAAAGGCTACATGTCCCCAAAAATGAGCATCATAATTAATGACTGCACTGCTTGGGCTGCAGTCTCAGAGGTTTTGCTCCTTGAAGTAGCACTTCAGGCTGGAAGAAGTGGCTCTGCTGTTCTGTATGCAACACAGCATGTACCTCCACAGAACCTCTGCCAGAAACCCCGACCTCAGACCCCTGTTCAGTGTTCTAAACTGCTTATTGCCATAAAAAGAACTACAGAGATGTCACAGTCTACCAAATTAAGGGAAAAAGGAAAGATGTGTTTTTCTGCTCTAATCCCACCATTTCACACAGTTGTAAAATATCCTTCCTTCTCCCTCCCCCTGCCCAACAAACCCCCAGTGAGGCTTTCCATCCTCTCTTAATTTTCTGATTTGCTTAGTGCCACCCTGTCCCTTTTGTGCTGGTTTCCTCCGTGGCACCGAGGCAGGAGTCCAGGCCAGAATTCTGCAATAATCTGTAATTAATTGCAACCACTCTCCCAGAGGCTGCCATTGGGGCTGCTCAGACAGACACTCACACTCTGAAATCCGGGTTCCAAATCACTGCTCCTGTTCAGCAAGCTGTCAGTGCTGGCTGCTCTTTAGCACATTAAAGCTGGGAGCAGAACATGGGTTTTAAATGAGCCTGTGAAGCAGACTATGGCCTGTACAACATGCAATGCTTTATCTAGAGCGACACAGCCCAGAAGGGCTTTTCACTCTCCAAGGGTAAAGCACTCCTGCTGGAGCAGGAGAATGAAACCCACTGGAGCTGACTCAGAGGCAGGACCTTCTCCAGAATGCCAACCACCCACAGGTAAGACAGGATCTCTGTGCACTCAGCATCTGTAGGTAGAGCAGGGAGTGTGGCTGGCTCTGATCACAGAACGTTCTCCTGCCACTACGCAGCACACAGCTTGGTTTAAATTGTACCTAAACCTCCCCAAAAACCCAAACAAAATGATTTAAGTCATTTAGCTACTTGAACCACGTTTATTTGCAAAGTAGATTTAGGATCCTAAGATACTTCGGGGAGAAGTTCCTGTTAACACTTAACCACCAGGTAAAGAAATAAATAAAAGCCATGTCATAAACAGACTTCTAAGAGTTCCAAAGGCAGTGAATGATCCAAGAGAAGATTCTGCTTTGAAGAAGTCTCATCTGGCTTCACAGTCTTGGTTTAAAACCTCATCCAAATAATATCACTATCAAGACAGAAGGATACTTTTATCTGTAGCCAACATCCATATCAATAGATACACTGCTTAGGGAGTTGTGCCAAAGCTAGTTAGGAGCTTGTTTATGTTTTTCATCTCATACAACTTCCAAGTGCTCCACAAAAGCCTTGAAGAGCTACCAGCATCAGCATTCTGGGGAAGAAATTCAGTTGCAAGGGACAAGTTGCCCAAATTCACATCCTAAGTAAGGAGCAGATCTAGATAGTAAACTAAAAAATGGCCAAGTAAAATAAAAGTGTTAATTCTTCTTATGTGTGCTAGACAACCTCAGCACTAAACCCTTGAGATTAATTAGCTACAGTTGCTAATAATTTATATCACTCAGAGAAATACCTAACATACCCCACATACCTAACGCTTGCATGCAAAAAAAAAATTAGAAAAATACCCAACTCCTGTAGCCTTAGGAAAATTAATTCTGAGAAGCACAACTGCCCAAAGCTCCTGCTGATGACCCAGCTGGACAAAACACAGAGAGCCACTGCAAGAATCACATTTATTGAGAAATTATTTATAGAATCATAGAATGGTTTGGGTTGGAAGGGACCTTAAAGATCATTTAGGGTCAGCCCCTGCCATGGGCAGGGACACCTTCCCCTATCCCAGGGTGCTCCATCCCAATTCCTTGGACACTTCCAGGGATGGGGCAGCCACAACTTCTCTGGGCACCTTGTGCCAAGGCCTCCCCACCCTCACAGGGAAGAATTCCATCCCAATATCCAACCTAAATTCCTCCTCTTTCAGTCTGAACCATTCCTCTTCATTTTCAAACAGGATGAGCTTTTAGCTGAGGGGGAAATCGCATTGTTCTTGGTGAGGGTGGATGGCTCTCCCTCTTCAGTCCATATTTTGTGGATGAAATTTTCTTTTCTAAATGCTGAGGATAAGACTTGGAAGAAATATCTCAGGAATTGAAAGCCTGGATCTCACATACAGGCAAGAGGCAACGCAGTAGCTTGGAAAGGACAGCAGAGCCCTGAGGAATTTGGGAATCCCTGGGCAAGGCACAGCAAGGAGAGCTGGAACTTCCACCTGCTTTTGCAGCACTGTTTTTTCACCTGGTTTTGCAGCACTGCTGCTACCAGGACAGAGAAAACATCGTGCATGAAACAATTGGTGATTTCCATGCACTCCCAGCTCGGTCTCAGGCAGCCCTGGGCTGAAGTGGCAGCTGATAAGGAGCTGCTCTCAGGACCCAGCCTGGCTGAGCTCACTGGGGAAGCAGCAAAGGGCTCACTGCCCCCTCAGATCCAAGGTTTTGCCTGGAAAAGGCAGATCCCAGTGAGGTGGAGCACCAGCCCCTTGGCTGCCCGTCTGGAGACCTCTGTTCCCATCTGCTCAGGTCAGAGGCAAAATGAGTTCAGCAGCCCCAGTCCCCCTGAAAGCACAATAAGTCACAGGGGAGGGTGATGGAGAGTTGTGCTGGAGCAAGGCCCAGAGCTGAGAGCAGGCAGAGTGCAGGTGATGATCCCAAAATATTGATGGAGCTGGGGGAAAGCCCACGGCCAGGGCTGATAACCAGCCAGGCTCAGGGACACAGCTTTTTCTGCTGCATTAAAAGATTTCTGAAAAGAGATCAAATCTTCCAGAGGCTTTGAGGGTGCTCTGGACTGAGGATTTGGGATTTTTTTCTTCTGTATCTAAAGGTATGAACACCCTCCAGCTCCCTACACTGCATCTTTCCAACAAGTGTTTTTCCCACAGCTTATCAGAGGGAAAGAAAGATCCACTGCTTTTATGTCTGTGCAGGGAGGTTTTGGGGAGGCACCATGAAGAGCTGCAGGAAACACAGCAGAAAATGGACATATTAAGAGGTGGGAAACTGATATTAGGCAGCTGGAAGAGTCACACTGCTCCAAAAAGTAAAAAACAGAAATATATGGGAAAACCGTGAACAGACAAGGGCAGTTTCCTCCTCCCCCCCATTTTTCATAAATTAAATACCACCAAAAAAATAAAATTAAAATCATGACCTGTTATGTCTGTGTCTCTCACGAAATGTGTCTGGACTTCCCTGCACCTCTAAGTGAGCCTCATCTCATGCTTAATCTTATTATTGCTGGATTATTCTGGGATAGCCACTTGCCAACACCACCCTGGTCTGATGACACTGACAGGGAGATAAAGCTGAGGCCACCAGTGCCTGTCCCTGCAGATATGCAGGTGCTGGCATTTGCCACTTCACCCCACATGGTCCTTGTCCTCGAGGGGTCACTCCCAGGGTCACAAAGGGCATCGACAGATCAGCAGCTCAGAACAAATCCTGGAGGGGATGGGTGGATTAGGTCTCATGAGAGGTTGGTTTACAGCTGTTTTACAGGTAGGAAAAAGAGCTGGGTGCTCCAGCTCCCTTAAAATTGGTGACAAAACCCTGTAAGCCCTGATGGGAGCAGGCTCTGAATGAAAGGGCACATGGCACAGGGAGTGCAGCCCTCCTGCACCTCTGTCACCCCTTCCCACTCTGGGGATCAACAGCAATGCTGTGCTGGCCTGCCTTGAGAAAAAAACGCTCTGGAAAAACTCCTCCTGCTGCACTGGAGGATCTGAGGCTGCCACGTGTCCAGACATCCCAAAGAACTACACAGCTGAGCCGTTCTTAGAGAGGGAGAGGCATTATCCCTGTTTTACAGCTTGGGAGAACAGTGTCACAAGGAGTTCAGGGAGTCACCCTGAGCTGCAGCAGCTCCTGCATTTCTGTGATGCCCAGAGCAGCCCCGAATTCCCCAGCCTTGCAGAGGGGAAGCAGCTCAGCTGCTCTGCACCTCCTGTGACACTCAGGTGTCCCCACACCGGACCAGGAAACACAACATCTGTAAGGTAGCACTCCCCTTTCCCCAAATCCTCCAAGCTGGAAGTTTGCACCTTTGTCAATGGATCAAAACTCTTATCAATGGATCAAAACTTGATTCAAAACTCACTGCAACAGAGCATCACTAGGAAATAACCCAGCTTCTCTCTTCCACTCCCACTGCCTCAGAAAGAGCTGAGCATTTGGAAAATCATTCCTTACACACTGATGCTCAGTGGCTGGAGCAGGCTTGGGTTTATTAATGGATGAGATCGTTCTAAACCACCTCCATCCGTCCTCGCTCCTACCCAAAAGAAAAATGAGATGGGGGAAGAAAATGAGACAAAGGCAACAGGAATGGAGGTGGAGGAGGGCTGAAAGGAAACATCCATTTCACAGAGCTCACATCAGAGCACAAAGCCGAGCTGCAAAAAGGACAAAAAGCAGACATGAAAAGCCATCAAAGCCTTTTCACGAGAATGACCGTCTCTCCCTGGGTCTCTTCCTCAGTCTGCCCCTGGGGACTGCCGGAACACATCCCAGCCTGCAGAGCAATTGCAAGAGGGCTTTGGGGTTATTTTTAAGATAGAGTCATTATGGCCCTTGTGACTCACTGGCTTGTAATGATGGAATTATGTTGTTTGATCTACACAGACACAGGCATCCAAATAATTTTTTTTTTTTTTAAAAAAAAAGGGATCCTGAGGGGGAAAAAATATTTCACAGAAAAAGCAGGACAAAAAAAGATGGTTCATTGGGGCAGGGTCTCATGCTGACACACAAGTACAGTGCCAGTTCTGCTCCTTGTTTTAACCTCCCCGTTTTAACAGCTCCTCACCCTGGGTGTCCTTGGCCCATTACAGGGCTGGTCCAAGGTGGTGACTGGACAGCAGTGGACCAGAGGATGTGCAGGGTCTGGGATAAATAGAAAATAAACCAAATGGAGACCAATCTCTGAAACACACTTCCTTCTCCTCCAGCTCCCTGTCCCCAAGGGCCTTTTGTGAACCAAGTTTGTCCTCATTCTCCTTCACAGCTCTTTTCCATGGATGGTCTTGGGCTGGTTTTCCTGGACAGAAATGGCAGTGGAAGACAGCTGGCAGGAAGGACACCCCAGGATGCTGCTGGGTGTGCAAATGCCAAGGCAGGATCAAAGTATTGCTTGTTTGATAACCTCCAAGTGATATTCCCAAATTAGAAACAGCAGTGGCCCCAAATGCACTTCAGCCACAGCTCGACTTGAAGGCTGATTTTCTAACACAGGCATGAAGGAGCCACTCCAGTGTCTGAGAGACCAGGCCAGAAGCCCCCAGAGCTGAGCCCAGCTCATGAGTTTTCACTCCTTTTTCACTCTTCATCACTTACATAAAGGAGCCAAGCAGAGTTGCCCTGGTTTCTGCTCCATATAAATCATATGGCCAGGGAGTGGGGATCATTTTGACAATGAATTAATATTTCTGGGTTGCTATTTCTGTTCCTTTGTTTGCCCAGACACAAAGGCTCAGCCCTTTGTAGTTCCCAGATCACAATGTCTATGTTGCATGAGATCATGTTTGTGCTTTTGGACATGGCTTTTTTTTTTTTTTTTTAACAGCTCCAATTGAATTCCCTCAACTCAGCACTTTCCTTCCTCTTGCTCTCAATTGATCAAACAATATCAAATAGAGCCCAGGAGCAGCACAGATACATTTCCCCCGTGTTTTTAATAAGGCTGGAGGAGGTAATTTGCTCTGTGTGGTAATTTTGGGGAAGTGAATTGGAAGACAGAGGAAGTACCTGACAAATAAGAGGCAGCTGGAACAGAAGTGGCTGCAGGAGGAGCTGGTGGACGAAGCAGCAGCAGCAGAAAAGACCAGAAAGAGGTGACAGTGACAGGAGGGACAAGTGGGGCTCAGAAATCATTCAGGGAAATTCTGGGCTTTGTTCATCACCATCTCCCCAGAGAGAACACTAGGCAAGGGGTGAGAATCATGGAATGGTTTGGGCATGAAGGGACCTCAAAGAGCATCCTGTTCTCCCCCTGCCATGGGCAGGAGCACCTTCCACTATCCCAGGATGCTCCAAGACCTGTCCAGCCTGGCCTTGGACACTTCCAGGGCTGGGGCAGCCACAGCTTCTCTGGGCACCCTGTGCCAGGGCCTCCCCACCCTCACAGGGAACAATTTCTTCCACACATCCAATCCAAGCCTGCTCTCTCTCAGTTTGAAGCCATCCCCCTTTGTCCTGTCACCACATGCTCTTGTAAAAGCCTACAGGATACAGAGCCTACAGGAATAAAGAGCAGAAGCAGCTCAAACGTTTCAAGAGAAACCATTTGTTCCAGGTAGCTTTGGAAAGGGGGGACAGGGATGCTGGGGGCATGAGGGCAGTGCTGGCACACCCTCAGTGACAAGCACAGGGATCCTGGACCCACAAGGTCAGGAGAGGAGCTCTGAGCCTGGATGGACCCTGACTGAAGGATTTCTGTGTGTTCACCCCCACCCTCTTGACACCGTGGAACAGATGAACATACCAGAGATCCCAGACAGACCTGGAGACTGTTTGGGATGGCCTCTGACTGCAGCAGGAGGCTCTCCCCGTGCTGACACTGCAGAGGTGCGAGGCAGCAAGCCAAAAGAATACTTAGGGTGCAGCAAAACTTAGAGAAGCAGATTTTACAGAGACAGACACTAATTCACTCAGTCAGAAACAAATCTCTAATTTCCTGGTCTCCCCACAGCTGGAATTTTCAAGAGGAAAGAGGATCAAAAAGCCCTGAAGGAGCAGAAATCTCCCCTCTCCATGCCAGCTCACATCCTCCCCATAGGCTCATAAATACCATATCCCCCAAACAGGAAAAGAGGAAATCAGGAGTGCTAATTAACAGTGTGTGCTTTACAAAGAGGGGCTCCCTCAAGCCCATTTCTCTCAGCATCCCTCCCCTTTTAACGAGCAGGGCAGGCAGGAGCTGCCCAACACGATGCTCCCAGCAGAGGGACAGGGTGGCTGCCACCACCTGCTGGGACACACAAGTCCAGCCCAGCTGTCCCACAACCACAGGGATTGCCTATAAAAAGAGCTGACAAGATTTTAAACAACTGCTACCAATAACCTTGCCTCACTCCAGCTTTTCCACTGACAGACATCTTCAGTTTGTTTTCATTTCTCTAATTGATATCTTATTAAATTCCCTATAAATAGAGCCAGCAAAGAGCATCGTGCAGGCAGTTGGGAGACCAGTGCTGGCAGCAAGATGTCCAAAGGGAGGAGAGGCAGGAATTCAGGAGGGAAATGAGTCATGTCCAGCTTGCCACAGACACCACACCAGCCTGGCATGGGGACACTGGTGCTACAGGAGACTTTCTTAGGGTGATTTGGCACCAGTGCCACCAGCTCAGCCTCATCCCTGGTTGTGCTGGGATGCCATAAAAGCCAAGCTCCTTTGGAGCACACAAACAGGTCCCACAGAGCTCATCCAAGGGAGGGTTTTGGCCTCTGCTACACAGCACACGTCACTGGTGCTGGCAGAACTCCAACTGACCTCGAGGGATGAGAGACACAAACCATCTGCACCCAAACAACAGCCTCCAGCAAATGTTTTCCCCTCAAGGAAAAAGGCTGAGCTGCATTGCCATGCTGGTCACCAGTGCCCAAGCCACCAGAGCCAGGAGCATCCTGCTGGGCTGCCCTCTCCAAAATAACCACTTCCTAAGTCTCATCCCACCTTGCTGTCACCACATCACCTCCCAAAAATCTCATCATGTCAGCTCCATGCTCTGGACTGGCCGTTCATGAGGAGCCAGTTGGATGCAGGGTCAGAGAGACTTTGTTTCGTTCACACCTTGTCTAAGGCTTTGGAGCTGACCTCTGAATTGAGGTGCACAAAGCTGACAACTGCTTTATTCCCATTTTTGAGATGGGAAACCAAAGCAGAGCAGGAGTAAGTGGTCTATCTAAGCTCACACTGGAAGCAGGAGCCAGAAAAGGGGCAGTCCCAGATCGGAGCATCCTTCCTCTGCCCTTGCAAAAGGACTGGCAAGAAAATCTAAGAGAAACCCCTGAGCAGTGCAGGTGTTCAGCTTTCCAAAGCAGGGAAGAAGTGCAAGGACAGCACGAGGGATGTGCCTGAAGTGCTCATCCAGTGTCAGCAGCCTGAAAACTTGCCCAGGTGTTTGCTCAGGGCCTCTGTGTTCTACCCTGGATCCTCCAGTGCCAGACATCCCCAAAGGCCACTGCAGGAGCTTCCCTTCAGCTTCCCAACCTTAAGGAGAGCGTTAAGAAAAAGAAGACAAATCAATAAACCAGGATTTTGCTTTGTTACTTTGCAAGTGCAACTTTTGTGCAGCAGCTGCCCTGCCCCGAGGGCTGCAGGCAGAGAAACCCCATTGTTATCGTGTCCCAACAGTGGTTTTGGCCCAGTAATTAACCACAAAGTTTATGATACTTCTCAAGAAAGCTGCCCATAAATAACCCCGTGGAACTTGAACTGACTGCAAGGTACTTTTACTTTCACTGAGCATTGTTGTGACCTCTGTCAGCTCAGGTGGAGGAGAGGGCTGTGGTTTTACAGTCACTGTCTGATAACCCCGTGGAAAACTGGAGAGTTTTTTCCCAAGTCATACACTGTGAAGTAGTTACTGTAAATGAACATTTCCATTAAAGCTGCACTCCAAACTAAAGCTGGGAAATGAGCAATATTGTGCCAATTTGAGGTGGAGATGTGAGGCAGAGCAGGAAGCTGAGTGACCCCACCACAGACACTCAGTGAATCAGTCACGATGCAAAGGACACCCTAAGTCTGCTCCCAGCTGTACAGAACCAACTCATCTGCACAAAACTAACAAAAGTAGTTATTAACAAAACATCCAATGATAGAACTGTGCTTTAAAAAAATAAATTGCTGACCATCCAGTGTCCCAAAGAATTTTGGACAAGCTGGGCCCCTCTTGTGCCATCCCCACAACTTCCCTGGGAGGGTGGGGAGGCCCTGGCACAGGGTGCCCAGAGAAGCTGGGGCTGCCCCATCCCTGGCAGTGCCCAAGGCCGGGTTGGATGGGTCTTGGAGCCCCCTGGGACAGTGGAAGGTGTCCCTGGCTGGGACCAGGTGGTCTTCAAGGTCCATTCCAACCCAAACCATCCCATTGCACCATTAGCACCCTCTCAATGCCATTCTGCTCCAGGCTCCCCCCTCCACCTTGCAGCATGGACAAGTATTGTTACTCCATCAAAGAAAGAAGCTAAAACAGACAGGGATTGATTGCTGCCCCCAAAATCCCACTGGGAATTCTCTCTCCAAGCCAAACACAACAAGCAGAGCCCTCAGTGCTGTGCTCAGACAGCCCCCGACCTCCTCCTGCTGCTTCTATATGATAAATTCCATCGTTTCGTGGTTTGTTATTTTTTTAGGAATGAAAATAATCCTTGCCCAGATATCCAGGGATCACAATGCCATCTCCAAACAAACACTCCACTCGCTGGCAAGGAGCTTTGTTAACACAACTCAACGTGCTGAACTCTGCACGCAGTTTGAACACATGTTGGAGTTACAGAGATTATCTGGAGCCCTGGATCCTTTTTTAAACCAGGCTCTTTGTGGCTGCATTCAAGCCATGCCCCCCAGCAGCACTGAACAGGCAATGGGCACCATTTGCCACCCAGCAGCTGCTCCAAGCCCTGCCAGAGCATCCACGCCCAGAAAGGCACAAGAAGATCTCTTGGATTGCTCTGGTGCCTCATGGGGGGAAAAAAAAACAAAAGTGAAAAAAGGGCAAACAAAATTTAAAAATGAAGCAAGAGAAAAGCTTTGATCCAAGGATTTTCTTCCACACCCAGCCTACAGTTTCAATGATCTTAAAACCATTTTGCACCCATGCAAAAACTCCTTGTGCTCCATTTACTCCAGAGCACAGAGAGAAGTCAGATTGCACTCGGTGCCCATGGGCATTCATTCAGGTTGTCTCAGCCCTCCCTTTTCTCCATCTACAGACATCCCAATCCTTACCTCCTGCAGGGAGAGGGACATGCTCTTCCAAGTCACTGATCTGCCAATTTCCATTTCCAATCATATGTCTCCCAGCATTCCCAAACTGTTACCCTGTGTTTCTTTGCCTGACACGTTGTAAAAATAACCCAGACTGCAAAGCTTAGTTGATGTTTATAGGAGGCTGTGGAAACTTACAGCTCACAATAATTAACTTTCAATAAAATGTTAAGCTACATTAAATACAAAATAGAGGACAGTTTGGGGAAATGCTCCAAAATCCACTGGTGGAAGACTCTGGGAACAAATTAGTGACATCTATTAATGGGAGAATCTCAGTGGATTAGGTGCACGAACAAAAGTAATAATAATTAACATTAATCACATGAAGCATAATTGACTTCCAAATGCTTCTGACATTATTTTCCTAATGAAGATGCTGGAAACTCATCAGAGCTGGCCAGAGAGCTTATCTGGGAACACCACAGCCAGCAGGATTAGCTTAGCACAGAGCGTGATTCACCCCGAGGAAGAACTGCTCGTCCTTCCCAGCAGCAGGAAGGAAATTTTTGACTTTTTGCTGCTCTTTCATCCCTTCCCAGGCATCTGCAGCCCAGCCTGGGCAGGGGGACCCTGGAGGGACCCAAGACTGCCAGGAGTTGCCCTTTATATAGCTCCGTGCTGATTCACTTGTGGCCATGGGAGAGCTGTCCCTCCCCGCTTTGCTTTGGGTTCATCCTGCCTTCAAGTGATGTTACCTCTGAGAAAAGCTCAGCTTTGCCCCCCTTGCACGTGAAGCTGGGCACAGCATCCTCTCCAAGCTGACTGCTCTGGAATCCAAGCCTCTTCCTCTGGGTGAAGTGCCTTTTCCACAAAACCTTTCTGCAAATAGCAACTTACTCCACATTTTGCAAGGTGATTTGTCATCCCCTGGAGATGGTCTAATATTGCAACCACTCTGCAGCACCAGCCCCTCTCCTTGCTGGAAAAGGGTCCTGTGGAAACTGGCACTTTCTGCCCAGTGAAATGAGGGGTGGCCACAGGCTCCATCAGACACAGGTTGAAAACCAATTTATGGACAAAGTGAACCTCACTTTTGCAGCAGTTTTTCCCAAGCCTGAGCACCCCACTATCCCACCAGTTCCCTGTCAGTTCCCTGTCTCCTGTCAGCCCCAGAATATCTGTCCATGCTGATGTATCCAAAACACATCCACTGGTGTCCACAGTGCTTCCCTAGTCCCCAAGGATCCCACTCACTCATTTATCAGAGTATCCCTTTCCCCCATGGGGCCCTAGGACTGTTCCTTTCAATTCCCCCAAGCCCAGATCCTGCCTGAAAAACCACATAGAAATATAGAATGGTTTAGATTGCAAGAAACCTTAAAGATCATCCAGTTCCACCTCCTGCCATGGGCAGGGACACCTTCCACTGTCCCAGGGTGCTCCAAGCCCCATCCAACCTGGCCTTGAACACTTCCAGGGATGGGGCAACCACAGTTTCTCTGGGCTACATTTTCCAAGGCCTCCCCACCCTCACAGGGAAGAATTTTTTCCTAAAATCCAATCCAAACCTCCTCTCTCTGTTTGAAGCCATTCCCCCTTTGTCCTGTCACTTCGTGCTCTCATCAAAAGTCCCTCTCCATTTTTCTTGTAGGTTCCCTTCAGCTATCATGCATCACCCAGCCCGAAAGGAGACAAAGTGAGCACTGCTGGCTGCTCTGTGCCTGGTGACACCTCAGGTCACCACCAGGTGAGCTCAGCACAGGGCAGCCACTGCCATGAGACCACCAGCACCAGCTCGTTGGGGTCTGTTCCCAGTGACCACCAGCTGGAATAACGAGGATGAGTTTGATCGTCATCTGTCCCTCCCTGAGGAACAATGCAGCCTTTCAGCAACAACAGTTCATGGGGAATTAACCTCCCCAGCATGGCACGGTGTCACACAGCCCATCCCCTGCCTGGCTGATGGCCTTTGTCTCCCCTCCCTGTTCAGCTCCAACAGCAGTGGCCCTCATCAACACCTCCCCGGGGAATGTGGAGAGGACGTTCCCACCCAGCCGTGCTTCTCTGCAAACTGCCCCTCACCATCCTCAGGGAGGTTTGGACTTTCCAGTCGTTGCAAAAATCCCTCTCATGCCAGCTCCAACAGCCTGTGGGAGACAAGTTTGTTATGGAGAATCCACATCACATTTTTCCACCCCAAACACTCTCTGGTTTGTGCCCTCTCCACCCTCCTGTGCCTTTCTCTCTCCCAGACAAGCTGGTGGGGAACTCCATAGGGTTTTTCTCCCCCCTCGAGCAGATGTTCCATCTGCTTTTGTTGGTACAAGATGCAGGTCAAGTCCTGGCAATGCACACAAATCCTGAGCTGCACAGCTAATGACGAGCATCTGCATCCAGAATTAATCCAGGAGGTGGGAAAAGGCACATCCAACAAGAAAACACAAACCCCCCTTTCTAATTGTTCAGTGCTAGCACCAAAACATTCATTTCCCAGAGTTTCCAAGAGGTGGGAGAGGTGCCTGGGCTGCTCAGAACCTCCTGGTGCGGAGAGGGGAGCGGGGTTAACAAATCCCTCGTTCCACACCAAAGCGTTACATTCTGGAAGACATCCAGAGAGAGATCCTTTCTCTTCAAGAACAAAAGGAATGGCTTCTTGTTTTCAGGGAAGCTCTGCAGACTGTGGCATGACCCAGGCTGGCAGCTGATGTGACATCCCCAGGAATTTGCTACAGGTGATGGAGCTTCTGCCACTCGTTGTACCACCCCCACCACCATCCTTTTGTTGTGGCTGAGCTCTGGACCACGTGCCACGTTCCCTTCCAGCCTGTCTTCTCCATCCCAGAGCTGCTCCTGCACTGCCCAACCATCCCTCCCTCATCCCTCCCAGCCCCCTTGGCACCATGGTTTGGATGGTCTGCAGCTCGGAAGGGCTGGATCTCCGAGCACTTGGAGAGGCGGTGAGGTGCCTCCACGCAGCCCACGCTGCTCCGAAGCCTGGGAGGCACCAGGAGAGCCAGCCAAGCTCTGCAGCTTCCTGGTGGGGTTCTCCAGCGATGCCAAAACCTCTGAGACAAAACCTGCTCAGCTTTGTGTCCCCACAGGGACATCGGGGACAGCAGCTGAACCCACACACTCCTTGTCCCATCCTCGCCTGCCTGCGTTGTCTCCTGTGTCTGGAGGATCCTTTGGGCTTTCCACTGGCCTCTTGACATTTATTCTTCCCCATCCCAGGCTCCCAAGTAGCTCCAGGGAAGATTCATAGAAGCTTCCTCACATGAACAGAAGGGGACAGCATCCAAGAGAGTTCCCAGTGATCCGGCTCCCATGGGTCATCCATTCCCCGAGGCAACATCTGGAGCCTCATAGCAGCTGGACTGCTCCCTCCTGATGGTCTGAAGAGGTCTAGAAGTATTTAACACCAAAACCTCAGGTCTTGTGTTCCCTACCCTTTTTCCAGGGAATTTACAACAAGGATATTTGAAGTAGCAAGTCCAGAGGAGCTGCTGACTGTTACTAACTCTCCACTTCATTTTTTTTTCTCTCTAAGTTCTCATTTTACAGTCAACTGTTGTTTTCCTCGTGGAGGATAAATGATCTGTTGACATCCTGAAGGTAGAGAAAATTCCCAGTGGGCAGGTCTTCCTAAGAGACTGCAACAAAACCAACCTGACATGGCATATTTAATATCTGTACGGTTGGGAAAAAAGTAAGTGTGAAGAAAAAAGGCAGCAGTACTTAAATTTTAAGGCTTCACAACAAAGCAGAACAGCAAACAAGTTACCCAACACAAGTCACCTTTAGGCTACAGCCATGTATTTTTAATGGCAAGGCTCAAGTAAATTTTTTATCACTGTTGTCTCAGTGTAATCATCAGATTACAGAGCCTCCTGGAAACAAGAGGCAGCGGGAGGAGATCCCCGCTGCCCAGGACGAGGTGTCTCCCACTCAGGCTGCTGAGGAGATGCCCCTGCTGGGTGTGACCCCAGCCCTTCCCCAAACCCTGGGGATGCCTGCAGAGCTCCCGAATCCACAGGGATGGTTTGTAAAGGCTCCAGCTCCAGCCGATCACACAGGATTGGTGCTACTTCCCTGCCTGTGCGGGACAACTCCATCCATGAACAGAGAGCAGAAAGCTGAGCATGGAAAGGTCATTATACCTGGGAGAGACCCCTGCCAAAAATGATGGCCTATCTGGGCTGTCTTCCTTCCTGCTGGCAGCCCAGGGCTGGTTCACATGTTTCCCAGGACACAGACTCCCACATGGACAGGCTCCCACCTCACAGCCCCACCAGCCACCCCAAACTCCCCTGACGCTCTCCCAGGCTTTCTTCCGCCTGAGCCACACACGCTGGCTGGGGTGAGTGTCCCCAAAGCCACACGGGGCTGTCAGTTAAGGAGATGTCCACTTCCTGCCTCCCACTTTTCATTATTTACAGGACTAAAATTTGCTTCTCCATGGAGCAGGGCCAACAGCAGCAAACGACTGCTTCTTCCCCCTCCTGAGGGCCCAGGGCCCAGCACACAGAGAAGGCATTACAGCTATGTAACCTGGGGTCACGTTTCACCCTGGACTCAATTACCAAGGGTTAAAAATGGAACAAGTCTTTACTTTCCCATAGGAAAGTTGCTCTCTGTTGCCCACGGCCTGCAGCGGCCTCCTGACACTTCCACAGCAAACAGCATCCTCCTCAGCTGGGATTCAGAGGGAATTTCTCCAGAGTGCCTCCCATGCTGGCAGCTCCCCAGCAGACAGCTCCTCTCCAGGCCACCACATCCTGCTCCCTCGAAGCGCCCGGGGTGGCTGCTCCTGCTGGGGGGGAAGCGCCTGGCAGCCCTCACACAGCAGCAGCAAAAACTGCAAAATCATCACAGCGCTCTCCTGCAAAACCCCCCTCACACAAACAGGCCCCAGAAAGAAGATGGAGATGATTTCTGCTGGGAAAGGGGATACAGGAGGAGCTGGAGTGGGGCACAGCCTCTCTGGAGGGTGGCAAGTGCCAGGGGCAGAGCTCCATGCCAACAGCAAACTCCTGCTGGCATCCCAACAGCAGGGATGTGAAAATCACCCCTCTTGGAGCACTGACAGCATCATCACCAAGCCCTTCACAGCTGCCTTGGGCCCTGGTGCAGGCACAGCCCATCCCAAGGTTCATTTCCCACATCCACACCAGCACAAACACATTGGGTTTTCTGTGCACGGCCCCGCTCATTTACCCCCCACTGCTGCTCCTTCTGCATCAGCCAGGTCTCCCCTAAAAGCTTCAAGCAACGTGATGTGCATGGAAGAAAAATGAGGGAGATGTTTTAGTGGCACAGCTGTTGGAAGCAGAGTGAGAAAACACAGCAGCCCTGGGGCCGGGAGGGTTCCCAGCTGGGCTGGGGGACTCTGGAGCTGCTCCTGCACAAGGCCTGGGCACAAAAGCTTGTTGGTAGGAGGAGGAAGAGCTCCATCCACAGATGAGTGATGAGTCCCATTTATAGACCCTGCTGCTGAGTTTGCCAGCTCTGTGTAGCTCACGCAGTGGAGCTGAAGGAGCCCCACTCATGCCCACCCCATCCATGGGCAGCTTTGCCCCCTGCCCACCCTGCCCACCACTCCCTCACCCTGCCCACCACTCCCTCACACTGCCCTACAGCAGAGCTGGACACTTCATGAGTGTCCTGCTGACCAGGGCTGGGACAGTCCATCCCTGCAGAGATGCTGGGACAGTCCATCCCTGCACAGATGCTGGGACAGTCCATCCCTGCACGGATGCTGGGACAGTCCATCCCTGCAGAGATGCTGGGACAGTCCATCCCTGCACAGATACTGGGACAGTCCATCCCTGCACGGATGCTGGGACAGTCCATCCCTGCAGAGATGCTGGGAGAGTCCATCCCTGCAGAGATGCTGGGACAGTCCATCCCTGCACGGATGCTGGGACAGTCCATCCCTGCAGAGATGCTGGGACACCTTTGCTGCTCCTGAATGCACTTGGGCAGTGCAGAGGAGAGAAGGGGCAGCACAGACCGTCCTGGGGAAGGAGTTTGGGTGTCCCCTCGCTCACATGGGCAGGATGGGGGCCAGGTCTCACTCGCTGCAGGGGTCAGGTTTCCAACAGCTCTCGCTGGGACACATCCCCAAAGAGCTCAGCACCCAGCACAGGAGAGGGGGCAGGAGACCTGGTCCCCAGGGTGCAAACCCCAGGATCCAGAATACTCCAGAAAAACACACACAGCACCGTCTATTCTCTCTCCCACACACACTGCAGCATATATAATTTCCACCACAGCAAGGGGAGAGATATACATCAATGATCCTCTTTCATTTCTCTTGCTGAAAGCTGCTGGCTGCAGAATTTGGCAGCCAGGGAGCTTTGGTACAGCTCACAGAGCCGCTCCAAAGGGGAGCATCAGCTCCACACACGGTCCCATCCCTGCCCTCTGCCCTGTAGCAGCCCAGCCTCATTTCTATAGCTCATTAAAGAGGGATAAAAGTAACCTTTAAAGGTTGCTTTCATGTGAAACAAGTCTAAAACCAAACAATGACTTGGCAAAGAGCGAATTGGATTTTTTTAAAGCAATGCATTTTACTGGAAATCTTATTTCTTTCCTTTTTTATTTTTTTTTCCCTTTTTCTCCTTTTGAGCCTGATGGTGGATTATTTTTCCTTGACACAATCCCGCCTCCGCTGTGATAGATGACGGCACATTTAGCAGTGTTCAGCCAAAACTTTTTATCTCCATATGGAAGATGGATGGACGAGGACTCTGAAGCCCGCATCAATTCCTTCAAGAACAAACAAGGATCCAGCCCAAACCCCCTCCCAGGTTTGTTTAAAATACACAGAGCACAGGGCAGACGATGTGATCCCATCGAGCTCCATCCATCTGGCACCATTTTTCAGTGTTTATGAAGCCAAAGGGAACGTGCACTGCCGGAGACCTCCAGCCATCTCCCTGGAAAGCACGAGGGAGCTGCAGCTTGGATGGGCTCTGTGCTGGGGGCCAGGGCTGCCTGCACCTTCCCATGCCTGTGTGGGGCAGGGTGGGAGGCTAAGGAGGTGTTCCCAGCTGTCTGAGCAGGGATCTCACACAGCTCCTTGAGGGCAGAGGCTGGAACAGCCAGAAAAGAGCCAAATGGCACTTGGGAAAAAAATAGCAGGCACTGCATCACTGCAGCAATCCTTCCCAGGAATGGACAGTGCAGGAGAGTCAGCCTGGATAAGCAAAGCAGAGCAGGAGATCATGGAATCATAGAATGATTTGGGTTGGAAGGGACCTTAAAGGTCATCTACTTCCAACCCCCTGCCATAGGCAGGGACACTTTTCACTTAACCAGCAAGATGAGCAGCTCTGGACTTGAACTTCCTTGCATCACCCCAAGCCACACACATTTGCTGAGGTGAGGGAGCAGGTGATGCTCAGGACTCCAAGGGAGTCAAGGAAAACGGGAAATCCATCATCACCACAGCTCTGTCTTTCTTGTCTTTGCTTCTCACAAGAGATGAGCCACAAGCCTTCCAGGAGCACCTCCAGGAGTGCCACATCCCACAGAACCAGCTCCCAACCCCCTGGCCACTCTGGTAGTGCCCCTTCCCACCTGAACCAACAAGGACAAAGAGCAGAGGCTGCAGGTGAATTTTCCTCCCTGTGAGAGGTTAGCAGAACTCCAGAGAGAACTTGCTGGGGGTGCAGTAACCTGGAGCAGGTAGGGCACAAATGCCACCACGGGATGGACACGAGAGGTGCAGGGGGCTGAGGGTTGTACACCTGTAAGGAAAACGTCATGGCCACGTCTTGGCACAGGGTGCAGCAGCAACAGCCATCACACAAAACAACACATGCACCACAGCACTCCCACACCTCATTAATAATGTCTGGGGCTCCCAACACAGCATGCCAGAGAAGTTACCTAACCAGCAATAAAGACTCCTTTGGCCCTGTCTCTGGTACAAAAGCCAACACTCCTCATCTCATAAAACACAGAAAGCCCCCAGATGTTTATGAAACTCCTTTGGGCAGCTCAGTGCAAATGTTGTTTACTATCAAAGCACTGGGGATCAAACCTGACCATGCAGCTGACAGGAGCTGTGCAGATGTTGTCATGAGCAGAATGATCCTCCCCAGCTGCCCTCGAGCCACCAGCTCCTGTCACTCCAACCCACTGAACACGTCTGCTTCCAGTGAAACACCCACTGTCCAGCGAGAGCAGCAGGCAGGAACTACTTTAGATTAGGTTTAGGTGGGATATTGGGAAGGAATCCTTCCCTGTGAGGATGGGGAGGCCCTGGCACAGGGTGCTCAGAGAAGCTGTGGCTGCCCCAGCCCTGGAAGTGCCCAAGGCCAGGTTGGATGGAACTTGGAGCACCCTGGGATAGTGGAAGGTGTCCCTGCCCATGGTAGGGGGTGGAATGAGATGGTCTTCAAGGTCCCTTCCAAGCCAAACCAACCATTCCATCCAGTCTATTTACACAAATGGATGGATGGATGGATGGACATGCAGGTCAGTGGAAGCTGCTGCCCACACAGGGCACATCCACACGGGCATCATGGGAAGACTTTCTGCATCCACATGGCTCCTGCTGTTCCCAGGCACTCCTTTGAAGGCTGGAGTGCCCGTGGGTGCCCTGCAGCACCATCCTGCAGGCCTGAGCACAGGGACTGCTGGCACCAAGCTGGCATCACACAGAGGAGCTCCTCAGGGATCTCCCAGTGCCAACCACCCTCCCAGCTCCATGGCAGGGACCTGGCCAAGTCAACACAGAGTGTATTTGCTGCTCCTAGGAAATGCTTTCATTTTCCCCTCTCCTCCTCCGTGTTCAATTCGAGAGAGCAGCAGCGAGCTCCGAAACGCTCCCTCCATGTGGTGCTGTTAACCATGGGAAGAGAACACACGCTAGCTTGGACAGATCATTATCCCTTCATGCACGGGGCTGAGGAAGGGGGTGGCAGTCTATAATGACGCTAATTAAGTCCTTAAGTGTCTTGGTAAAAAGCAGGTAAGACTTCAGCAGAAGGCAGAATATTCCATTAGGGCAGGCTTCACCGTAGACACAATGCTGCATAATGGGATCCTGTAATTATGCCTGCACTGCAGAGACTTTTAAAAAAAGGAACCCTGTTTTACATTCTCGAATGCAAACAGCATGAAATGATGTTGCTTAGAAACCTTTACACTCCTACAGTGTGTGCAAAAAAGTTATTCCAGACATCTGTATTTAAAATAAAATTTAAAAACAATCCTACCGCACACACTCACATGGATCTTGGCTTCACGTTGAGTGATGAAGCCTATGAAATGTCAGAGGAAATTTAAATTAAAAAAAAAAAAAAGACACATGCATTAAAAAAACTTGAGCAGCTTGTTAAGTCATTTCAGGTTATGTCTGGTACTGTTCCACCTCACCCCTTCACACAGAGTTCCATCTCCGTGGATTGCCATTCGTACCAATCCAGACTGAGAGGCTCATAATTACTTCCCGAGTCATGCTGACCTCGAATACCTGGAAAATATTTTCCTTTCTTGAGAAGCCACCCCCATTTTCACTCCAGAACTGGCACACAGCGAGCAGAGCACTGTCCAGGTGCTGGAGACACAAGAAAACCCCTTCAGCCCAGACAATATCACAATTTTGTGGACAAGTCACAGTGCAGGGCACAAGACCCAAACCCCCACTGCCACTCTTCCAGGGCTCACCTCAGGCTGAGCAGGGTGGAGGGACACTCAGTGCCCTGAAATTTCCTACACCCAAGGCAATACAGGCAGATCTGCAGCAGCACATAAACAGCATTTCCCTGAGCATCATCCTGATCCTCCCTCCCGTAATCCGGGCACTGCATCCCACAGAGATGTCAGGGCCCGGGGGGGAAAGCTTTGTCTCAATCCAAGCAGGCAGGAGGGATGCAGCTTTTGGATGGGGCTTTCTGATGGGGCTTTCTGCACCCACAACATCCAGCAAATCAAGAGGAATTGTTGGCTTCTCTCCATGTATCCAAACCCTGGCCCTGACTGGAGCCCCTGGCACGGCGCAGCCCTGGGAGCCCCAGCCAAGGCTGCCACTGCCTCCCACCCACCCATCACTCTCCCCACCATCTCCTCCTCCTCCTCCTGCTCTCTGAAAAGGTCACCCCTCTCTGCCTGGCAACGGGAAGCAGCAGGCATGGCTGATGGATGCGTCACAGCTGCCACCACGCTGGCACGGCAAAGGCCAGCGCTGGGGATGTGACAGACCTGAGGCACAGGGATGTGTCCCAGCCAGCTGCGCCTGCCACGATGCCCAGCACTGAGCCCATCCCCTTTCCCCCTCCCAAACCCCACAGCTTGCAGGTTTGCAGGTTTGCTGGCACCCTTTTGTCATTGCCTGCTGGCAGAGGGGTATGGAGACCAGAGATGGAGCCTGTGCCCTCGTCCACAGAGAAACGGGGACATCCCGAGGGATGAGCAAACGTGGAAGCTCCTACAGGGAAAGCCTTCACTCGTGGCAGATCAGCTGGTGTGCCTCTGATGCAGTGGCCACACTCAAGATTGTCTGAACTGTGCTAAGGAGTTCAAGCAGTGCCAGGGGATGTTAGGTTGGAGATCAGGGCAAGGTTCTTCCCCCAGAGGGTGCTGGGCACTGCCCAGGCTCCCCAGGGAATGGGCACAGCCCCAAGTCTGCCAGAGCTCCAGGAGTCTTTGGCCAACGCTCCCAGGGATGCCCAGGGTGGGATTGTTGGGGTGTCTGTGCAGGGCCAGAGCTGGACTGGATGATCCTTGTGGGTCCCTTCCAGCTCAGAATATTCTGTGATTCTACGAACAAAACCCCTGAACAAGGCAACTTTTTTCAGCTCTGCTGGTACCTGCTCTCTCAGGTCTCTTCCCAGATTCAAACCTCAAGACTATAGCAGCCAGAAGTAATTTGTCTTTAAATTACCCTTCAAAAATGCCTCTTTTGCCTCTACCCACCACAAAGAACCTCCTCACAAGAGCAGGTTAACTGTTACGACAATTTAAATGGCAGAGAAAACACTTTCTCTGCACACAATTTTCTGCTGACACCCGGGAAGGTCCACAGGCAGCATCACTGGGAACTCCAGCTCACACTCTTGGCTCCTGCAGGTGTTTCATCCTCCTGCCAGGGAGCTCTTCCTGGTGGTGCAGGTATCTACAAGCTGCTTCACCCACAGATGCCAAGGATCCAAAGCTGGAGCCTCACTCTCCCTGTCCCCAGGCTTTGCAAATTCCTTCGCATTGCTCTGGGGCAGGAAGTGTTGCTCACACCTGGGTGCAACAGACTTTAAAGCACTAAGGTGCTTTAAAGCCTTCCAATAAAACAGGCATGAAAATTGTTATCATCAAGTTGTGAGAATGTGTACATCATCCAGAAGGCAGATGTTGGCCAGCTGCTGAAGGCAGAGGGTTGGTGAGTTCCACACCTCACCGTGCTCTGGTCCAACTGGAGCACACTGCAGGAACACATCCTTCCTTGGGGAATGTGCACGGAGCTGGGGCCTGGGCAGCCCTCCTCTGCCAGCTGCTCTCCTCCCACTGGGACAGGAGACAACCTCTGCACAGGCACATTCTTCTTCTGTCTTCGATTATTGTTAAAAATAATCAATAAGAGCGATGTGGTTCGGGCTGTTCTCAGCGTTGTTCGCTGTGGGGTGAAGTCCAGATCAGATTAAATGCAATTCCATGTGCACGGGGCTGCTGCTCTGCCAGGGCTTGGGGGGTGTGGGAGCACAGTCAGGGCTGTGCTGCCCCTCAGAGACACACAGGACAGGGCACACACACAGAACGCACTGACAGCAAGTGGCAGATGAGAGAACGTGCACAGAAATGGAAAATGAAGATAAGGAGCTGGGTGTCCCCACGTGAGGGACTGGAAATCCTGTGAGCTTGGAAATAATGAGAGAATGTTCAACCCACTGTATCCACACAACATCAGTCATCTCCACTCTGGTACCTGCAGAGCCACCTGAAAACTCAGTCTGTGCTCCCCAAATCTTCTGCTCATTATTGAAGTTCAGGTGAAAACCACAGCAACTACAAAGTTATTTTTCCTAATCCCCATAGAGTGAGAGCAAACAGTTAAAGGATAAGCCCAAAGTCTGAAAGACAACGCTGCCAAATAAAACATCCTGGCAACTTCTGCCCATGGCTCCAGAACAAACCTCAGAACAGCAAGGAGGTCTCACTCCTCTGTGCACTTGCACTTGGAGGGGCCAGAGCACATCTGATTTCTTATGGATAACTCAGCAAAGCACAGGTTTCATCTGGCTGCCCTCTGCATGGATAATGGATGTTTTACAGGGGATGGCTGGGTGAGCAGCCAAGAGAAATACAGCAAAAGCCTAAAATTGCTATGAGAGATGGGAAGTCGGATGAGCAGCACCTGCAGAGCCCACGGGATCTCTTCACCTCCTTTCCCAAGAACCCAAGGCTGTAAAACCTTTGAAGCTGTTTCTGTAATGCCTTATTTAAAAGCCAGTTCTAAAGGCTTGATCCAACACCCACAGCCATGCAGAACACTCCCAGCAAAGAGTTAAACACAGGAAACCTGTTGATTAATTTACAGGCAACAAGCTGCACTAATAAAGCCCTGGGGACCTTAATCAAGCTGTTTGCTGGTTGCCAGACCAAAGCAGGAAGATGGGCAGAGCTGTCAGGATGGATTAGTGTTTGCCCACTGGCAACACTGCTCCTGAATGGAAGAAAGGGGGGCAGAAACACACACAGAAAGGTCTTTTCCAGCCTGAACCATTCCATGATTCTCTCCATGCAGCTGCAGGACACGGAGGGGAAATGATGTGCCTGGCCAGAGCCTGAGGCCGGATGGCTCTGGAGCTCCCAACCTACACAGGGAGTGGGTTTGTATCTTGGGTTTTACCTCCATTGTTTGCAATTCCTTCCGAAAAGCTGGGAAGGAGCAATTTCTTCCTTTTTTTTCTCTTTTTACAAAGATCCCGTCCTTTTCCATTCAATGATTTTTCCTGCCCCCCATTCTCCTCCTATTCCACAGAGAGCTGAATGAAATAAAGTTGTTTGTAAGTGACCCCATTTTGAGGGGCTTGGGTGACACACATTGGGGTCAGGACACTTTGCAAACTCAGCTGAAGTTCAAAAGGACCCATTTCCTTTCATTGTGACAACAAGGCTTGACCCAGGTACCTTTTTCTTCCTGCAGCATTTACAGTTCTGACACAGCACCCTGAGCTTAATGCAGCAGAATCCAAACAAACCCTCTGTCTTCCCATCCCTTAACTAACTGCAAGGAACCCAAGTGGAATCAGTGCCTGAATAAGTCAGAATTACAGAACAAACTCTGTTTCTCGTTATCTGCAGGGAAAGTTTTCACCTTTTAAGTAGCTAAACTTTATTTAACCTGGCAATCTTCTTCATCAGAACAGGTCCCTCTGTGCTGCCTCTGCCTTGAGATTCCAGTTTAACAGGCTGCTGTGTGTCCAAGAGGATGTGGAGAAATTAAAACACCTGACTCCACACAGGAACCAGCAGAGAAGCCCAAAAGATTGATTTTATTTTGCTAAAGCTTAACAGGCCAAAACAAAGAAGCAGAGAATTGCTCAACTACGTGTCTTACTGACATCAGGTATGTTTGAACGAGGCCATTTCCCCCACCAGGAATGAAATATCCTGTGGGAATTCCTGCAGTTGGTGTAAGTTGCTATAGATGCACTCATGTCATCACAGCTTTGATAATTTACACCAGCCAAAGATGCCCTTCTCCTGCATTTACAGCTCCCCTGGACACCACAAGGGACACAAGCAGGATGCTGGCACCTCCTGATTTGTACCCATGAAGGGATGAAGGGGATGGTGAGCACCACGAAAATGCAAATGCAGCTGAGGTTTAGCAAAAGCAATTATGAGAAACAAGTAGTGGAAATAATGATTCACCAGGAACTGAATCAGATGTTGAGCCCAGTCCTGCACTCAGTGGATTTGGTGATGGCAGTGAGGATTCCAGGCCTGTAGAAGTGATTTTTAAAGCTATTTAATTGCACAAAAGGCCCAGTGATGGTTTTGCCACACCACATTTTTTGTCTACCCTGACTATCTCTCAGACAGACCTTGGAAAATGCTTGTGGCATCCTTCTCTCCCCACCAAAACTTGGAGTCAAGAAGAAACATTACATAACATGGGAGCCAGATGGGAAGAGCTGTGTGAAAGTTTGCACCAAGCCAGAGGCCAGGCTGAGTGAATGGCTCAGTCCTTCTGAACAAAAATACCACAAATATACCAGCATTTCCTCAGAGAACTTTCAATAAGCTTTCGAGAACACTGGCAGTGTCACACATCCACGTTTATTGTTGGAAAATGTGCAGACACAGAAATGCACGAGCTTGCTCAAGGTAAAGAACTCCTGTTCCTGCCCTGAAGAGGACACTGGATGCTCTCAGTCACTCCCTCCTCCACCTGGAGAGGAAACATTCCCCAAGCACAGCCAAACTCCACATCAGCTCCAGCTGAAGGATTTTCTCTGGCCAGAGACGCCAACACCAGGCCTGTGCCTGGAGCTGGAGAGAGCCCAATGACCAGGAACACCCCCATGAGCCAATATTTCCACTGCTCTCACTGGGAACAGGATCAGAGTGGGGAAAGGCTGTCAGAGAACCTGGCAGGGGCTGAGGGCCATCAGACCTGGCTTAGTTCTTGTCACACCAACTGAGCACAACGACCTGGCTCCCTCAGTGTCAGTGCTCCGTCTGCAAAGCCTCAGGTTAAAACATTACAATTACAGAATAAAGTCAAGTGTCAAGTGAGTCACTACCATAAAGATGAAATAAGAAGGCTCAGCTCAAATCCCTCCATCCCACTCCAGGCTCAGCAGCCAAGACTTTTCCCCCATCAGCTGCAAACTTCCTGCCTTGCCAGTGAAATCACAAGCAAAAAGCCAACAGAGGATTTTTTTCCCCCTCAGTGTTCAAAGCCTGTGTGCAGCAGTTGGATTCCCACAGGCTGTAATTTCACCAGCCCTCAGATAGCCCAAACCTCTGCCAGAACTCTGTTAACACCACCCTGACACACAGCATCTGTGTGCTGGGAATTATTCCTGCTTCTCTCCCCTCCATTAGGAGAGGTGGGGAGGAGGATTTTTGAGGCAGGTGAGTCTCCTTGAGGGAGAAACACAGCTCCAAACACAATACAGGAGGATTTTCTGTCACAAAGGGACTGGTGAGGTGACACAGATGAGCAAACTACCTGAAATAACCAGAAAAATGGGCTCCTTGGAAATCCCTCCCCACCTTCTATTCCCTTGGATGGAGCTAAGGGTCTAAGCACGGTCTCAGCCAGGATCTAAACCATCTTTGTGGTCCCCTGGGTGCAAAGCTGCCAGAGAAAACCTCTGGAAAGAGAGGACAGATCCTTCAGAATATTCATGCCCTTACAAGAAGCAGCAGACAGCAGAATGGACCAGCAGCAGGTTCAGCATCAGAGTCCACCCCACCCAAGCTCCCAGTTCAACCAGTGCAGGGTCCACGCCATGGCCACAGGGTCTGTTTGCTGACAAAAAGCAAAATTTGCTCGTGGGCTGCCTCAGCCCCTCTTGTGCTCACATTATTTGCTGGTGACCAAGGCTCTGTGTCCCCAAAGTGCAAGGAGACCATGGGAAAGGCAGAACTACTGACCCTGTTCCAGCTCCATTCCCATTTACCAGTCCCCAGGGTCACAGTGGGTCTGGGACAAAACCCCAGGAAAGAGGAGGAAAAGCCTGGCTAAGCCAAGAGCAAAATCAGTGGCAACAACAGAAATGCAATTTCCCAGCAAAAAGGCAGGATATAAAAGCAGCCCAGGCAGTCCATTATAAAATAGATAAAGATGATTCAGGGAAGAAAAAAATCAGTAGGGAAAGAGGTGGAGGAAACTCCAGTGTTCAGAACTTGGATCACACAAAAAAACCAGACAAAATAACTATATCTTTTCTTCGCTTACTGTAGCAGAAAAACAATGTGGAAATATAGAATATAACCTTCCTGAAGGCAGTGGGGCATGACTATAAATTACAGCTGCCAAACTGCTGAGAACTAAATCAAACCAGGAGATCACTTGCAGGAGAATTTCAGGTGACTCTGTGGGTCACTTCGATCTCCAGCAGTAACAGAAGGAAAAAAAGGTAGAGAGGAACTAAATTATTTATGTCAGTCAAGGTTATCTGTCACAGGGATACACCTTTCCTACCACAGCACATTTCTGGGATTAATGATCAGACACTATCTGGAGCTGGGCAGAAGAAGAAAAACTGAGGTGATTTGGTTATTGAGGAGGTGAAAAAAAAAAGATGTATTACCCAGCTCAGCTAACAGACACTGAATTTCAGAGTAATATCTCCCTGAACCAGGATAATGATACTTTGTGATAACTGGGAAAAAATTAGGCACTGAAGGAGAGCAAGAACAAGACCTCTGCTGAAAAGTGCATCCAGGAATGACAATTCCATTAGCGTGGTGCCAACGCCTGATAAACTAATTAAGGTGCTAATTAAAACCAGAGCTCTTTCCCATCTGAGGTTGCCAGCAGAGACTGGGTTTAGCCTGAGCAAGTCTCACCAGGGGAAGGGGATGGGTGGATGAAGGAGATGCCAGAGCACTGACTGACACACAGATTTTATGCCCAATTTGATGAGGTTCTTGAGGACACCACATAGCCACAGGAAATGGCAAAGAAACAAAGAAATTTGGGAGGGGACAAGGAGAAGAAATAACCAGGGAGCTTCACTAGGGCAATTCCCTCACCCCACAAGACCAACTCCCCAGGGCAATCCCAGTTTATCAACCCAGAAAACAGCCTGGGTGAGCAGGGGTTAAAATTCCCTCTCTTGCACAAATTATTCCCAAAGAAAAGATGGGAAAACTCTAGAGGAGCAGGACAACAGCAGCTGTTGGGCAGTGGTGGCACTGCCAAGCTCACACCTTGGTTCACCCACCAGCATGGGCAGCAGCCACGCTCTGTGCACGCCCCAAAATCTGGGAGAAATCACTGGAAATCAACTCAGAGATGTGGAACAAGGCCTGGGAGCCCACAGACACCAACACTGGGAAAGCTGCAGGGCCTCAAAGGGATGGAAAGAAAGCATTCACCTTAAAAAAGGCAGAGCAAGCAGGTGACAGAATAAATCCCAGGTTGCACTTTCTCCTTTCCAAGAAAGTTACTGATTAAAAAAGATGTGGATGCTGTGAAATGAAGGTTTGGGAAGTTTGCAATTGCCACAATTTGTGTTGGATAATCCTAACTCAGTGTTCCTGGATGCTCTTCCTCGCCAGGATATGGAGCAGGTGTCTGTCAGGAGGGGAAGAAAAAGATGCATTTCAGGGTAACCACTGTGGGTTGATCTTTGCAGCCTTTCAGAATGTTTATTTTTGCCTGGGTGTGGACAGGCCTGTTAGAGGAAATGATTTAAAAGACACCATATAAGTGCACAAAAGCACATTGTGTGGCAACAATCCTCCCATGAAATCCAGCGCTCAGCGAGCCGGCACCGCAGGGCTCCCACAAAAACCCCAAAGCTCAGCCCAAAGTGGCTCCAGGACCCAAGCTGGTGGTTCCACCTGGCTCGTGGTGGCACTGGGGGACACCTGGCTGAACACAGGTCCCGTGCAAGCAGCGGTGACAGCAAATCCTGCACAGCCACATCTTCGCTGCTGACTGGGGGCAGGACAGAGCCACCAGCCCAGGAGAAGGTGGAGATGGAGTGAGGCTCTCTTGGATGGTTCTTCTCCCCTCTTTCCTCCCCTTCCCAGGGCTGGGAGCCCTGCCATGCCCCAGGAGCTGAGCTGGGAATGCCACCACCCCCAAAGAGCAGGAAAGAGCCCCAGGGACCCTCTGTCCTCCACCCCAACCCAGGCACAGATCACAGGGAAGGTGATCCCCAGCATCAGTGCCCCGGGCCAGCAGGCAGCCAGGCAGGCTCCGAGGGAGCAGCCTGCACAATTAGCTAAATAACGGGATCAGCCGGCATTACAAAAGCTGCTGATAACGAGATTTCCATGAGCACTGCTAGGGCAGTCACTGCCGCCCTTCAGAGGGGCTCAAAAGGATCTGGTCACCCTGTGAGATCCATCATCAGGGATCCATCATTCCACCTGGAATTTTACCAGGCTTGCTTCCAACACCCCCTGGAGCATCTGAGACTGGAAAGGTTTTGGTCCATGGGAAAGGATTCCTGCAGCACCACCGGTGCCTAAGAAAAGCTCCCTCCCAAACCACTTGACTGTGAAAAAGGTGGGTGGAGGGGGAAAGCAAAGGGTCACTTTTGGTTTCCACTGGCACCAATTATGCTTCTGGCACGTTTATATAATTTTTTCCCATCATCAAGATAGTGAGGTTAGGCTTTTTATTTTTAAATAAACAAAGGCTATAATGGGCAGTCTGTGCTGGGGCATGTCTGGAGCCTCCAGCTTATCAGAGCTGTCACGGGACACGGAATTTTTGTTCATTTTATCTGGAGAAAAAAAAATAAGAGTCACTGCAGCCCACAGCCCCAGCCCATGGGGTGGAAGGGAGGTCCCCCTTATCTCCAGCAGATCCTGGATTTAGCATGTCAGCTTTGACTGGAGGCCACAGGGGAGCACACACGGCAATTAGCGACCAAACAGCTTCTGCTGCCACCCCGAGCTCTGCTGGGGCTCCAGCACTGGCAAGCAATTAAAAGTTCAGAGCAAAGCCCACAATATCCATCTCCAGGGGCACATTTGTATTCCTGGGAATGGCCCTTCCCCAGAGATGCAGCCCAGGGGGGTTTCTCAGTGTCCCTGCCTTGTTCCCTCAAATCCTTGGCTGGTTTCATGTCCAGCCTGGGACTCCCTGGAGCAGAGCCATGGGCAGATCTGGTGGCTCAGGACCCCCAGAGCCCCCAACCCACAGCAGGTCAGGCCCAGGGAGGGATGCAGAGGGTCACTGACAGAGGAGGGCACCCCAGCTCCTGCCTGGTTTGCCTCTCCCAGCCTCACTCCCCCCCTTATACATTACTGGGGGAGCAGAGGTGCTTGACAGCTGCAAAAAAGCAGATAATTCTGCCTGCCATGCCTGTGTTTACGCAAAAGCCGCTGGTTTATGAGGAACAGCTTAGTCAAAGCACACAAAGAAACACCCTGCAATATTTTTTGAAGAGGGTTTTGGTTTTTTATGGCTTCGAGAAGCAAAAGGTTAGCCACAGAAATAGAGAGAACAAAGCAGCTTAACAAACAACTGCTTCTTGTTTTCCTTATTCTGCTCGGCCTCTCCCAAACCCTGCTGACCCCCAGCTCCCCTTCCAGCTGCTCCCCACACCCAGTGCCCAGGGACCCTTCTGCTCCTGCCAGCACAGCCAGGAGCACCCAGGACCTGCAAAAACAGCTGGGAAGGGGAAAAACCCCACAGGGCACTTGGCACAGCATGGGCAGGGCAGTTTGTGTTTGTGTCAGGGCACCAGCCCTGCTCTGATCCTGCCACAGGTCGGTGCACACGCAGGTGTGGACAACAAGTAAACCTGGTGTAGGTGTCCCTGATATCAGCAGGAGATCTGAAGCATCCTAAAATCCCTCTGGAATGCAGTGGCCACAACGAGGAGTCAGCTCAGCCCCCAGTGGTGACCAGGCTGTGCCAATCCAAGCCATTCCCAAGGCACAGGGAGCAGGCAGCACCCCCATCACAGCCCCCAGCAGCAAATACTGGGGTTATTGTTACCCTGTGCCATTTAAGAGGTTGCTTGTCTCAGCCCCATTAACCTTCAGCAAATTAAAGGTAGAGAAAAAAATATTAAAAAATATAAAAATAAAAAGAATAGCAGCTCTGAGGCTCTGACTAACCTGCTTTCCCAGTTTACAACACAGACTGTTCTGAGATAAACACATCATCCCAATCTGGGTAAGGACACAAACAGTTCCTGTCCTTGCAGCATCCCACCACTTTTAGCTCCTCTCTGCAAGGCATGAGTGGACAGGAGAGCAAAGGGAGGAGAAGGCTCCATATCTCCCAAAAGTAAAGAGGTTTTTGCTGCCCAAATGGAAGAAATGGCCCTTCCTCACAGGTAGGGACCACGATGGCTCAAAAGGGGAACCACAGTGGCTGGAACCCCATCCCTTGGGAATGTGGGAGCTGGGCTCCAGAGCCATCCCTGGGTGCAGCTGAGGCACGGAGGGCTGTGTTTCTTCAGGGGGATTTGCAGGTTGAAGGTTTGGATTTATTGGCACGGGAGTGCCACACGCAGGAGAAGAGAGGCACTGGCGTTTCTGGGAGCTGGGTTCTCCCACTCACAGGGCTCGAGCGAAAAACAAAACAGGTTTGACAGAGAACAAATTAATTCAGCATGAAGAAGTCCTAAAAAAATAAAAATTCTCTTTGACACACAAAAAATAGATAAATCCTCGCAGAAGATGACTTTAACAAGGCCAAAAATCCATCACAATGCTGCAGCAAGGAGGCACAGATAAGGCTTTAAAATGTGATGTTTTCATACCCACAGGCACTGGGAAGGCAGCAGGGAGCTCAGCCAGGACTCCTGAACTGCCCCAAGGTGTGGAGAAGAGAAACCCTCCACCCAGAGCAAGTGTTCTCAATCCCAGATAAGCTCCATCATCTCAGGCGTGGTTTCCCCTTCACCAAGACAGGAGGACAACCCCACAACTGTGAGTTTTCTCAAGCTCTTGTCACACTCTGCAATGTAGGATTGGGATGAGGGTTTGGGGTGAGTGCTGTGCCCTGAAAATGCAGCGTTGGAAGCAGCCCCAGCACTCTGGGTGCAGTGCACATCACTCCCATCTGCAGCTTTCCTGAGCTCAGTGCTGGGGCACAGCCCATGGCCCAAACACCCCAGTAACTTCAGCACCTTCTGTTTCCATGCTCTGCCTTCTTGGCTGTGCTGGTCTAAGATTTCACCCCTGAGGGGCACATAAGAGCTGCTTTTCACAGCATGGTCTTGTAACTTCTTAAATACACACCTCTTACTCTTAGAAAAGCATAAGGTCACAAATATCTGTATCCCCCTCCAAAAAAAAAGAGAAGCAATGAAAAAATATTCTCCTCCATCTCCTCAGCAAATCTGTTCAGATTTATTTTTGTATGGATTCCTCCAGAATTCCAAAACCCTGCTCAACTTCCAGGCTGCAGCAGACCCTCACCAGCTTGTGCAGGTCCAGAATCCAGACAGGTTCCCCCCTCCCACCATCCTGCAGAGCCCTGCTGGGTGTCACCTCCAGCACATCTCTCTGTGCTCTCCTTTTCTCCTGGGCAGTTTTCAGCCTCTTTTCCTTGCTTGCCCTGTCCTCCCAAAGAACCTGCAGCACCGAGTTCCCTCCAGCACAGCCTTTAGCAAGCCCTTTTATTGTGTTCCTCCCTTTGCCAGAACAAACCCCTTCCAGGTTAGCAGCCTCTGAGAGTTTTTTTGTAGCTGCTTTCAAGCTGGGCACACATTGTGACACCTCACATTTGTATTTATGGATCTCCAAATGTTTCACATCCATAGCCCTGGCCTCCTTATCCACCCAAGGACACTGAAGGGTAAAAGATGCAAGATTCAAGCAGCAAAACAGAACAGAGCCACAAGCAGAAGATGATGTCTCAGGTTCAGAGCTAAAAAAGAGCACCCAGGCATGGGCCATGCAGGTTATTGTGCTGTATAACTGCATCCCAGCACTCTTCCACTGATTTTTGTAATATCCCTCCTTGCATTGCAGAAATCCAAGTCAACCTGCTCAGCCCAAAGCCTCCCCCTCCCCAAAGCCAAGCGTGCACCAGGGCTGACCTTTGCATGTGTTCTAAATCCGAGTGCACATTGTATTTCCCTGGCCTCTCGTGTGTGTTTTCCACAGACACAATGACACAAAAGAGGCAGAGCCCGTGAGCCAAACCCTGCAAAGGCTGTGGCTTTAAATAGCCCCTTTGTCTTGCTTTTCCTTGCTGAAATATTGCACGTTATTTACAACTGAGGTTTAGCTTTATCAGGGACCCAGAAATAGCGACAATGGAGGGCTGGGTGAATTTCTGCATCATTTTAGGACCTAAAGTTTCTCATTTCTTTCACCTCAGCTCGCCCTGCTCTGCAGGGTTTGTAGCTGTGTCCCAGGAACCAGCAGTGCACATTTCCTGAGGGGCTCTCAGACCCACAGGAGGGATCCCAGCCAGGAAGGGAGGAGGTGCCCAGAGAAGGTGGGACACGTGTGAGAAACTTCACCTCTGCAAATTGAGGGCAGAATCGTAAAATCAAAGCTTCTGTCCTTGCTGGGGAAAAAGTCTGCAACTTCAGCAAACTCTAGGCTGGTACCCAGATGAGGTCAGAAATTAAAAGGTGTCTCAACACTAAATTAATGGGAAAATTGTCAAGACAGTAACAGGAGGTATAAACATTTATGTTCCAGTTCAAGGCAGGAGCAGGCATTTATAACTGTGTGGTTTGAGTGCCAAACATGAAGACTGGAGTCCTTTCCAGTCAGGGCATATGGATGCTCCTTTTTAGGAATGTGCAGCAGCCTCAGAGAAGATGAAATGCTTGGCCCTGGTGAAGAGCCCCAAACAGGAGTGTTAGGGGTGACCTGATGGGGACACACATCAGGAGGACAATCCCATCTCCCCTCAGGGCTGTAATCCTTGTGTCCCACTCCTCAGGACAGGGCCCTGCCCTGGGAAGGTTTATTTCAGAGTGAACAAGCCCCCAGGGCATTTTGTGTTTGTCCCAGGGCAATGCAATTGTGCCTCCAGCAAACCAAAATTAATCCAGATCTGCAAAAATGACAGCACTGCTAAGCATGAGCTTTTGCTGAGCATCAGACTGGAGCTCTGAGCAACCTGGTCTAGGGGAAGGTGTTGGAACAAGATGAGCTTTAAGGTCCCTTCCAACCCAAACCATTCTGGGATTCTGTGGGATGAGGCTGCAGGGAATCCCACACAGCCAAACTTCTCAGATGATTTTGTATTGAAAAGGAAACACAATCTGTACTCTCTACCATCACCTTTGAGATAAAAGCACACAAATGCAGTTTATTTATCAGTAAAACTCCACCCGAGGCACTGGAGCCCAGTTCAGTGCCCAGGTGAGCTGAGCCTGGCACAGCCCCAGCACTCTGGGGAGAGCTGAAGTGCAGCTCTGCAGAAACAATTTGTTAATGAGACAACAGACTCTGGTGTGAAATCAAAGTGTGTCTGAGCAAACCGTGCTCAACACGAAGGGAATGTGATGTTTTCCTTCAGCTGCCCGAGCCTGCCTGGGGCCTGATGTGTGCAGCTCCTGCTGTGAATCCACGTGTGCTGGGCAGTGCCAGAATGGGAATTCACTGCAGCACGGGAGGGTTTGGCAGTGGGGTGAGTGACTCAGAGCAGGCAGCACAGCAGGGAAGACAAAACATGAGTTGAGTAAGTTCCCAGCGGTGGGAATCACACGATACCAACCAAATCTTTTGCTTCAGTTCCCCAGGCAGAGCCAGGCT
This sequence comes from Climacteris rufus, assembly GCA_013398175.1. Lineage (NCBI taxonomy): Eukaryota > Metazoa > Chordata > Aves > Passeriformes > Climacteridae > Climacteris > Climacteris rufus. Next base: position 27,896 of record VZRZ01008136.1, on the reverse strand, counting down.
GTGGCTGCTCCCCATGGGTGCCCTGTGCCCAGGTGAGCAGAGGTGCTGGGGCAGTGCCAAGCCCAGCACGATCCTTTCCTGAGGCTCTGGCGCCATCTAATCCCAGAATCGGGATCCTTCATCCTTCCCGCTGCCTTTCAGAGCACAGGGAATACAAAACCTTCCGGGAGCCAACTCCCCTTGCTTCTCCAGCACAGCGTCTGTCAAGAGATTTTTCTACAGAAGGAGAAATCTGGGAGCTGAGAGAAGCCCAGGAAAGACACTTTTGGAGAAACCCAAGCACTGAATAAGGTCAGATCCACCAAAAAGTAACCCAGCTCAGAAGTCTGTGTGCTCTGTGCTGACCTGGAACACTGCCCAGCACTGCAATTCAGTTTTACACTCACAGACCATTAACAGAGTTCAATTAGGGAATTATTAAATAATACAGACGTAAGTCAACTTGTACTATGCAAAGAAAACTTCCAGTGACTTTTGACCTTATTGAGCTGCACGAGGTGCAAATAATTCAAAGTTTCTCCCACACTGAGAGACTTCCTGATTGTTCAGAAGGACTCACGTTGCTCCTGGAGTGCGAGCTCACCCTCAGCTGTGTCCCTGCCAGAGCTTTGCTCTCCTGGCACCAGCTGCTGCAGGGTTATTTGCTTTTCTTTCGATCAGGTTCAATCTCTTAAGCAACCTGCTCCACAGTGTCTTTTTCCTGGCATTTATTCAGCTTTTTTTTTTTTTTTTTTTTTTTTTTTTTCCTGTGAGTTACAGAGTAGCAGCGCTGACTTTTTATCCTCGGCTGCCCTCCAGTGCCAGTGTCCACCCCGGAGCCCCAGTGCCCACCCGGGCTCTCCTGGCCAGGATTTGGGGACCTGCACCCCTCACCAGGCTGCAGAGCCTCTTTTACAAGAGACATCCAAAGCAATATTCCTAAATTAAGACCCTTCATGCCTTGGTAACAACTCCAGCTTTAAGAATTTGTTGGTTTTACAGTCCCACATTCCTGTTTTCTACCCAAACACTGATGATCTTTGTTTTAGTCATTGACAATTCCATCTTGGTTCAAATTCTTGTATCCAATATTACCAGTATCATCAAATACATTTATTAACCTGCACTGCTCAGCAAAGGGGAGCAGCAGTAGCTCTTGACACAATGTGTTATTCAGGTCTGACTTACCTAACAATTCATTAACTTTCCATATGTTATCTCCAATTCTGGTTTGCAGAACTGGCTTTATAATCAAAGACTTGCTGTTTGGATTTCAAAACAAAAGCCTACATCAGGGAGCAGAGTTATTCATCAGTTAGAAATAATCTTGCATTATGTAGCAAACAGGTAAATCTGATGGTGGCTGACCACCCCGAAACCAAACACAGCAGCAGCTCCCAGGAGAGAGAAACACCAGAAACGTGAGAAGCCTCTACAGCAGAACTTTACCTGCACCCAGAGCACTCCCTCACTGGGAACAGTCAGCTCTGAATCCCCTGGGGGTTCAGGAACACCCCACAGAGCAGCAGAGACCCTCCCTTGTCGTACACCCAGCTCTGAACTCTGTGTTGCTCCACGCACCTGAGAGCAACAACCAGTAAGAAACAAGGCTTAGGAGTAATTTGGTTGGTTTGGGATTTTTTTTCTGTCCATTTTCTGCAATTGCCAAATCCCTGAAGGAAGAAATACTTAGATTTTAGAGACCCCAGTCTCACTTTGAGTCTCACATTCCTTCCCCTCCTGCCCTAGGTAGGACTCAGCATCGGTGGGAACCTGCTCTGGATTTCTGCCAATGAACTTGCCACTCAGGGCAATGCAATCCTGCTCCAAAGGTTCCTGGCACAGCTCCAGAGGGACTTTTCCCTCCCCTCCATTCCACACACACCTGTACAGAGGCTCAGGCAGGAGCACCCAGCAGTGCAGCTTCACCCTCTGCACATCACACTCCTGCACTCACACACTAAGTGACAACACCCTCATCCTGCCAGCAGCAAAATATTTGGGCTTTCCCCAGAGGAAAACAAAACTAAAGCCCTTAAAGCTTTGTGAAAGGAGTCATTAAATCAGACCATGCTCTAAATGCCTAAAAAACGGATCAAGTTTCTGACGTGAAGAATGACAATGTTTTATTTAAAACTGAAACCGCAGCAGGTCGCACACATCCAAAAAAAAAACCAACCAAACTATTTTGCAGTTTTTGCAAAACCCAAATGCCCAAGGCCAAGGAGAGGTTAACAAGAAACAAGCTGGGGCTTGCAGAACCTCGGTGCTCTACAGCAACGCGAGGAACGATGCTGCCGCTTCGCCTTAGCCCACAGTTACTCAACACTTTTCTTATTCCCACCCAGGATTATTTGTATTCCAGAGCGCTGGCATCTCGTGCCGGTTGGCTGAGCTCAGTTATCAGCTCCCTTCAAATCCAGCCAACCAGGCTGGCGGCTGTTGGACTTCTTGGACGCGAAAAAAAAGACGCATGAAAGGCAACAAGAACCTGACACCGGCTGCGCGGCCAGCGCCGAGCCGTTTGTTTTCCCAGGTCTGTTCCCGGCCCCGGAGCCGGGATTGGCAGGCGATTTTGGAGCGCAGGACTTTGAATTACGGCGGGTGGATTTGGCAGGGCTGCTGCGCGGGATGAAAGTACATCCATGGGCTCTGTCCTGATTTGGGACGGGGGGAAAAGCCTCCAGCCCTCCTCGGCGGGGCCTGGGGTCGGTGGCAGCTCAGGTGAGCGGAGGCTCAGCCCTGCGGTTCCTTGCTGAGCGCGGTCCAGGCTCCCACCTGTCACCTGCAGCCGTGTGGCCGCTGTCACCTCCTCCCCATCCCCAGGGTTTGGTGTCAAGGGATGCGGCAGCGCCGGGGGAGCCCCGGGCCGGGGTGTCCTGTCCCGGAGGGGAGAGGGACCCGTACTGACCGCACCGGAGCCGCACTGACCGCACTGACCCCACCGGAGCCGCACTGACCCCACCGGAGCCGCACTGACCCCACCGGAGCCGCACTGACCGCCCGGCCCC
>VZRZ01008136.1:7614-24192 GCA_013398175.1 Climacteris rufus | reverse complement strand
CCAAAGGATCCCAACCCTGTGCTCGCCCCCGTCAATCCCAAAGGATCCCAACCCTGTGCTCGCCCCCGTCAATCCCAAAGGATCCCAACCCTGTGCTCGCCCCTGTCAATTCCAGAGATTCTGAACCCTGTGCTCACCCCTGTCAATTCCAAAGATTCCGAACCCTGTGCTTACCCCCGTCAATCCCAAAGCTTCCCAACCCTGTGCTCACCCCCGTCAATCCCAAAGATTCCAAACCCTGTGCTCACCCCCGTCAATCCCAAAGGATCCCAACCCTGTGCTCATCCCCATCAATCCCAAAGGATCCCAACCCTCTGCTCGCCCCCACTAATTCCAAAGGATCCCAACCCTGTGCTCACCCCCGTCAATCCCAAAGTTTCCCAACCCTGTGCTCGCCCCGCTCCTCCCGGGAATTAGCAGTGGAATTAACGGACCACGGGCGGGAGTGGCCTCTCCACGGTCCCTGACAATGCAGAATTATTTCCTTTCTGAAAAGGCTTGAAAGCACAGCCCCAGAGCTCAGCAGTCACCTTGGGGCCACCTGTCCCACACACGGCTGCTCCTAGGAAAGGCCAGGAGCAGGGAAAGGCCACTGGCACAGCACAGGTGAGGATTTCTGCCCCATCCCAAGCAGCGTGTGGTCCTCTCACCCACAGAGAGATTTATAGCTGGGATGAGTCCTGCTCCTTTCTGTTCCCTATTATCTCATTTACTCATCTATTTGGCACAGGACTGATGTGGACTTTGAAGGAAGTAAAAAAAACTGAAAAGAAGAGTTGAAATTCTTGAATGTTTCTACTGTAACAGAAGCCTAGCAATCCCTGGGAATAACAGAAAGAAGGAAAATGACAGGGGGGGAGGCCACCACTTGTCCCAGTGCCGATTTCCTCTTCCACAGATGCATCCAGAACATCATTACTGGGTGCCAGCAGCTTTGAAGTGCTGAAATAGAGATGAAGACACATCCTGCCCTAAAAAACACAGACAAAATAATGGGAACATGATGTGCAGATGAGGCTTTGCTGCTTGGAGCCTGGGAAGGAGCTGAGTCCAGGAGAAAAGGAACCGCGATGCTTTTGCAGGAGCGCTGCTCCTTCCCCGTGCCCGCACCAGACACCAGGAGCCCGGCTCAGGAAGGGATGTCCCGCTCCAGTGTGAGCAAGGGGTGACAGTGACAGGAGGATACTCCTTATCCTGCTGCTAATGCACTTTTTATCTCCTCCCTGAAGTGCCAGAGATGTGACAAGGCTCTCGTAGTTGAGCGACCTTCAGAGCAGCCTCCTGAGCTGACGGTGCTGTCCTCACATGGGGCAGTTTATTGTCCCTCATCGCCAGGTTTGGGGGCATCACTGTGGCTTGGGCTTCTAATAATAACCCTGTAACAACAATCCCAATCCAGTGCAGCCTGGAGGAGACTGTAGTCAGACCTCATTGAGGGCTCCAATCTCTGGGACAGGGACAGGATCCCAGGGAAGGGCTGGAGCTGTCAGGGCAGGGTCAGGTTGGATATCAGGGCAGGGTTCTTCCCCCAGAGGGTGCTGGGCACTGCCCAGGCTCCCCAGGGAATGGGCACGACCCCAAGGCTGCCAGAGCTCCAGGAATGTTTGGATAATGCTCCCAGGGATGCACAGGATGGGGTTGTTGGTGTGTCTGTGCAGAGCCAGGAGCTGGAGCAATGATCCTGTGGGTTCTTTCCAGCACAGGATATTCCACGACTCTCTGAATAATAACAGCAGCACAAGGCAGAACTGCTGAGTGTTCCCAGTGGATCCTGAGCAAGGTGGAACTGGTGGCAGACAGGAGCTGCAGCCCCCAGGAACAGCAGCCAGCGCTGCAAAAGGCACTGATTTCTTTGATTTTCTCAAAGCCAGAGGGAGGAGGCATCTCGCTCTGTTTGTTCCCAGAAAACTCAGACATGCTCACATTCCTGGGGAGGGCGAGTAGCACACGGAGCAGCTTTCCCAGCCCTCTAATAACAGGGAATTTGCTTCCCCCCGAGCAGGTGCAGTGGGAACCCGAGCGCAGAGGCAGCACGTGCAGAACTGCGGCTGCCAGGGCCCCGGGGAAAGGTGCTGTACAAAACCTGCCCTTCTCCTGCAGCTGGGCCACAATCACAGCCCTGCCCTCCTGGCAAGAACCTCCCAACTGAGCAGAGCAGCTCCTTTTATCTGCATCTTCTCCCCCCACTGCTCCAGCAGCCCCCAGGCTGTCCCCAGGGGGAGGAGGAAGCTCTGGCAGGTCCATCGGTCACTCAGCCGCCTCTGCTCCCCGGGACAGAGAGAAAAACCCTGAGAGGGGACCCAGGGGAGTTTGTGGCACCTTCCCATTTCACTGCCAGTGGTCCCTGCCTGGCCCCTCTGGGAAAGCTCTCAGGAGGCATTGCCTGAGCTGCTGGCACAGCACAGGGGTTCAGAAGGTGATGTTCTGGCAGAATTTGTCTGTTTTCTTGATCACTTTGTCAGATCACTTTAATCCCTCCCTGCAGCTTGCCCCCATAAAGGAGGGATAACACTGCTAGAGGAAGGTTGCATGGTTGGTATTTAACACTGACCTGTAATGTCTGACAATGTCTTGAGCAGGGAAAGGGCTACTGAGCCCAAAATAGCCCCTGCATCATCCTGGACTGTTCCTGTGTCAGTGCCATGCGCTGGAAAAAAAGCCAAATTAGGCTAAATTTTCATAATTCTTTTTTTCCACAGTTGAAATATAACAAAGAGCACAGATTTCCCAAGGAGATTTGGAGCCAAAATGCTTCGATCCTGACCTGAAGAAAGGCTTTTTTATTCCATGTAATCTGGCTGGCAATGACCATAGTAATGATTTTTTTTTAATCACAAACATCTGTCTCTGCTGACAACTGAGCTGAGCTTCACCAACTCACTCCATGCCAAGACCACCAAGCAGGACTAACCCTTAACATGTGTTAATTGGCCTGGAACCAAAAGCCTTCAGCAAAGAGAGGTTTAGCTCCATTAAACTCTCCCACCTCAGCTCTAGGGACACAGAATCTGCACCGTGGGTTGGCTGGCACAGCTTTCCCAGCAAGAAATGAGGAGGAAGACACTGGTTTGCATTCCTCTCCATTCCCCAAAAGGCCTTGCTCTGGAGGCCCTGGAAGAATAACTCAACACATGGAACCCACAGAAATGAGAGCAGCCCTTGCAGAGGCAGAGCACTGGAGATGGTGCCAAGGGCACATCCAGGCTCAGCAGGTGTCTGTGCTCTGGCAGATGCTTGTGGAGAAGCCCTCAAAATTCCCTGGCTGCTCGTGCTGCTGGAGAGATGCTTGGGAAAGGAGCAGGAGACACCCTGGATGGAGCAGTGTGTAGTACCAAGGATCAAATCCTTGCTAATGCAGTGATATTTTTGGTTCTGACAGTGTAATCCTTGAAAAAAAAAGATATTTTTCTTCCCAAATCTCTGGTAAATGCAGTAACAGCAGTAACACTTAGCTGCTTTTGTAGTAGTTTTATCAGCAGATTTTGAAGCATTTCACATATCTTGTTCCCCAAACTCAAGAGAACCCAGTCCCCAGGGAAGAGGAGGAATAATGTTTTTGTCACAGTCACTTAGAGGCAGTTCTGGTACAACCTCCCTCATTTCCCAATGCTCAGACTGGGTTTGTATCCCACACCTTTAGGGCATGTCCCTGCCCAGGCCAAAGGGTTGCACCTAGATGGTCCTTAAGGTCCATTCCATCCCAAATTCTATGATTTTACCCAAAACTTGGATGCTCTGAGTGCCTGGCCCTCCACACTGAAGATGCTTTTGAAGAGCAAAGAGTTACATTTTAGTCACTTCACATTTTTCAGTGCTCAGCTCTGTTAAGGGCCACTTGCACAGGAACAAAACTTTGTTCTTTCTGTGAAGGAGATCTGAGTGAAGTGACAGATCAGCACAGTTGATTCAAGTGAGGTTCCCTCCAGCATCACTGGAATCCTGACCTTGGATGACTTTACCAGGCAAGGTCCTTCCCCTACTTTTCCAGCATTTTCTCTGTGAAAAGCAGATAACAACACTGAATTCTCCCCTCAGGATGCTGTAGGAATTAAACAGGCAATCATTGTTAAGAAAATTAATGCTCTGAAAACACAGTTATAAGGACTGGACAACTCAATTGTATCATTAGCATTCTAATTACAGATAATATAATCAATTATGGACCCCCTTGTGCTGGTTCTCCAGAGACACAATAAATGCTCATGCATGGAATTTCACAGAATCATCGAGGTTGGAAAAGATCTCCAAGAGTCCAAGCTTGTCTCCAGCCCAGAGCACTGAGTGCCACATCCAGACCTTCCTTGGGCACCTCCAGGGATGGGCACTTCAGCATCTTCCAAGGGCTGAGCAGCCTTTCCATGGGGAAATTCCTGCTGCTGTCCAAGCTGAGCCTCCCTGGTGCAGCCTGGTGAGATCCCCGGGCACAGAGCCCGAGGCCGGCCCGGGCACAGCCTGGTTCATGCCCAGAGCTGGCAGCATCACTCCCAGGTTCTGTTCCCAGGATTTTGCTGCCGCTCTCCCCGGCCCCGCTAGAGGGGAGCTTCTCCCCACCATCCCCATCCCTCCCCGGCAGCAGCAGCCCGGCTCCCAGAGGGATTCGCTGGGTTGATTTTCATGAAAATGGTCCTGGCAACCACTGCCCGACGAGTGGAGGAGTTTTTCCCTCGGTTTAGCTGGTGGGAAGCGGCTTGTGGCGAGTTCTGGTGTTCCATGCACAGCCCCAGCCCTGCCCGTACCTCCCAGTTCGCCTCTGGAAGGGAATCACGATGCTCTGGCTGCACAGATGGACAAAAACCCTCTCAAGGCAGGCAACAAATGCTGAAAAGGGGTGACAGCCTTCCAGTGAGCTACTCCAGGGTCATCCTCAGACATTTCATGTCATCACAGAGTTTTATATGATGTCAAAAACTCCGGGAAAGATTTGGAGCTCTCTGGAGTAACCACTGACCCTGCAGAAGGGAGGTGATAACAGAAGGGAAGTGATAACAAACATCCTCAAGCAAACATCCCTCACCTTCCACTGCTGCCTCCCCAGGCCAGGAGCGGGCAGGGAGGACACAAACGTCCCTGCTGAGGCACAGACATCTCTGGCAGGTCCACACACACCTAAATGCCATCTGATAACAGCGTGGAAAACCAAAAGAAAAGAGAAACCAAACCCACATGTCTGCATGGCCACACGAAATGAGATGGCTGGCAGGTCCCCACGCTGGGTGCCAGGGATTTGTCCCCCAGAGAGTCCCCAAGCCATCGCAGCCCCGGCCCAGCAGATGGCACACGGACACACAGAATTGTGTTACTGCAGCTGCTGCCACCACAGCTCCACGATCCTCTGGGCTGAGCACGACAGGCTGATGTTTCTATGTCACTCTTCACCCCAGAGCTCATCCAAGGCTGGACGTGCCCATTTCTGCCTGTGAAATTCACGGGTTTCTGTTCAGTGGATGCAGACAAGTGCACAGGCACTGCCCCAGCACTCTGTGCGCTCCCTGCAGCCTGTCCACAGCCAGAAATGCTCCTTGGACCCACTCATCCTATTCCCTCACCCACAGAAAAGCTCTCTGGCAGCTCCCCACTGCCCACAGCCCACTCGGGTGAACACTCTTGTGGCCTCACAATATCCAGGAATCCCAGATGAGTGTCCCCGTTCTTCAAATTCAGCCTGGAAAAAGATTTCTGTGTAGGAAAAACAGATCCTTCCAGAGAACACAATGAGCAAGGCAGCCTTATTTAAACTCCTGGCAGCTGTTTATTTACTCATTTTGCCACAGCTATTTTAGAGGTTGTCATATGAGAAGCAAACTAAAAAAAAAAAAACAAAAAACCTTTTGGCTAATGTGACAGCAAAGTTGGACAAGAGGAAATCTGTCTGAAGGGAGGATTGTGACTTGGTTGCCACAAGTTAAATGACACTTTAGGGGGTTCTCACCTACTTTTCTGCCAGGCTGACAATCCAGGTATGATATTTTCTCATCATACCTGGAATAGAGGTTGTTTACCACTGCTGCTACATCCCTCAGTGCCAGGTAAGAGTGGGGTGGTGCTGAAGGTTTCAGAGCAGGGTCAGCAGGAGTTTGACGTGGGGCTGGAAGTCCAGATGTGTGAGGTGTCCAAGAGCAACTTCTGCTTTGGCTTAGCATGAGTCACTCCATCACTCCCACAAGTCATAGGATTTAGTGGACTGTCATTTCAAATGGAGAGAAACGGTGGAAAATGTGCTAAGGAATATTTCAGAGTGAGTGGAAGCTGCTAAAAGCACTGACATTTCGTGCCTGGGACCCGGCAGAGATACTCAATCGACCCGAGCCCCGCTCCTTTCCATCCCTCTCCCTCCTTCATCGATTTCTGGGTGATTTAACAGGTTGCTTCATGACTCAGTCACCTCTTTCTTTTGTGCAGAGATGCTGGAGACTCAGCTCCCCGATAAAGCCCAGCGGGTTGTGCAGGAGATGTGACTCCTCTGTGCATAAGAGGCTGAGCTCAGCGGCAGCTCCGCGCTGGCCGCCGCTGACGCAGCCTCCCCGAGGGACAGCGTCTTTCCTGACAAACCAGGTGCCTGCCCTGCTCCCTGCTGGGACTCCCAGACAACCCTTCACACGGGCACGGCAGAGGTTTCCTCCCCAGGTGGCAGAATTTTGGTCGAAAAGAGCAAATTGGGTTGTTTTTGCCTTCCATGCCAGGCTCCAGATGGCCTGGTAATGTCCCAGCGTGGCTCTGGAGGCGCAGGTCAGTGAGTCACAACCTGCTTTTCTCCTCCCTGCTTCTCTCTGCAGCCTGGATTTGTATGTGGGATTTCACTGTGAAAGCCTGGAGTTGTCCAAGCAGTTTCCCAGTGTCCTGGGAACAAAGCTCCAAGAGCTCTCCCGTGGCAAAAGTGACACAGAAACAGCACAGCCGGGACAAACCTCCCCCAGGGCTGAGGAAAGGGCCTTGCTCTACCCAGAAAATGCCAGAAAAGTCCAGAAAAAAGATCAAGCAGCAAATAAAATTAGCACTGTGGGCTACACGTAACCTGCCAAGAGCTCACCCGGTGTGGGAAGGGGAAGTGCTGGAGGTAGCATGACCAAGGTATGTGGGAGGAGGCAGAGAAGGAAAACTGATCCATCCTACTCCTTTGCACTGCTTCAAAATACAAGACCCAGCAGTCAGAGGTGGAGGCTCTGAATGTCCAGTCAGACAAGGAGCAGTAAGAGGACTCAGCCCTGTCTGCAGCACTTAGCAAGCCTGAGAATGCATGGCCAGAAGGGTCAAGGGAGCTCAGTTGTGCAAGCAGATTCTTAAAGGACTGCCTGAGTTTCTTCTATTACCAGCATTTGAGGTGATGAGAGCAGTAAGCTGAGCTCCTGCTTCGTGGCATCAGCTGGGCACTCCTGGACCAGGCTCATCAGGGCTGCCTCTACATCCCTTCCTCCCTGTCCAAGCTGTTTGTACCCACATCAGAGGCAGGACACTGACCTGAGCAGAGGATATGACCCAGGGAGGGCTGCCTTCCCTGAGCTGCCCATCTGCACCCACTCTCCATCACCTCTCCATCACTGTTTTGCTCTGCCACCTAAAACACTGTTCAAGTTTCTCCCAGTAGGTTGTACAGAGGCTGACCAGCTTCCCTGTGCCATGCCTGCGTGCAGCCAGGGACTTCTGCCACAATTCTGATCCCAGTTTCCATGCTCTGGAAGGAGCACTGGCACCTCTGGGGTGGCAGGGGCTGGCATGAGGTGCAAGGCACTGTCCTACCCAGGAAGGGTGGGGGTCAGGAGGGTGGCATCTACTCTCACAAAGACTTGTCCTTCCCTTGGAGATGTGGGCCAGAGTCCCCTCCTCAGCCCCCTGAGTTCAGGATTGAGATCAGGACCCCAGACACAAACAATTGGCTGGGCCCACTGCAGGGACAGATATGACACAGATGTGGTTCACATTTCCCTGGAGCTCCCTACAACTTTGCCCCTTCTTCTGAAGTGGATTCCAGGGCTCAGAAACCCCCTTCAAGTCCAGGTAGGACAGAGCTCTGAGCCACCTGGTCCAGTGAAGACGTCCCTGCCCATGGCAGGGGATTGGAATGGGGAGATCTTTAAGGTTCCTTCCAACCCAAACCACTCTGTGATTCTGTGAGCTTCTCCTGAAGCAGTAACCAACCTCCTACTGCTCCCTTCGACCCTGTGAAGGCTTGGGGGGACAGCAGGTCTGTGAGCAGAGGCTCCAAGCCGTGCCCCAGTGCAGGGAACAGGTCAGTGCTGTCAGTGCAGGAGGCAGAGCAGGACAGGCAGCACTGAGGTCCTGCCCTGCCTGCACAGCCGGTTCCAGGGGACAGCAGGGCCAGGGAGGTTCCCTGGCTGCCCAGACAGAGCCTCAAACACTCCCTGTTGAAAGGGCTGGGATTTTTCAGAGCATCCCTAATAAACCCTTCACAGGCCCTCATCCATTTCCTGGAAGCTTTGCCTTTTTCTTCCCTGTGAAGGCCAGGCCAGCCTGAAAAACCCGTTTGCTTTGGTTTGGTGCTGCTTTTGGACGGTTTCCTCTCCCCGTGCGGGGTGCCAGCGCTGCTGTGCCGTTGCTATGTTGTGTGGTGGTTAAACACAGCACGGCTCCGCTGCCAGCTCTGACGTGAACCCTGCGGATCTGGAACGAGCCAAACCGGCCCCACAGCACTGCAGGGACAGCCCTGCCCCACAGCCCCCTCCTCACACCCCCAGCACCCTACAGACAGGCTGGGAAGGGAGAAACAAAGCAGCAGCTCCGCGTTCCAAAGAGATTCAAAGTTTTCAGGGAAGGCTGTGGCCAACCATGGCCCCAAAAGAGCTGGAGCTCAGCTCAAAACCTTCCCAAGGACAGGGAGTTTTTGGACCCTGCAAGCTGAGGTTGGGATAAGAAGGTTGTAGCAAGGTGGGGGTTCAGCCTCTTCTCCCCAGGAACAAGGGATGGGATGAGGGAACAGCCTCAGGCTGTGCCAGGGGAGGCTCAGGTTGGACATCAGGAGGAATTTCTCCATGGAAAAGGTGACCAGGCCTTGGAAGATGCTGGAGTCCCCATCCCTGGAGGTGTCCAAGGAAAGCCTGGCTGTGGCACTCAGGGCTCTGGGCTGGGGACAGGGTGGGGATGGGCACAGCTTGGGCTCCATGGGCTTGGAGGGCTTTTTGTTTCTGGCATTCTCTGATGCTGGCAGCACTCAGGGTGAGACCACGGGTCTGACAACCTGTGGGGACATCCCCCAAAGTGTTCAGGGCTGCATTTGCTGTCTCACAAGGCAGACACACGTGAGCCCCTGGACTGTTTGGGATTGATGGACAACGCTGGGCTGTGCCCCCAGACCCTCCCCACCCCAGTGCCACCTCTGTGGGATGCCCAGGGCAGGAAGAAGGGGCTGTGGAGCTCTCCCCAGCAGCTCCCTGTGTGTCAGGAGAGGCTCAGGGTTGCTGCTGCTGCTGCTGGGATTGCAAAACCCTCCTCTGCGCCGTGTTTGAGGCCGGTTTTTGCCAGCGTTACCAGGGTACAGCAGTGACTCATTCCCTCCGAACTTTCAGTTTCAGCCTCAAGCACTGCATTTCAGAGGGGCCTGGTGTGTGTTGTGCGGCTAAAAATCCCTGAGACAGCTCAGGGCTGTGGCTATCTAGGGCAGAAATACCCAGATCTAGCGATCAGCCTCCTCACCCCGGTGCAGCGCTGAGCTGGCAGAAGCAGAGCTGGCCCCACAAGGCAAATGGGGCAGGGATGAGCACAGTCTCCCCTCTCTGACTTTCCTACAGCTGCTGAAGCACTGCTGGCCAATAAAATCGTTTGCATTCCTGTAAAGCAAAGGAAAAATTCTTCAAAAAAAAGAGAACGCTTGCAGGCAGAAAACTGAGCAAAATGCAGCGACCAACAAACAGATATTTAAGAAAATTCTCTGGATGCTCATTAGACCTTAATCAGCAATTAAGGAGCAGAAAGAGGGGTGAAGGCACAAGGACAGAGATGCTTCTCCTCGTGGGGTGCCTGTGTTGAAGCAGCAGCCTGTGGCTCCCTCCTGCTCCCCAGGAGCCCTCGAGCGGGGCTCTGTCCTGCCCCGCAGACACAGAGAGGTCCTGCACATTCTGGAAAAGTACAGCTGCTGGAGAAGGCTCTGGATGGAGGCTCCGGGGCACGGAGGGGGGGTTTGCTTCCACCCTGGCGTGTGAAAAGGAATAGGGGCCTGGAAAGGTGCCATGGAAATGGCTTTCAAGCACAGCCTCTGGGGATGGCTCTCGTACCGGGGCAGCTATGGCAGGAATGTCCCCTCAGGAACTCGCTGTTCCTTCCTGCAGCACCCACGTCACCGAGCAGGGGCCGGGCAGGACGGATTGCACAGCCCCTCTGCTCCAGCAGGGATCCTGCAGGCTCAGCCCCACACAAACACAGCCCTGCCCAGGGGGAAGCAGGAGAAGGAGGAAATGCATGGATAGCTGGCTGTTCCTGGTGATGTTGGTGAGCTGAAGGGAGGCCAGGGGCAGCCACACTTCCCCCAAAGACATGGGGAAAGGTCAGTGGTCCTGCAAAGCCCTCAAGTGAATCCCCTGTGGGTCATGTAGGGGGTTCCCAGCACAGCCAGCACCTCCAAGCGTGGCTGTTGGTGAGAATCTGCTCCATCTTTATGTGAGAGGAGAAATCCAACACATCCAGGGGCTCCTCTCCCACCTGCTGCATCCTTGGACAGGGCCTGGGTGGCCCTGCTCTGACACGGCCGCTTCATCTCTGTGTTCAGCAGGAGGAGGAGGCTGCTCCCTGCCAGGTGCAGAGCTCAGGGGTCCCCACACATCCCTGTGCAAGGTGAGGAATGTGCCAGCAACGAGCAGGCAGCGAGCACAGAATCCCAGAATCATTTTGGTTGCAAAAGCCCTCCAAGGTCATCCAGCCCAACCATCGATCCCCACCCTGTCCCCAGCCCAGAGCGCTGAGTGCCACGTCCAGGCCTTCCTTGGACACCTCCAAACCTCCCTGGGCAGCTTAAAAACCCTTCCAGTGAAGAAATTCCTCCTGATGTCCAACCTGAACCTCCCCTGGCACAACTTGAGGGCATTTCCTACTGTCCCAGCCCTTGTTACCTGGGAGAAGAGGCCGACTCCCAGCTGGCTGCACCCTCCTGTCAGGGAATTGTAGGGAGTGATAAGGTCCTCCCTGAACCTTCTCTTCTCCAGGATAAAGGATTCTGGCATGGACAGCACCAAGGAGCGGCTTTCTGCTCATCTGGAGAGCTGACCCTGTGGCACCCACCCTCCCCACAGGCTCAGCACAGCAGCTGGGCCATCACTTTTTATAGCCAGTGAGCTCCAGCACCTCGCCTGAACTTTGCAGCACGAGGGAACAGCAGCTCATAGAGCTCAGGAAGAGGATAAACACATCACAGCAGCCACCAGGCAACGGGACAAACAGCACAGCCCCTCTGCAAACCCCTCCTCTGGCCACCACGCTCCCTGCAGAGCCACCTCACCTCCTGAGCCACCTTCCAGAGCTCCATTCCTGCCTTGGAGAGGAGGAGGGTGGGAAAACTCAGATCTCCAGGCAGATCCAGGACTGGTGATTTGGGAGAAAGCCAGGTTGAAAGGGGAAGAGCTCAGAGCAACCAGTGACACTTCTGACACGGTGATATCTCCACTTAGTCGTGGTGGGAAGGGCAAAACCACAGGGAATTTGCACCTCTTCTCCAGGGGTAAAACTGTGTTCCTGAACAGAAACCAGCTCAGGAAGGGGGAAATGCACCAACAAACCAGCCAAATAGTGGGTGAGTGGCCTGGGCAAGCACTGTGCAGATTTCAGGCTCTCCAGTGCCTGGATCCTTCATTCACCAACAAAAAGCACCCAACTCTGCATCACCTGCACTCAGCTGCTCCTCCTCTCTGCATTTCTGTGCCTCCCACTTGCATTAGGAACCAAATCTGGAAAGCTGGGAGTGCTGTGGCACCACTTGCAGCACCTGCCCGTGGAAGAGAAGTATCCCAGCTGCCCAGCTCGGCATGGAGCACTTTGTTGGGAATGGAAACCTCCCAAAAAACCTCCCTAGAAACAGAGAGCTCCCTCCCTGAAGGACCCCATCTGGACATGAGTGCCTGGCTCTAGGTGAGAACACAAGTCAGGAACATTCCATCCAATCTCAAAAACCCTAAACATTCCTCAAAAACAACATCACGAAGGAAAAGCTGCCAGTTTTGTGCTGGGCTTTGGAAATACCAAATATTTCCACTTTGCATTTATGGCTGAGGCAAAGCTCTTCCTGGTGCACAGGTGAGTGGAGGTAAGAGAACAGCAGGTTCCAGCAACAGGACTTGGCTTAGCACCATGATTAGTGTCACACTTCTTGTGCCACTTCTCATTGCAGAGTGGGTCCTTAGAAGGCACTGAAAAATTTAAGAATGGCAAGTTCTTCTTAAGCCTTAGAGAAAACTCTTTTACATCCTTTTCTCTCTTCTCAGAAGCCTTTGTGTCATCACCAGCCCACCTGTTTCTGAGAATAGGAAGCGCTTCAGACCTTCAGTTTCAGATGTCACAGTGGCAAAACCCACAGCAATGAGGAGTCAACGCACAGCCCTGCACATCCCTCCCTGCCTGTGGAACAGGTTCCTGCAGTGAGCAGCCTGGCAGGCTCCTGGATGCAGGAGCAGAGCTTTCCCTCTGCTGCCCCAGGAATGTGAGAGCCCCACTCCAATTTGCAGTGCTACTCAAGGCCTCTTGGTATCCCTACACAGCACGCAGCAAACCAACAACTCCTTTTGATTCATTCTTTCCAGGGATTTCTTTAAGCCCTGGTGGACAAATGGCATTCTGCTCCTGCTGAGATCGTGTTGATCTGGAGTGAGAAACGGGTCCAAAATTGGTGAAAGCGACCAGCGAGTTTACAGCTCTGCTTTTAGCATCCCTGTCCAGCCCCTGCAGCCTCGTTAAAGGTTCTGGAATCTCAAACTTCCCCAGCAGCCTCTTTCAAACCAATGCAAAGCCCTCCAGCGTCCTCAGCAAACCCCAGCTGTAAAGCAAAGCCAGGCCTTTCTGATTCCTGGTCCATGAGCAAACCATTGGCAAGGAGCACTGGAGAGAAGCAGGAGAACAGAGCTCTCCCTCTGGACGGGACCTTCACGGCCACCAGCTCTCCCTGCTTTTTCCTGTGCCTCTCTTCCAGTTGTGCCCAGCTGTTTGCCTCTCTCCTCCTGCCTCCAAACCCTTGTGTTTCATACCAAAAAAAAAACCCTTCTGCACCCCCACCCAGGAAGATCATTTTGCACCAGAAATAGAGCGCGCTATGCTTGGGATGCAGCCCAGGCGCCTTAAAAATAGCAGCTCGTGGTGCCAGGCAGGGCTGTGCCAGCTGCCAGCACAGACAGACACGGTGCCAGGGGACAGGTCCTCCCCTGGCCAGGCCATAAATGACCATGGTGCTCCCCAGAAAGGGGCAGGGGGAGCAGGGTGGGCAGCATCCCACTGAGCGCTGCCGGCTCCCCCTGCCCTCCTCGGGACCCCTCTCCCCACGCTGCACATTCCTGCGGCTCGTGGAAGGCAGGAACAGCAGATAAAAGTACAGAGGAGCCCAAATGTAGCGCCCTGACGTCAGCCATCCCCGAAAGCCTGGAAGGGAGGCTGTAAACAGAGGAACAAAAGGAGTTCTAAACACCCATCCCCAGTGGCGCCGGCAGACAGGCGCTTAAAGGATCAAGGGAGACGAGGAAAGGTGTTGAAATTTGGGGGCTGCTCAGTGCTGAGATGTCTGCTGGCTCCCTGAGGGAGGAAAATCTCCTAATGGAATAGGAAGAGCGAAAGGATTGATTTTTTTTTTTTTTTTTTTTTCTCCTTGCAAACAGCTTTGTTCCCTTCTGTTCCTCCCCATCAGAAGGAAAGGGTGGGAACTATTGTTCTGGCTCCTCGCACAGCTCCCAGGGCAGCCAGAATTCCTTGGGCTCAAAGCATCCTGGTGATGCAACAGAGGCTCCAGCCCAGCTCCAGCAGCCACCAGGGTTGGAATTTTGACCACTCCGACTGCCCCCGGCCCTGTGCTCATCTCAGTGGCTGCTGCAGAGGCATCAGAGCACCTTGGAGAGCCCTGAGCACTCGGGTTCCTCGTTTTCGGCCACTTTGGAAAGCCAAAGCTCCTGCCCTGAGCTGCTGCTGGGTGTGATTCACCTGGAGCTGGGAGAAGTGGCCATCACAGACAAGGTTACAGGAACAAAGCATCATGGAAAGGCCTGGGTTGGAAGGGACCTTAAAAATCATCTTGCTACAACCCCCTGCCATGGGCAGGGACACCTTCCACTGTCCCAGGTTGCTCCAAGCTCCATCCAGCCTGGCCTTGGGCACTGCCAGGGATGGGGCAGCCACAGCTTCTCTGGGCACCCAGGGCCTGCCCACCCTCACAGGGAACAATTCTTTCTGTATAACTAAACTCAATTTCCCCTCCAGACTGGCACCCAGAGCACCAGGCAGGAGCTCTGCTGTCCCAGCAAGGCAGGGGAAATGCCCCATGTGCCAGGCACAGCCCCAGCTCAGAGCTGATGCTATCGCAGCCGCCACGTGTGGGACTCACGGCTTTGTTTCAACAACAAAGGCCAAGAAAACATCCTGCAATGTAACATTTAAACCACCACTGACGTGATTAAAATAGAAAGACCCACCAGCCACGTAGTTCATGCCTTATTTATGTCAACAGCACCCCTGGTTATTGAGTGCTGGGCACTTCAAATCACTGAAGAGCTGCAGAGTTCACATCTTTCTGTCCTGTATTTTATATGCAAGATGGATTCGTGTAATCAGAGAAGATTCTGAGCTAGAGGAGACCCACCAGATCATCCAGCCCAGCTCTGGCCCTGCACAGACCCCAAACAACCCCACCCTGGGCATCCCTGGCAGCGCTCTCCAAACTCTCCTGGAGCTCTGGCAGCCTTGGGGCTGTGCCCATTCCCTGGGGAGCCTGGGCAGTGCCCAGCACCCTCTGAGGGAAGAATTTTCCCTGATCTCCAACCTCAACCTCCCCTGACACAGCTCCAGCCCTTCCCTGGGTCCTGCCCCTGTCACAAAGAGAAGGTTGTACATGTGTTTGGGGCTGCAAACAATAGGTGTAATTTTAAAGATACTTATCACCCAAATCACTGAAATATTTCTCTTCAATCATCAAGGTTTCATCCTAGAAGAGAAGACAGGAAAGAACCACTTGGTCTGCAAATAACACAGAGTATCAGGGCAGACTACTAGAGCCACTCCACATCTGCACTTTATATCCTCCCTATATTAGAAAAACCTGCCATTAAAACCACATGGTGCTGTGACCCAGCTGCCAATTAACAAAACCTTAACGAGATTTGAAAGAACAAGACACTGATGTGTGAAAATTTTACCATAGATCATATTTTGACAAGAATTTTGAGACTATACTGAAAATAAAACACTTCTTTCCAGTGTGTAAAAGACCTGGAAAAGCCATCATTAGCCATCTCTACCACCAATGCTGGAGAACAATAAAAAAAAAAATACCTTTCAAATAAAATTAAATATCAGGAATTGGAAGACTAAGAATTACACCCTAGTTTATTATTTTAGTACAGGTGGGAGTTCCATTTGGCTCTGAGACAGAGTGCAATTTAAAAAAATACATTGTGTAGTGAGAACCTGTCAATTTATAGCCAAGTGGTTACTGAGTTAGAAGGTAACTACGTCACATTAGAGCCCTCTGGGGGTTTATTTTTAAACGTGGCCTATAGTTTAGGAACAAAAATGTATTGAAATGAGAAGGACTGGTGTCACAGAGAACCCTTTCACGAGAAATGTTCTGTGTGGCATTTCTGATAGCCCCGCCACGGTGCAGACAACAGGGATGCTGGCATGGGCTGGCTGATGGAATCACAGCTCCCACAGCCCTGACTCACCTCGTTTCCTTACTGCTTGCTACCGTGAGTAAAAAAAAGTTGTATCATCTGTAACATGAGCACAACAAAACCTGGCTGAGGTGTGACAGGGCTGGCGCTGCCCTCTGTCAGCGGCTGGGCTGCATCCCCCGCATCCACGAGCATCTTCTCCTGTGGCTCTCAGAAGAGCCCCAAAACCCAGCCGGGCTCACAGCCGCCCCTGTGCCCCGAGGGGCTCCGGGGGCTGCCCACGGCTCTGATCTCAGCCTGCCCTGCGTGCCAGGGCTGCCAGGGGAAGCCCGCAGCGACTCACAGGAAACGCATGCAAATGTTCCCGGTGAGAAGAGCCCCGCTCAGGAAACCCCCAGCCCATCCTCGGGGGCCTCAGGCAGCCCCCAGCCCATCCTTGGGGGTCCCAGCCCATCCTCGGGGGCCTCAGGCAGCCCCCAGCCCATCCTTGGGGGTCCCAGCCCATCCTCCGGGGTCCCAGCCCATCCTCGGGGGCCTCAGCCAGACCCCAGCCCATCCTTGGGGGTCCCAGCCCCCAGCCCATCCTCCAGGAGTTTCCAGCCCCCAGCCCACCCTCCCAGGGGTCCCAAGACCCAGCCCATCCTCGGGGGCTCCAGCCAGACCCCAGCCCATCCTCCGGGGTCCCAGCCCATCCTCGGGGGCCTTAGGCAGCCCCCAGCCCATCCTCCGGGGTCCCAGACAACCCCCAGCCCCCAGCCCATCCTCCGGGGTCCCAGAG
>VZRZ01008135.1:1296718-1377397 GCA_013398175.1 Climacteris rufus | reverse complement strand
TGTGCAGCCACAGGACACCTTGTTAACAATTCCTTCCATCTGATTTTTGGCAGCTAACTGAGCTACCTAAATTATGAACACAGGGAAAAACTGCCTATCACTAAACAACTACTGTTGTCATTCTAACAATAATTTTCTGTGAGAATCCCTGTGACATCTGAGCATGAAATAATCTTATAGTTTGGATCTGACTGTATTATTTTGTCCCCTTACAAATTTAACTCAAGACTCAAAACTGAAATATGTTCTTCCGTTTCAAACAAAATAGCAGATTCATTAAGAGCATGCTCAATATAGGACTCTGTATCTTCACTGACTAAACTGTACATATACGTTGGGGCTTCTGGTAGACTGAACATTTGTGACAGAATCATAAAATCATAGAATCATCAAGGTTGGAAAAGACCTCCAGTATCAAGTACAACCTGTGACCCAGAATCACCTTGTCAACTAAACCATAGCACTTAGTGCTATGACCAGTCATTTCTTGAACAAGTTAAGGGGTGGTGATTCTACCATTTCCTTGGGCAGCCCATTCCAATGCCTGGTCACCCTTTCAGTGAAGAAATTTTTCAGTGTCGAACCTGAACCTCCCCTGGAACCGCTTTAGAATGTGTCTTCTTGTCTTATTGCTGGTTGCCCAGGAGAAGAAACCAAATCCAGCCTTCTTTTCAACAGGTAGTTGAAAAGAGTGATAAGGTTTCCTTTGAACTGCACAAGGTGTCCTGTGGCTGCACAAACCCAGCTCCCTCAGTCACTCTTCATATGAAGATGATATAAGTCCTGGTCTTTGGACATCACAGAAAGTGCAGATCCAAACTGAGGTTTCTTGCCTTTCCCAAAGTGAAGTTACCTTGGATCTGATCCAGACATTCTTCATTGACCTTTGAGTGATGCCAGCATCAGTAGCCAACCATAGACCAACAGATCTGGCTCCAGATTCAGAGATGAAAGGAGCAAGATAAAAATCCACCTTGAGGACCCTATTAGGGTTTAGGCAGGATCTAAACATCAGAAACCATCACAAAATAAATGCCTTGAGCTAGGTCTGGCAAACAAGACTACCTAAGCCTATGAAACTCAAACCAGAAAAGACAGCTATTGGTCTTTTAGAATCCCAGTAAAAGCTAAACACTACTGCATACCTAAGGTTCACCTGAGAGTTAGCTCTTGACAGTAGTATGCTTTAAATATATGTGCAAATGCATGAAAACCAATAAGTATCAAACAGTTTGGAAGAAGGTGACGATGCAACACAGAATTATGATTTGCAGAAAAAACAATTTTTTTCCCTCTCTTATTGAAGGATGTCTATTTGCCTTTTGTGATTTGATCTAAATTTATTGTGATACCTAGAAGTGGAAATAACATAAAGATATTTTGGCTGCTTTCTTAAATAATGAAAAATACAATTCAGTATAAAGCCCATTCATTGTAAGTGTGGACAAACCAGGAGTGTCTCTCTGTCTTGTTTTTACTTCCTTCCTTCCTTCCTTCCTTGCTTCCTCTTTCTCTTCCTTTCTTTCTTTGATAATTGAAAAAGCAATGTTATAGGTAACTAACTCAAATATTCTTCAAAGTAGTGATGCTGATCTTAATAAAAGTATGAGTCAGGGTCCTCCTTACCATCAGGTTAGGTTCTCTGAAAAGATGAGGATTCTCGGATCCAAAAGTGTATTTATTTGTCAAATTAACTTATTCATTATATATCACCAATACCTATTTTTTATGAGAGTCTTCAAACACCATTAATGGATCCCCTAATCTAGGTTCCTATTAGTGTTATGTAATAACAATTAAAGAAAATTTTTATTTCATTTGGATTTGAGGAATTGAAATGCAGCCCACATCTTCTATTCTTTTGCTGTGTGAGCACTGGATGAAACTTACTGATAGCACAAGGACTTGGCACTGTGGTTGTCCTCCAGAGAGACCCTGAGTTGACTGAAGATGGTGGCATATCTGATATGTGACCTCAACAATTTTCTGATTAAATTTCAGAAACAAGCAGAACAGACTGCAAGGGGGGTTTGCATTCTGTTCTTTAGAGCAACTGTTGACAGGACAAGGTGACACAACCACAAACTACACCAGGAATGGTTCAAGTTGGACATCAGGAAGAATTTCTTCACTGAAAGGGTGGTCAAGCATTGGAACAGGCTGCCTAGGGAAATGGAGGAGTCACCACCCCTGGATTCGTACAAGAAATTACTGGATGCGGCACTCAGTGCCATGGTTTAGATAATAAGATGATGTTGGGTCACAGGTTAGGCTTTATGATCCTGGAGGTCTTTTCCATCCTAAATGATTCTGTGTTTCTATGATTCTATGGCACATTGCTCTGTTGTAACCAGATAACATGTGACCTAAGTGCCCGAGTGCCTTTATGTGTCAGGGCCACAGCTGAGTACTGAGTACTGAAGGACAAGTGCTGCAGAGCACTACTGAGCTCTGCTGCAGTAATTGTATGGATTTCTACGGCAATCCCAAATCATGCTCAGTTATATAATTCCTAAAATTTAAGGATGGCATCTGGAAAAGCATGCTCAAGGAACTTATCTAGGGCATCATCCTCTTAAAAGTTAACTTTACTGTGTCCAATGAATGAAATACTGAACAGCAGGCATATTATTTTTAAAAGGGATATAAAACAATAGCGAAGCACTGCCTGATTATATTACAGCATCTATCTTCTCATGTATCAGCAAAAACTAGCATTGAAGTATACCTAATTATCATATTTACAGTGGTACAGGTAGTAAAACAGTTATGTTTTGCATTTCTCAGGATGTTCAGGTCTGAAATAGATAAACTATGTGGGAGATTAGTAATAGGTAATTATTCTCTACTTACATATTCAGCTTCATATTTCTAAATTAAGGTAAGTGGAAAAAGCTTATAAAATATTCAGGGCTCTTTTATCTTTCCTCCTCCCTCTTATTAGAAACTGTGCATGAATTTGCATAGAATAAACTGAGCCCATAAATCATAGCAGAAACTGCAAGAACGCTCTTTGTAAGTTATAATTTAAGGTTAACTGTAGCACATTTTGCTTACTGTATTATTAATGACTTTAGTTCACTCATGACAAGATTACATATTAAAAATTGTTGGTAGACAAAACTCTAGTTCATAATCAATTTGCTTCCTAACCTTAGAAAGCCACTCACCATATTTTCATACTTTCAAAGAAGAAACCATTAGGCATAATGTCTATCAAGCAATATGTTGCATTGGCCTTCTTCTTCAGTAGCTTTGAAGTATCTAGTAATGAGGTTTAGGTGGAAAGCCTCACGTGGAACTTGAGCTGTGTCCCCGTGACACATGGCAGGCTTGGAAATAACCTATTGTCTTCTGTAATTTGTTTTGTGGCTGTGCCCACAAGGAACATTTCGGCAGAAACACCTGAAGAGCAGGGTGTTTAATATACCACTTCTATCTCTCATACTGATCTTCTGTGTTGAACAGGCATTAACCAAATATTCTCAGAACCACCTCCATTTACATTACAAGTATTCTCACTCTACATTCTCTTCTATCTGCTAAGACAAATCACAAAATAGTTCGCTCCAACACTCACTACTATTTTGCCATTAAATGTCCTATTGAAATCTAGGAACTGTTGTGTTCAACACTTCTTGTGCTTGATTACTGTGATATTTACAAGGCTTGGACCACCAAAATCGCATGCATGTAAGTTTGAAGCTTACATAACCGCATGCTTTTCCTTTCTTCATGTTATGGAAGCATATTAAAGGAACCATTAATTCTGTACCATTAATTCGGTAGTTTAGGTTCTTCTTCTTGGCTTTCATTACCTGGTTTTGTTGCTTACAACCAATTATTCTAAAAATACTGTATTTGACTTTCAGGGAATCAAAGAAGTAGGTTCCAATGACTACATCCATGGTTTTCCAAGATCCAGAATGAAATAGTAGCCTACCAAGTAGACCAAAATAAAAAATCCAGTGAACACAAAAAATACTTAATACTTGTACAATCTTGTTATCCTTTTTAAGGAGTAACTTTCAGATCACAAGATCTTTGGCATGGCATAATTTGTCTCATATTTTTGTGGGGTTTATTATTATTGTTGTTATTGTTGTTGTTGTTGTTATGTGCCATGCCTTGCTAAGTAAATAATTTACAGTGACTTAATAGTTCAGTCATGACAATAGCCTAACCAGGCTTTTAGCAACGCAACAATTTGTCCTTGATACCATCCAAAACAACAGCCTTCTGACATCAATCAAAATGCTATCCTTCTCCTTTGAATTTTACAGGAACTATTCACTTTGTCTGATAATCCTGAAAGAAAAGGATAAATGTCATTTTTCCTTTGAAGAGAGTTTCAATATCAAATGAATATTAACACTTTATGTCCTATAAATCAAATCTTTTTCTTGTCAAATTTACTTTAAATGTAATATCAGAGGGTTATTTTCTTTGGAAAAAAACACACTTTAATAATATTAGATTTGCTTGATATTTCTCATAGCTTTTTTTGTATAGTCCTAAAAACAAGGAATGAGTGTTTAAACTTTCTCCCCATTTTTTGGTTCAGTTTTTCATTTCTTTTAATAAGGAACAGTCAGGATTCAGGTGAAATTTCTTTGCTAAGTACATTTTTGAAAACAAATGTTTCAAAGGTTTCATTTTGATATAGCCAAATTGAAAAATTCCTATAGGAAATTGTTTTTATTCAAAATTATGTGAAATATTGCAGAAAAGTACTGAAGGTCAAGAAAAAACATTAATGTTTAAATTGTTTGATAGACACAAGACCTCCTTGCACATTTTAATTTAAGAAAAGAGCTGTCAAAATGCTGATGTCTTCATATTACTCAGGAAAGAAAATGTATCAATATTTTTTATTTTTCATTTCCTTTATAATACAAAAAAGTGTTGATAATTTCTTATTTATCCAGACTAATTCTACCTTCCAAAAATTTGTTTGTATAGTTTGGCTGGTTTAGTTTCTCAATTATTTTAATCATATATTCCTACAAAATTTCTATAACTTTCAGATATAAAAACCCCAAAGTAACCTAAACAAATCAGGTGTCTCCAAAATTCATAGTCCTTTAAAGCAAACATAGGATTTTAAGTCACACACTGAAGTTTCAAGAAAATAAATAAATAACTGAAAACTTTCATCAATTACACAGAAAAACACCATATAACCTCCCACTAAAATAAAAATCATCACTGACCTGCAGACAAGTTTTTTAATGTTTGTAACACAGAAAACGGACATCAAAGAATCAATTACATTGCAAGTAGATTGGAAATTGTAATATCTTTAATGTTTACATTCAGAGGGAAAAAAAATGATATCGTGAATAAGATGTGTCCTTCATACTACACAAATTGAGTTGCAAGACTTTTTTTTTAGGTGCTCTTTTTTTTTCCAGAAAACAGATTTATTTTACAGGTGTGTGCTTGGTTTACTTAATAAGAAAACATAGCTCTATATGTTTTTTCTTTAACATCAAAAGTGTAATGAAAGGGGCAATTCAATAGCATCCTGATGGTAAGTCACCATTGCTCTTGTGAACTAACACATTTTACTTGTTCCTGATTAGCCCTCATTGTACCTCACATTAATGGTAACCTCTTTTGCAATCCTTTCTCTGTAGAGTCAAGACAGGTAAATAAACTTTCATGGTACTAATTAGAATGGGGTAGTTTTTAAAATATTCCAGCTCTAATATACAGACAAACACTGGTACATCTTGAATTGTACATTAACCCCAGAATGTGGAAGGCTGTTGACAGGCAGACACTGGTCTTTGAGGTAGAATTTGAACAAAATTAGCATAAAATGATAATAAGGCAAACTGCATTCTTTCATACAAAGTATAACCCATTTCTAAAGAGTAAAGTGAGATAGGATTGTGTTTATGATGGAATATGTGCATAAAAGTAATGTTGATCTATGTCAAATAAAAACACAGAAAATGGTAGAAATTTTGTTTCCAGACCTATTTATTAAATTGCTCCATAAACTAAACTCTCCTGCATCCGTTGCAAGATGGCAAAATTATTAAAGAAAAAATACATTGCCAAAGCTTTCTCAGCACTGTGAAGAATGAAAGATGTCCTTCTTTTATTCCCCTTCCTGCCCATAAAAAAAAATTCCCAGCTTGGTCAAAAATTTCAGTATTTTCATTATAAATCTGAAAGTAATTATAGAGTAGATTTTTCTGTAATCTTGCAGTTCTTTCAAATACAAATATTTAAGACATTTTTCATGGAAAAATGTTGATACAATAATAATAAAAAATAGTTGCTAATGTACAAATAATATTTTGAAATGGGTCTATTCAGAACTTCAATTCTCTCTATTCCTCACTACCGTCACTACGATTAATTGTGCGATAACAATGCGTAATAATATAAGCAGAAATCACACAGTGAATAATAAAGGTGTTATTGAATAGTTTGGCTGAACACACAGTCTGGAGAGCTGCATTCTCTTTTCTTTGATAAAATGTTCAATGATGGAGGGTCTGGGCTCCAATCTAGGTAGAAGGACATGCAGAATGAGTTCATGGAGCTTCAGCAGTCCAAGAGGGCCACATTGTTTTATTCTTGCATTAAGAATTGAAAGCTACAAGTGGACCTGTGAGTTAACAAGCTGAGGAAACTTGGGAAGTAGGCATTTCTGAAAAGATTGGTAATATAAGAAGGATTTCAACTTTTCCTCCAAAGCTGAATGTAGTTTGCAATCAATCTTTTGATTTTGAGGTGTGTTTCCCCACTATCTTCATGAATATGGGCCTCTGAGTCATTTAGCTTATCACAAAAAAAACCAATACTGAAATAAGATAACAGAGCCCATTGTCAGGAATCTTACCAGAATGAATGACACATTACCACTCACACTTTTGGAAAAGTCCATGACAGAACACCAGCAGGCTATACACATAGCGGCAATTTCTCTATATATGGGGAATATTTATTAAATCTATATTTCATGTACATACACTCGCCTCCTTGTTTGTCAAAGTGGATTTATGAGTGATGGTTTATTTAGTCTGGAGAATTTAGGCTTTGGAAAGGAAAATGAGTTGAAAAACCTCTTTAGCATTACAGGAAAATATAAATTTAGGACCCTTAGAGCTATTGCAGTGGTATATATCCTGCCTTTGGTCCTCTTTTCTTAAGAGAATTTACTGTGGCCCATTACGTGACAGTTGTAGCAACTAAATTACAGTAGCTCTCCATTAAATAACAAAGATATGATTGGTAGTGTACTTTACATTCTCAAGGCAGTTTTCTAACCCCCTAAGTGGATAATTGTCAGTTATTGCTTTTAAACTGTGAGCCTTGCATGACTTTATTAAAAGTTTCTGAGATCCAAAACATTACTAAGCTAATAGCAATACATACAGGAGGGGTATATCTACCACTCTGTTATAGGGAGGAACAAAAGCCAGAAAAGGTCAGGAACACGCGTCAGACTTTTGACAGAGTCATACATGTGCCTTCTTTTTCAAGTGCCTCAGCCTTCAGATATCTGTGGAAGGGGCAGAATTTTACCAGAAAAAAAATCCTATTTATATTATTCCTCTCTTTCCTCACAGATTCCTGCAAAAATGTTGCCAACCAGCAAGTAACACTTGACTATCCTTAATTTTGTGTGTTTTGAATTAAACACGCGTACAGTTGATTGGAGCATAAGGGACTTGAAGTCAAAGAAAAAGGAGGACCATTCATCAGATAACTTAATCTTAAGAAGGTAAAATATCAGTGATATGTCCACAAATAAAATTACAAGCAGAAATATTTGAAATGCAGGAACACCTGATGCTGCAGACTGACTTTATGACTTTCATTAGCTTTGAATATATAGCCCACTGTGTGACCTCCAAATCCATTGAGGGAAAAAGTATTTTTCAGTAGTCTTAAAGGAACTACTATAATTTTTCCTTTTCTTCCTTTTCATTTAAGATATTAACTAAAATACATTGTCTTATTTTCTGCTGCATTTCTCTTTCAATCCTCCCTATATGTTACTGTTTCTGTGCTAGAAACAATTCTCTTTGACATCCCATTTTGTGTTCTCTTTTCTGCCTTTTGCAGTATTTTACTAGCAGACTTCTCACACATTGCAACTCTTTTGCAAAGTAGATTTCCAAACCATGATCCCTTACACAAACACAACTGACACTGTTATAGGTGTTAGCCATTCAAGGATGCAACAAAAGCAGAAGGAAATAACTTGCTGCTGTAAATTTTTCTTCTTAAACTGAAGGAGATTGCATGTTGACTATTCGTGTCCTGACTAGTCTAAGCTATTCCTCTATGAATCAGAAAATCCCAGAATGTGTAATGCTGGAAGGGACTGATCTGGTCCAAGCTCCCTGATCAAGCAGGGTCATCCCAGAGCACATGGCACAGGATTGTGTCCAGAGGGTCCTTGAATATCTCCAGTGAGGGAGGCTCCACACCCTCTCTGGGCAACCTGTTCAAGTAAACTGAACAGTAAAGAAATTCTTCCTCATGTTCAGGTGGAATTTCCTGGGCATCAGTTCCTGCCCGTTCCTGTTTTCCCATTGTTGGGCCCCACCGAATAGAGCAGGGTCCCTGCTCTGAGGCCTCCCTGCAGACACTGACAGAGATCGGTGAGGTGCCCTCAGTCATCTCTGCTCCAGGATGAACATGCCCAGATCCCTCAGCCTTTCCTTGTATGAGAAACACTACAGTCTCTTCATCACCTCTGTTGCCATCCACTGGACCCACTCCAAAAGCTCCACATCTCTCTTGTCCTGAGGAGCCAAGAACTGGACACAGTCCTGTGTGTCTTAACATATTCATCTGAAAAAAGAATAAGCTGGTCTTCCCTCAATCCTTTGCTGGACTTTCTTTGAAATCTCTGTTAAATTCTAATTACCCATGTTTATGCTTTTCTTCACCCAGAAGGTCATCTGGATTCCTTTCACTTTTTTTTTTTTTTTTTTTGGTAAGAAAGCCCATTGTGCGTCATATAAATGATAATTCCTCACCTATAAGAAATTATCACCCCCTGCTGTTACATAAGAACATGCGGAACACATTTATGGCTCAGCTGTGGTCAGAAGATACATCAGGGTGGCATGCATTGCACTATCATAAAATGATACAATCATGGAGCCTGAAAACTATCTGAGCAGTTCAGCTCAGTGCAAGTCCAATTAAAACAGAGTATTCCAGGAACTGTTTGTCAATGTGTTAAGTATCTACAAGGACATAGCCCTGTGAACATTTCTTACCGGGAGACATGGCGTTGGAACTTATTCTTACATCTACTCAGAAATTCCCATGCTCCAGCTTATCTCCATTTCCTTTCCACCTTCCCATGTGCCCCTGCAAGTACAGTCTGGTTCCATTTTCTTTACAGCTTCCCACCATGTGGTCATAGCTGACCTGCTCTACAGATCTTCCTTGAGCCTTCTCTAAAATCTGAGAAAGCACAGGTCTACAAGCCTTTCATCCTCATAGGTAACTATTATCACTAAATTTAACTGAAATTAGAATAGGCATAATAGGAAGAAGTCAGCAAGAGAGGTAGAAGAAAGGCTATTTTTTTTTAATCCAAATTTCTTCCATCTAAAATAGTCCTAAAAAGACACGGCATTACATAGCTTTTGAGTTGCAGAGTTTTAATCAATACTTGACTGCACAAGAATGTGACAAGGGGCAAATGAAATTATTTTTGAGTACTATATAACAAATTTGAACAGTATGACTGCTTTCACTATTGCAATATCCTCTGTACCAGAAATTTTTATTCAATAGAACTGTTTTGGCATGGTGAGATCATATAATGTTAGGCATGGATCAAGAAACAGTGGCTTCAGAATATCCAGTTACAGAAACTACTTTTTACAGCCTTGCAAAGAACATGCTCCATTTCAGAAAAACAGCATGCCTACTGAATTGATAGAGAATTCATTTCTCTCTGAAAATTACTATCTTATCTCTTAAAAGTCTAGACTTTGTCAGTGTTTCTTTGGCAAAGAAGAAATCTTTGGGAAGATATTTTTGTATATAGGTATTTTAAAAATTATTTGTCTGACAGCTGAAAGAACATAGGATAAAAAGAGGATGCAAATATTGTCTTGTAGGCAACCAGGAAACAATAATTCAGTATTTCACACAATGTAAAAATGAACCACTGAAATAATTATGAAGACAACTGAAAACAATTTTAAAAAGCAAGTCAGTCTGTTGTGAAATTCATTGCCATATTATTGTGTGGAAGCTAAAGCAAAAAATGTATGGAAAAAAATTTTGAAGGATAAAGACATTACTGGATATTAAGTTAGTTTTTTTGGAAAATTTGACAGAATGATAGAAACTGTAATGTTATTGCAGGAAAATATGAATTCTTTACTTGCCCTGTCTTTTACACTCTTCTTTTGTTTTGTTTTGTTTTGTTTTGTGTTGTTTTGTTTTGTTTTGTGTTGTTTTGTTTTGTTTTGTGTTGTTTTGTTTTGTTTTGTTTTTAATTCTGCTCATCATTTTTAGAGACCAGATACCAGACAAGAAGGGTCCTTGATTTGTGGAGATGATAATTATTCCATAATAATGACTATAATATAACTGAAAGAGTGCCACCTCTGGAATGTGCTAGTACAAAATATCTCTGGTTTGAAGTCTGTGACCATGCTGTCCTGCAAGACTCCACAGGATAATGAGGCATGGTGATGAACACCACGCAACAGGAGTATTCTACTGACAATTGTTTACAGACTTGCACAATGATGTGCCATATTCTTTCCCAGTGTTGTCATCAAATGGAGGGGATTCTTGTTTATAGCACACTACAGATGATAGTGAGAAACTTTAGACCATATTCTATGTTGTGTGATCTGTATGTCCAGGTTAAGCCAGGAAAAACAGGGAAAAAATGCAGAGCTTTCCTTATGTAGAATGAGCATGTTGACATCAGAAACCTATTACTTCTTTCACTCATTTAACTCACATGTGCAACTTATTGCTTGGTGTGTGTTTTGCTCATTCATCCTAAATCTTCCTCATTTGTAAAACCATTATACCTGATAAGCTTGATGAAAACATGCAGAAAACTCTGAAAAGTCGAACTTCTGAGAGAGAAACTCCATTGATTAGAACAGGGTGCTAATAAAATGTTCTAACCCAGGTCACAGTTTCAATACCTGTACAGGCGATTCACTTAAAATTTGGACTCGATGATCCTTGTGGGTCCCTTACAACTCAAAGTATTCTGTGAAATCTGTGAAGTTTCTATCCCTCTTAGCCACAAAAAAAGAAAAAGTGGCCTCAGTTCTCTTCATAGTAGACAAGACCAAATAAGTGCTACCTGAAACTGAATGCTACGGGTTTCCCATCTGAAATGTGGATTTTTAAAATAGAAAATTAACATTCACAAGCATCATTACATGACAGAGGTACCAAGAAATCCTCCAAAGTCCAGCATTCATGATTTATGAAACTGAGTTCAGACACCTGGAAAATAAAAAGCATCATGGTTAGGTCTTGTACAGTTTGCTAGTACATTAGTTATAATATGGTTGTCATTGAGCACCACATATGTAGTTATGCAGTGGAAATAATACCTATTTCTACCATCAAATTTCATTCAAATCCTATATATCAGTAAAATTTCATGAATTTTGTCATAGAAAAAAGGTGGGACAAAATTCTGGCATAACTCTTTGGCTGAAAAAGATTACCTTTCAATGCATGAAATTTAATTTGATAGCAAACCCAAAGTCTATCCTGTCGAAAATGAGGGTTCTTTTCTATCCACTCTTCTTTCTCATATAATTGTTATCACAACTGTATCTAAGAACCTGCCAGTAAAACATTAAATACATGTTGTAACCTTAATTTTCTCATTTTATATGTGTGCAAATTTTATGGTAAATTATATTCTAAGCATCGATGTTGCTATCCCCAGGTACATAATATGATAATTTATGATATATTTAAGAAAGAGAACAATTTTAACTTCTAGAAGAGGGTGGAGTGTTTTAAGCAAACAAACATATTAATAAAAGTTATCCATCAGTACTGGGGATAAATTAGACTTTTGCATGTCTGAAGGATATAGCAGAAATACTGAACTACTGATTTATCTCACATGACTGTCTGCCAAAGGGGATTTTCCTGGGACACTTCTCTCTTCAAAAGACTTGCTTCTGATACCTACATGTGTTCTAACCTTCAGCCATCAGAATAGCTGCATTTCAAACATTGACCACAATGAACTCCAGGAGAGAAAAAGTGCTCAAGTCAGCTTTTACAAATCATTTCAGTACTCTAACTTCTATGAGAAATCAAAATGGATAGTCAGAACAATGTACTATGACAAAGAAATGTTTACAAGTTTTTTCATAGAAATTAAAATAAGAATAAAAAGACTTTTAAGAAAAGTATGTGCAGAAGTCAGGTCTGGATACTACTTGAAACAATCTAATTTTTCAAGATTTTTATCCATTTACATTTGGACATTACTTATTCTACTATCTCTTATGTGAAAATATATCACAAGAAAATTATTCTGATGCAGATGAAGGTCACTGAAAACTTTCATTTTGTTTAGGCTTAGCTTATTGTGGTGGTGCCTTCCCTCAGGGGGGCTCAGACCCCGCCTGTTGCTCAGGCACTGGCTATACAGTGGTTGAGTGACACGGGATCCGAGGATGCTCAGGAAGAGGAGTTGGAGGTCTAAAAACACCCCTTAGACATCCCCTGGGGTGGAGAGAAGCACAAACCCAGCCTCCCTTTCCAGAGAGTTCTTCGCAGTTCGATAGTTCATTAGTCAGTTATTAGGCAATCTTTAATAATTGGTTGTTATTACTGTGTCTCACCCTGTAAGCCCCGTGTTATTGGATGTTAGTGTTTTCCACGCCCTGTTTCTTGTGCCTTAAAAGTTCGTGTTTGGTGCGTGATTCAGAGGATTTCTGGTCTCCCTTGGACTGTAATAAACCATCTACACACCCGCCAGAAGTCTCCCTCTCCTTTTCTTCGTGCTCCGGATCGCCGTGCACTCAGCGAGCTACTATCTGCACCTACTGAGGGCAAGCTACCTAGTCTGGAGCAGCGCCATTGGGATACCGGCTTGCTGTGTGAGAGGTTCTGGTGAGCCCACATTCTGGGCCACTGGTTCCCGTGCAAGGGCTCGATCCTGGCTGCAATCGGATCGCTCAAACCCTCTGAATAAGCGGCGCTCCCAGCCCCGAGGTTTCATCCAGCTATCCCGAGGCAGGGCTGAGCGAGTCGTGATGCCGCAGTTTATATTGCTCGATTTTATACCCATCTTCACTTTCCCTATAGATTTTCAACTATTCTTTATGGGGAAGCTTGCAGTGTTTCCTGAGGAGTTCAAACTGGAACACTCACTGACAAAGAAATATTGCCCTTGATTTCTCTGGTGGAGAAGGGTTTGTGCAAATCTAAATAAGTACCCTCTTTTGCTATGCAGAAATTTCAGAAATTGCATGAGATGTAAATTTGGAAATGTTACTCATTTGCAGACTAGCACCTGCTGTGTTTTCAATATACAGGTCATGGGTTCACAGCAAACCCCACAGAATTACTGGGTACTCAAGCTTTTGAATCTCATCACAGCACACAAGCACATAAGTAATCATTGTTGCTTTAAAGAGTTGTTCACAAAACATTGCAAAGATGATACACATTTTTAAAAAAGCAGCAGTTTTGTTGATTATCCATCATTTGCATCAGAATCACAGGCAAATTTCACACCTCCATTCATCTTTGACTTTTAGTTTAATATTTTGCACCATTTATTTAAGTTCTGGGAATATTATCTGGGAGATGAATTTGCCCTATGAGCAATGACTGTAAAGAAAGGAAAAACAGAGTTGATGATAGTCCTCATGATTTTCTGAAACAATTTTCATCCCTACATTTGTGTAAAGCAATAGGAGTTATGAATGCCTATAGTATGTTTAACTGTGTTCCAGCAAAATCTGAATTGAGAGGACTCACAGTACTTTTAAGATCGTGTGCTGCAGACCTCCTTGTGTGCTCAGCTTGCAGATGCTCTGAGCTTATTTCAGCCCTAACAAAAGAACCCCGGAACTTGTGCTCAAGCTGTAACAGTTTACACTTTCAGCTTGACTATATCTAGTTCAAGCCTTAAATGTCAGCCAAGATGGCAGCTATTATGTAAGTGGGGATTGAAACAAAGACCTTTTAGAATCAAAAGCACAGTCTTTGCAGTGCTGAATAAATCCAGCTTTTTGGAGAACCTTGAATGTACATAATTATACAGTGATCTATATAATTATTTGGCAACATGCTAGAGGGGAGAATTGCATTCCCAATTGCATGCTTGTCCCTTTATAACAAGGTGGAGCTGAAACTTTGTGAAAATTCTCTTCTCTTTTCCTTTGCTTCATTAAAACTATAGCTTTCATGATCCACCTTGGATATGTCTTCTCACTTCTTCTACAAATTATACCTAGAGAATTCTCAGTATTTTCATACTCTTCCTTTTCGATACAGAAAATTTTATCTATGTATTTCCATTTCAAATGTCATTATCTAACACTTAATGAATTTTACTCATGAAATACTAGTCACAGTTAGAAATATAACATTAAATTAATGGAAGCTTGCACTGTGATAAGTCTCTTGCACAAAAGAGATCAGTTCTCAATAGAACAAGGCTCTAGATGAGATGATCCATTTAAGCTAGGAGTTAACAGAGCAACATAAGCCTATACAGACTGATTAATTTCCAATCAAATTACAAATCTCAGTCTTAGTTTGAAACAAGGTTCAATTAATTCATTTATTTTGTGCATGTGAGCACTTCTAACCTGGTTCTCCATATATTTAGGACAGGAAATGTTGGGATAAGTGAGTCACTCTGTTTCCTTTCAGATGTAAAAATTATTTACATCTTTTTAAAATTATTTTGTTTAGTCTCTATTACAGAGAGACATTTTGGGTACTATCACAAACCATTTATGTGCGGCTTTCTTCCTATATAGTATTATGTTTAGATATAACTCCAGCTTCTGTATATATGGAGACAAATCAGGAGAGATCATAGAATCATAGAATGGTTTGGGTTTGAAGTGACCTTTAAGATCATCTCATTCCAAGCCTCTGACATGGGCAGGGACACCTTCCACTATACCAGGTTGCTCAAAGCCCCATCCAACCTGGACTTGAGCAGTTACAGGGCATAAACAACAGTTTTGGGCAACTTGTTCTTGTGCCTCATCACTCTCACAGCAAAAATTTTCCTTACATCTAATCTAAACCTACTCTCTTTTTGTTTAAAGCCATTGTTCTTTCACTCCACACTGCTGCCAGCCCACCTCGGGACTGAGTGACATTCAGTGGGTGGATTTCCCCACCCAGGACTCTGACCCTGAGGGTGGATCTGAGGGCGAGAAGGCTACTCCCCCCTGGGTGTCCCTCTAGCAGAATCTCCTCCTCTCCTTCTAGAAACCTCTCTGTTCCTGTAATGCTATTGGTTTAGACTCCTATGTTTATTCATGTATTTTATTGCTTATGTATTGAGTTCTGGAAAGTTCTGTTCAGTTCAGTTCCCCATTGGTTGATCCAAATATGTTCCTCCCCTAACCCTTTGTGATTTGCTCCCTGTCACCCCTCGTCATTTTCCTATTGGTTTGTCCCTTTGTTCCTCCCTTTCTCCGCCCCTGTTTAAAAAGGGATTGTAACTGCTCCCGATCGCCCTTCTCCTCTGCCCCTCCTTTCAACTGGAACTCTGCCCCTCGGGGCTGGAATGAAAGTTGGGATTCCAGGCAAAGAGAAGGCCCCTCTGTCTTCCTTCACCCTCACCTCTTGCTTAGCAACAACCTTGCTGCAGTTACCCTTACCAGCTACTTGCAGGCAGCACTGGCAGCTGCTGACAGGACTCTGCTACACTGCCAGGGCATCAGAACTTGTTGCCTGCCCAGCCACCGGGCTGCCTGCAGTCAGCGCAACACCATGCCCCTGTAGGAAGTCCCTCTCCAGCTCTGTTGTAGCCCCTTTCAGGAACTGGATGGTGATATAAGGTATGTCCAGAGCCTTCTCTTCTTCTGGCTGAACAACCCCAGTTCTCCCAGCCTGTCTCCATAGCAGAGGTGCCCCACTCATCTGAGTATCTTTGTGGCTTCCTCTGGGCTCACTTCCGGAGGTTCCCATAATTGTTACGTATGGGTCCCTTCCCTCTAGAGCAGCAACCAACCACACTGCTTGGTATCATTTGCAAACATGCTGAGAGTGCATCCAGTCTCATTGCCCTTGTTCCTGAGAGAGATGTGAAATAATACTGGTCCAAATATTGAGCACTGAAGAATGTCCCTGAAACTACTGTCCTTCTCTCTACGGGAAAGAAAATTCTGTTCAGACCATGTACATTCTGTAAACTGAATTGCTCCACTAACACTCAACAAGAAGTCATAATTTGTTTTCTAGTGGAAGCAGATTTGTCAAGTTTTTAGGTGGCCTAAACCAGTAGATGAATAAATCTTTTTCTTGTTTGTATTTACAGGTTAGCTGGATAACAGGAGGTCTGCTTTCAACACCTTTGCATGCATTTCAACATCAACCCTTCCTTAGACACCCTTAATAATTCCAAAAGGCATCTCTCTCATCATCTTTCCTCATACCTCCATCACATTAAGAACTCCTGAATATGCACAGAAACGTGGAAGAAGAGAATTTTCGAGAAACCCAGATATTCACATGGATCTTCCAACTTCATCTTAGTTCCCTGTAGCCACTTCTTTACTGCTATTAAACATCATGAGTTACAAATTGAGAGAAATATTTACACAGTCCTAATCATGAGTGTGGGTCAATTACTAAGGTCCCCAAATAAATCAATAGTGCTGGAATAGGCAAGCATCCCCTTCTGGGCCGCATACACTCCAGGACAGTGAAAGTAAGGATAAAGGAGCCTTTATTGGCTACTTTTCCAGCATGAAAAATCAAATGCAATTTGTCCAGATTAGTGGGCTTAGTCTCTTTCTGATTATCTGGTGCCACAAATATGTGACCCATGCCTATGCCTCTGATTTTTAATAAACACATTTGCTGGGTCCAATAGTTCAGCAATTTGTACAGAAAATTAGATGTAATTTGCCCTGAATGCCACTGGTTTCTCAGATAGTTCAAAAAATGTTAGGCAGTTCAGCAAATAACTACAACATCTCTGCAACTGAATCAGGCTGGAGACCAGATTTCCTTGCTGAAGCCCTCTGTTGTCTGCTTCAAATCCATGTTCTCCCCTGCTTTCAATTTCCATAACCTTCTATGTATACTCTTCAGCCTTCCTCCATATTCCTTTTCTAAGTTCTATTACTCCCTTTTTCCCTTCTCACTCTTCCTTAGAAACACTCAGTATAAAGGGTCTGATGTAATGACAGATGAGCTTGTTTTTCCCATTGAAATCAAGCATACTGGTGTAGACTCTCCAACTTTTACCATGAAGGGCTACATCTGCTCACTCAGACCTGTGCCCACCCTTCCCTACCTCTCCCTAGCATCTGCAGAGGTACCAATGGATTTGTGATCTGTCCTGAAAGCCTAATAAAGAGACAGAAGTTGTGTTGGCTTTTTTTTTGTTTGTTTTTTTGTTTTGGTTTGGTTTGGTTTGGTTTTGTTTGTTTTGGTTTGGTTTGGTTTGGTTTTTTTTTGTTTTGTTTTGTTTTGGTTGGTTGGTTGGGTTTATTTGCTCTTCATCATTTGGCAATGTCCTCCTCCCCCTTGTTGCCCAGCAAGGGACACAGTTGGCTGCTGCCTGTTCCAGTTAGCTTGAATAGCCAGTGGGAGACTTTGGGGCTCTTAAAAAAAGGCTCCCTCTAGGCTGCTCTCAATCCCATCCTTAAATAAAGTAAGATAAAACTTTGAAATATTATATAGAATAGAAGGAATCCCAAGGAAGGATGGAATCCCATGTTTAGATGAGAGATCTGTGATTCTTTTTCTCCCACTCTTGTCTCTATACTTTTTATTTCCTTTTTCGTCCTCATCCCTCAGCCACCTCTTCCGCATTCTGTCCCACTCAGCCTCCTTTCTTTCTTTTCTGATTCTCTTCTTCCCTTGCCATCTGCTGCTGGTTTTCATTTTTGGTTTCCCCTTCTTTGGCAATACAGATATCTCCACACCCACTCCAAGAGCAATGCACTGTTCTGCAAATTGGGGTTTGTGTCTCTGGGCAGTGTTGTAACAGCTTTTTGCTGCAGTTTAAAGAGTAATGACAACAATAATATAAACATTTAGATTAAAAACTAAAAAGAATATCTCACAGAACAAGCATACTTTAGTTTTAAATAATAATAGGGCTAAAGTGTCCTTAATGTGGTGCTTTATGGCATACAAACCTCACAAGATTTCTGCAGAACTGAACAGATGGGGAAGAAGCAAAAAAGACATCCCACCCTTTTTCTGGGTTATTATTTTTTTTCCTCTAATTACCAATAACCCACTATTAGGCTTCAAGGACAAAAATAACTCTTAGACTGTCTAGATATCAGATCAGAACTAGTCTTTTCCCCGTGGCAGCAGTTTGGAAAGATGATTCCTCACGGCACCTGAAGTCTATAATTGTCAGATCACTCATTCCCATGGAGAAGTCCAGGCAGGTGGTATCTGCTCTGTGATTATTTCTCTTCTTTTTTTTCTTTTCTTTTTTTTTTTTTTTTTAAATCTGGTTTCTACAACATCCCCAAATGTCAGATGTGGCACAGTGGAATATTTGTATGTTTGGGAGGGAAAGAGAAGGGTATCAGAATGGGTTAACTCTATCTAAGCTGGTACAAACAATGCCAATTTTGACGTTTAAATTCTCATTTCCAAATAGATGCTTGTGTGGGTTTTGTGATGTGCAGAGGCCCCGGGTGGGAGATGGATCCCCTTGTGTGAGGTGCTGTACAAACACATTAAATTCCCTGACTGGAAGATCTTACAGTGTAAGTAAAGAAGACCAGGGAGAGGCTGGAGGGTAGAGGCAGAATGAGCACAATCTTTGTTTTACAGCAAACAGCTAAATTAAATGGTGTCCCCAGTGGGCTGAAAGAAATCTGAGGTAGAAATGGACATTGAACATCGATTACCCGAACCTCAGTGTTTTGCTCATAAAGCAGTTTAGTCTTCAGGCAAAATCTGGCCTCAGGTTTGATCTTTCAATAACATTCTTTACTTTCTTATCATTTTCAGAAGCAATGGGCTTTCACACTGATGCATTGTAAGATAGACCAGCCACAAAGGAAGAGCAATTCACTGCCCATTCATATGCAGCCATCCCTTGTGCAGAGCACAGCAGGTATATAACAGCTACCTAGACATACTACAGAGAATAAAGAAGACAGTGTTTAGCAGATACCTGGGTAGAATGA
The DNA here is from genome assembly GCA_013398175.1 of Climacteris rufus. NCBI lineage: Eukaryota > Metazoa > Chordata > Aves > Passeriformes > Climacteridae > Climacteris > Climacteris rufus. Next base: position 1,358,036 of record VZRZ01008135.1, on the reverse strand, counting down.
CTAGCAGGTGGGGTCTAACCTTCATTCTTGAGCAGAAGTGTTATCAGATTTTTAATGATCACAGAGCAGGCAAAGGACATACACAGATTCCCTCTCTCTTTTTCTCTGTGTGTATCTGTGTGTGGGTATGAGATCACGTCTGTCTCTTGCAGTTGGGCCGTGCCTAGGAGAGTAGAATAAGTTATCTGCTAATAGAGGATAATAAAAGCCTCCTTAAGATCAAAAGATAACTGTCAGTGCCTTTTCTTTTGCTCTCTCTCTTTTTTTTTTTTTTTAAGAAAAAAAAAAAAGAGGGGGTTTTTTTCTCAGCTTTACTGTTNAAAATAATGTGTAGTTCCTTTTCTGTTTCTCTCTCTCTTTTTTTTTTTTTTTAAGAAAAAAAAAAAAGAGGGGGTTCTATTCTCAGCTTTACTGTTCAAGATGGGTGATTTGTCTCGTAATTGTGTTCGCTGACTGCAGCAGATGGATTCATTACTAGGGCTGGTCAGAAATCTTTCAACACAATGTGTTTTTGTGTGTGTGTGAAAATGATGAATCATCAAAACTGAAACTTTTCATGAAGATATGGCAGTGCAGAGGAAACTTTTCTCACAGAAGTTTTCTCAGCTCCCCGCTGAGGCTTGTGATTAAAACCAGAGAAAGCAAAAGCTTCTCATCTTGGGGTAGCCCAGAAGATAGGATATGTGGGGACTGATGTTTTGAGTTTCTCATCTGATTTTTCTGAACTGTATCTTTTCTGAAGTAAGCATATTACTTACTTTACCATCAAATTATTCAGCACATTTCCTTACATATATGTGTATACATATAGAAATGTAAACGGACTCAAGAGTTTTAACAAGCAGAACTGAGAGAAAGATGATGGTCTGCTGAACACTGTTAAGTAAATGCAGGTCATGTCCCCTATTAAAACCACCATATGCCTTTTTTGGAGTCAGGAAAGCATTTGTGATCTTCAGAGGGAACAGCTTGCTCATTACAGACCCTTCTTCCCAAATCCACCAGATCCTGGTCCTTTTTGTTTCAATAGAAATTGCCAAAATAATCCAGAGGGACTAATGCTCAAGGAAAAGTCTTGAAGGCAAAGTCACTTAGCTCATGACCACAGCTGAAGAGTAACATTTTACAATGAAAGGAGGTCATGAGCTTAGTTATCTGCTCGTGTTTATACCCCGTAAAGACTTTTCCCCTCTGAGTGTTTGTTTAGCTTGTATATAAACTATTGCTGATTGTACTGCTGCCTTTGGGATCCAATCTTATGCATGACTTACCCTGTGCATAAAGAAGTTTGTCTTGGACCTCCTTAGCAAATGTTCAGTCTAGACTCTAATCAGCACAGAGAGAGAGAGACACTTCCAACAGGATCTACAGCCAGCAAGAGGCCTATTTGGAAGACAGACAGGACACCAAATGTGTCTTTTAAATAGGGCAAGGCAGCTTGCTAATGGGCAGGAATTTGGCCCTGAGGTTTCAGTGTATGACAGTCATGTAAATGACAATCCCACTGTAGCAATGGGAAGAGAAAATCAATAACACTGCCCTCTCAGTGGGAACAGTAACAGGGAACAAATAAAGGACCACTGTGCAGCAAAACATTAGACTGGGGTTTGTCTGAGGTAGAGCAGGAAGGAAGAGAGGGGAAATATGTCAAAATTTGTTTCCTAAAAATAGCAACGGAGTCAATAAAAAGGCATCTCAGTAATAAGAGCAAGATGACAATGAAGTTGTCACTGAAGGTGAGATAAGGCTCGCCAAAACAAACAAAAAAAAAATAGTCCCAAATTACTGCAAAGGTCCATTCCATCTATCCATTAGCAGCTCTATCTCTTCCCTTGAGTTTTTCTTCCACACCAGTCTAGAGCAGTTGAGGATTTTCCTTTTCTAGACTCTTTCATTCCTTCTGCAGGGACTTGCTTCTTACTCAGAAATATTTCCACTTTAAGGAAAAGTAACCCTCAAACACATAGCCATGAAATCTCCTAGAATCTGGGAGGTATCATTTTTTTCTCTGGACAATTCATAATGTACAAAGAGTAGATAATCCATTGTCTAAGTTGATTAGCACATTGCAGTTCACAAAAGTCCAGCCATCTCTTACCTTGTCTAAGGTGAATAAAATTATGCTAATAATTATTATTTTGAATTTCAAATGAGATTTTTACACCCATCCAGTTAACTTCTGCTCCTTCATACTGGCTTCTTGAGACTTTTAAAGAAAGTATATTCACTGCATCATGGAAGTTATAGTTTCATTTGTTAGTCATTTAACTTTTAAAAAATTCAAATAACATCCTAAAAATACGTGAGATATCTTATAGAGAGTTCATAAAATGGTTTTCATCTTACAAGGAAATAAAAAATAGGTTAAATTGTGAATGTTTGGTTATTGCTTCCTCAAAACATCTTGTTTGTTTCGTTGCTTACATGCACATACATGTTTATATGGTGCAATGACAAAGAATGTGAGGTTTTCATGACCCATTGAAGTTTTATGAATCAGCTCAGATCACAGACAGAGAAACACTGACTTTCTGTTTATCTCTCACTGTAAAGCGAGCAAAGGATTCATCACCTCCCCTTTCCCCCTCCAGGTATATTTTTGTAGCTATACCCCCCCAGGTATATTCCCAGGTATATTTTTGTAGCTATATCCAAATTTAAATGTCATAAGGTATTTGGCTTTCATTCATGTTATCTTTGTGCTATCCCATTTATAGTTAAGTGTGCCATCTAAAGCCTGATTCTCTTCCATCATTTTATGTATTTATTTTGGCAGAAACTTATTAGTATAGTCTGTCAGGACAAAACTTTGCACTATTTGATCACTCCTTATTTGCATTTTTAATAGTCCCCATTAGACAGCCTCTGAACTAATTAGCCAAGCATCTGTAATAGAAAACTCCTGTTTCCTATTTTCAGAACTAAGAAACTAATAGCTGAAGCCCTACTAGAACAATTAAGTAATAAGAAAAATACTGTGTTAGGGCTGGCAATAGAGTAGCTGCCATAAATCACTACAATAATGACTTGCAGCTCACAATGTTGAAGTAGATAAAAAATTAACCACACACTATTTCTATGGTCTACAAAACAGACATGTCCCAGATGAAAAACAAAAAGAAGGAAAAAAGTGTATGTAATGTATATGAAGTCATTCCAGTTTTGTCCACTGGGAGGGAGAGGGGGCATTTAGTCTTCAATGTGACAAAAACTTGTCAATTATCATTGTGTTTATATAACTCATTAATGTGTGGCTTAAATATCAGTGAAAATTATTAAATGTAGGCTTCATAGCCTAATCTTTAAAACCCTTGAAGTGCTTTGTTCCCTTTGATTTCAACTCAGACATTTGGTGCCTAAGTCACTTCAAAGTCACAGATCTTAGGACTGTGATTCAGTTCCCCAAACACTGATCTCTTGCATTAGATATAATAAATTATCCCATCCCCATTCACCTTCTGCTGGAAAATGGATTAAAGGGCATTAGACATCCATATTCAGGGAACTGATTTTTGCCCAAAGTAATTTTGACTCCTTTTCAGAACTTTATTCAGCACTTACTTATAATTTCTCTATCATCCAGGATGAGAGAAGCTGTGAAAAAAAGTTGTGGTTTATTGTTTGGTTGGGTTTTTTTAAGTATCACTATCATCCTTTTCTTCAACAAGTAGAATGTGCAATGCATTATTTGGCCGAAAGAGTCTTTTGCAAACATAACTATACTGAGACACTACTTCAGTAAAATAATCACTAGAATGGAGAAATTCCATATGATGGATTGAACCATTAAGGATGGCAAGTAGCCAAAAGAAAAGTCAAAGTAGTTTTGTTATGAGTTTTCAAATAACTTTCCCCTCATATTGGAATTTCCAAATTCCCATAAATTAACAAAAATAAAACCAACACTTTCATTTGAACCATAACAGATGTTCTAAATTCTCCATAAGTGTGGGAAACTGCTGGTGGTTGAAATGGGTTCTTCTGGATATAAATGTTTGCCTAGCAGCAATTTCCATAAGACAATTAAAGTAACAAGCCAACATTGGCAAAAAGGGATGAAAACTGGCCTTCTTCGAAAGGCTTTGGAATACAAAGCAGAGTCAAAGAATATATCAGGTTTGAAGGGACTCATGAAGATCATCAAGTCCAACCACCTGCTGCACACAATTCCATAAGGGAGGAGAGGTGCTGATGTCCTGTCATGACCAGTGATAGGATATAGAAACAGAATAAAGCTGAATCAGGGAAGGTTCAGATTAGACATGAGGAAAAGGGTCTTCACTGAGAGGGTGGTCAGTTACTGGAACAGGCTTCCCAGGGAAGGAATCATATCACCAAGCCTGTCAGAGCTCAAGAAGCATCAGATTTTTTATTTTGCAATCCAGACCCCTCAAAAGGGCTGGTGGGATTTTAAAGTATTTGTTTTTTCGACTATCTTTATACCCTCCAAAATTATTTATCTCTACCTAACAAGTCAAACACTTAATTTATAATATCAAATTTATACCAAAGGTCATACTTTCTGTTTTCAATTTTAGAAAATAAATTGAAAATATCTTAAATAATATGTCCTCTGCAAAACTAAGTGGAGCAAAATAGTATTTTCTAAAAATCTATAACAATCTTTTCGTTTTTATTTTTAAATTCTACTAACTGAATTATTGATTTACCCAAGCCATCTATGATTAGATTCTCGTACAATGAGCATGGGACTGGTAAAATTTGGTTCCTGAAAAGACATATCTTGCCTTACTTACACCTCTTACTACTTTGAATTTGAATTTAGTTAAAATTGTAATGAAACCAGTAATACGCTTAAAGCGATGGAACAAAATAATGATGTATTTATAAAAATAATGAAACTACCTGATTACTTAATTCTAAGAACTTGTACATTTAGAAATGTTCTCCTAATATCTAGTTATGCACCAGCAAGAGACAAAATGTCTTTAAATATCTTTTACTCTAGAAATAGCATCCTCATATTAACTACATCTCTGCATTGACTTGCCATTAAAAATTATCTTACGACTTATTTTGCACCTAAGTTTTCTTTAATTTGTTTCTCTTTCTTGGTCTCTTTGTAAATTACAAGATTCGTCTTGTAAGCAAGCACGAAAAATCATTTAAAGAAGTTCAGGTTTCGGGATACAGGATAACGTAGTTAATACCCTGATCTTCACAAACAATCCCAACAGGAATTTTAAACTCAGCTCTGTACTACAGCAAAGCATGACAAGAGAATTCTTTTGTTTATTTGTTTGTTTGTAATTAAGGAAGACTTTTGTTTCTCTCCAAGGTGTAATACATTCTGCTCATTCTGAAAATCGTATTGGAAAAATAATACAACTTCAGTCCTGATCTATAACTATCATCTATGCCAAGACTACACCCTTGCATGAGTGGGGTTTATAGCCAAAAATTGCCTTTGGACACTGGTTTAGCCTGGCTCTTGACTCTTCACCTACTGTGTTCCTAAAACACCTATATTTGGGCTTTTAGCATAAAGTTATTGTGAGATTGTTTTTGGGTACCTCAGAATCAACCTGAAGCAAACTTCACCTCCCTGTGCCAGCTACCACGACACTGAAATGAGTATGAATGAGGATGTACTAAAGTAATTCTGAAGAGTGACTAGAGCCAGAATTTGAGCTTGGTTTTGGAGAGAAAAGGCTGGTGAACTAGCACATTGTGCTTGCCCATTACACCGCCTGCTGGGAGACAATAACTTTCCCAAAACTTGCCTGATGCAGCCAAAAAAACAATGACACAGAAGCAGACGTGTTTGTTTCTTATCAGCAGGGATCCTATTGCTGCAAGCTCCACAGTGTTTTGGACTCCAGCTCTACTCGTCAAACCATTGCTCTTGCTCCACTCGCCAAGCAGCTTACAGAAGGCAATTAAGTATTGCATAGGCATTTGACTGTAAACAATTATGGAACTTAATGTCCTGTAGCTCAGAGGGGGTAAAAAACCTCCTACACTGGCTGAGCTGATAATCAATGACTTTGACAGTGGAGAAAGCTGTCTCTGAAAGACAAATGAAGCTATTTCAACAATCACCCCATCACCATATTCCACCACAAACTGTCTTCAATTGGGAGATTATTTCTTTTACAGGGTCTGGCAGTCAATAGGATCTAAATGCCAGGAAAGAACTGGCACAGACTTTTGACTGTTCAGCTTGACCACTGCAGTCTAAGCGCATTCAGAAAGCCATGGCATGCTGTGTGCTTTTTTGAGCCGCCGATGAGAGCTGAGCCGCGGTGGGAGGCAAGAGAGTGAGTGATGCGGTGTTATTTGGAGAGCCCGTGTGGCTGAATTGTGCTACACAGTGTGCCAGAGATGCGATCCAGGCAGTCGGGCTCTGGACAACATGGAAGCCTGATATCAAGAAACTGGAGCCTCAAAAAGCAGACCAGCAGTCTACAGAGTTCTGGTAACAACGCAAAGTTCATGCTGAGAGCTTTGTTGGGGAAAGTAGTGATGTGTCATTTCACACAAGATGTTCAGTCAGAACATAAAAAAAAATCTCTTCATTAAATGTCATGATGTCTTTGAAACTCACAGTGGAGGTTTTTTGCTGTGACAAGTGATCTCCTGGGTCAGACCAGATGTATTATTTAGTCTTTCAAAAACCTAATATATAACATTATATAACCTAACTATAAACATTATATTTACCAGATAGGAATTTCTGTGAGTATTATTTACAGCATTTCAAAATGTTATTCTTATCAGTTGGCCACAGACACCCATCTCTCACTGAAACCAAATGATCAAGTGTAATCTCTAGGGAGAAAAGAAAGCTCTGTCATACCTCAGGGGTGAAAATTCCTGTGTTGCTTTTACGTAGAAATCATAAATAAAGACTTAATACTGAACAGAAGATATTATTTCTTTCTTCAGATGAGTAAAGGGGTCCATGATGATATCTAGACATTCATGTAGGTCCAGATTTACCTTTAACGTAAATCTAAATTTCCATGGCCGATATGGTAATCTCACCACAGGGTGATCCAACCCATCCTAAGCCAGATATGTTCCTGAAATGAAATGAGTCACATTTTTGTCATTTTCTCTCATCACGTATAGAAGAATCAATCAAAAATTTAAAAAGACAAACAAATAAATGAAGAGGCCAGATGCCTAAAGGTGAGGAAGGTGAATATCCTCCATAGTGATTAATAAAAAGTCCTGAGACATCATTGAAATATTGATATATAACACAACAAATAAACATTTACAACTGGGGTCTGTGGACTGGCAGAAAATTGTCAATGCCAATGCCTGAGCAGAAACTTTAGGATGAGATATCAGCTCCTGGTGAGATCTGTGCTCCCCATAATTCAGCAACACTTACATTTACTTCAGAAAAGACAACTTTTCACGCAGAACTCTCATCTTCCTGGCCTAACCTATTAAAAGCTAAACAGATATTCCCAGCAAATCACCAAGGGTAATAAAGCAGTTCTTAGGGTCAGAATTCAGGGTCATTTGGTGGCAAGGGGCAGGAATCAGCATAGGGATGAAATCACGGCAGGAGCAAAACGTGATGTGTGGCACAGAGGGTGGGAGATGAAGGCAGTGACCCAGTTTGTGGGGAAACTCTCTGACCTCCAATATACAGTGATGATCTTCCCCAACCTCTCTCACCTCCTGCCTCTCATGCAGGTGCCTGGATCACACACATCTTTGACTCTTGTGAAACATATTCCTTTAATGTCTTCTTCCTCTTCAGAGCGACCAAATGTCATTCCCACCCCAGCCCTGCTTGTCACACAGTGACACAAAGATAGTTCTTTTGGGGAAATCCCTCAGGAGCACTTTCCAGGTTTGTGAAAGATGCTTAGTGCTTGTGTAACTTTCTTGCCCCTTTTTGGTGAGTGTGTTGTCACCAGGCATGAGCCAAATATTTACAGACAGAAAAGACAGGAGGAATATCTATCCCCATGAAATTTGTCTGGTGAACTTCCCTGCCTCTGCCTCCAGCTTCATGTTGGAATTCAGCCCACTCTAGAAGTGTCAGGGTACACAGGTACACTGGGTCCTGTGGGAAATAGTATCTCAAGAGCTCCAAGGATGTCAGCTCCCAAACTATACCTGGAATCCCTCCCTTAGCTATGCTTCAGCTCTCCTTGTCTAGCCTGGCCTGATATCTGCTCAGATCTGACAGCCTGGCTAGTTCTGAAAGAGCTGCATGAGAGAAACTCACAAACAGGCTCTATAAACTGTTCCTGCAATTGCAGGAATGGTGTCATAGGACAGTTTTCTGTAGATAAGATAGTTAGAAGAAATGTACACAGTAGCAGGAGTGATGGGTCTTGAATGCCCCCAGATGTCACATAGTGACATTGTGTGTGTCAGTCACCTCTCCTGAGTTACAGGTGACAAAAAAAGGGGAAAACGGACTGAAGTTTCACCAGGGAAGTGCTAAAATGAATTAGGAAAAATTTCTTCACCTAAAGGGTTGTCAAGCACTGGAACAAGCTGCCCAGGGAAGTGGTGGAATTACCAACTCTGGACGTATTTAAAAGATGTGTAGATATGGCATCTGGGACATGGTTTGGTGGTGGACATGGCAGTGCTAGGTTAGTGGTTGGACTTAAAGGTCTTTTCCAGTCTAAATGTTTCTATGATTCTATAACAGAAGAAGTCAGATGGATATGGGAACATCTTAACCGTAACAAGTGGTAACAAATGGTGCATATTATATTGTTTTAACACCTTATTTAAAAGATAGATTACAAGATCTTTTTTTTCCCGGTAAATTTGTACTTTCTGAAGGCATTCATCAAGTGCTAAAAATTGTATAAATTGTATAAATTTTGCTTCTTAGAGCAATGGTCCACATACACTTGCAAAATCTGTATTGTTTTTTGTATGAACTTAACATTTTATGTTTGGAAAACTATTATACACCCACCAGGTTTGACTACCATAGTTCATCCACCCCTGGATGAGGACTTCCTGAGAATCAGTAAAAAGTTAAGAGAAAGAGTGGGATTTATGTACGACAAGAGAAAAAATTACTTTTCCAAGAATTGATAGGAAAATATCATTTTGATGTTCTTGATTCTGAGTGACTGTGGCTTGTTCATGGGCCACAGAGAGGCTTAAGAAAAAAAAACTGTGATGCACTGAAAGTCTAATGGAGCAATAATAAAAGCAGGAAGAAACATGCTGTCTTCATTATTCCTTTATTAAAATTCATCTAGTACACCTGATAACATTAAGTAGCTGCCACTAAGATGTGAATTAGCATCCACATGTCTGGAAACCATACTATCTCCTTTAAACACTTGCTGTTCAAAATGGAGGAAGAATCATACATATAATTTTCAGAAAGCTGTAAATCTTTTAAAGCAGCTGTACAAGGCAGGCCCAGTACTCAGAGGTGATTCCTGACACCGATCACTATACATTCTTAGTCACTAGCTCCTAACTGATTTAGCTCTGCAATCAAGCAGTGAAATGAGAAGGTATCATCATTAAAAAATTTGAAGCTTGAGAGATACCGTGCAAGTCTACATGGAAATATAGCACTGACTTTTGGTGGCCTCTGGAAGACTGAAACCACATGAACTGTTCTTCCCAGTCCTGTAGTCAGGACTTATCCTTCCCAATTTACGGTCAAACAAATCTCACCCTGAGTGCGATTCTTCTTTGTGGAGTGGAACATTTTTGAAAATCACTCATTAGGTGGGTGATTTTATTATTATTTTTATTAACAATTTTTATATTTATTTTTTAGATAGACAAATTGGAAAACAAAGAAGGGATATAAGAGGAAAGGAACCAAGGAGTAGGAAAATCTAATTTTGTTGAGGAAGGGCTGTCTGCTTTCAAGTATTTTTGTAAATATGAAGGTCACATGCACAGTTCAGACAGCAAAGAACTAGAATAAATAAAGGACGAAGACTGACATTGTCAGAATTGAATCAGAGTTTCCAAGATCATTATGGATGGCTCTTGATGATAAAAGTTGAAAATACAGTTTAGATGTTCAGGAGGAGTGATTTTAGGACCACATTAAGGTTAGTTTTAATTTCTGGTGTAAAATTAAGCATAAGACTTTATCAAGTTCTTATAGCAAGTTCTTGAAATACAATCCTTGCTCAGATCCCAATCTAGCAGAAAGTGGCACAGAACAGAACTACGCTGACCTCAACCAGCTGCATTTCCGCCCAAGATCAGAAAATCAAAGTTGCATCTACTGGGTGAAAAATTCTACCTTGAGAACTGTGATCTTGTAAAAGACTTGGAAGGGAAAATGAGAATCAGTCATAGCTCATCAGCAGAATATGGGATCCAAGGAGATGTTATGTTGCAGAGGACCAATATGATCCTTAAATGCATACATGAAAATATATCAGATGAAAGAAAGGAATCTTTTTATTAGTTTGTGTTTGGCATTGATATGACCATTATAGGAAAACTGCCCTGTCTTTGTACCTGCAGCTGAGAAAATATATTGAAAATAGATTGGAAAGGGTTCAGAAAAGTTCCATAGGAATTATTACAGGTTTGAAAACACTGTGCAATGAAGTACTGCATGCTCTATTTAACTTTTCAAAAGGAAGATAAAGGCATAACTAGACATGGTCTATAAATATCCACTGAAAGAATAAAAAAGTGATAATAGAAGTTTCTTCAGTCTTAGAAGGAAAAACTTGAAAAGATCCAGTGGTTGAGGATTGAAACTTGACAAATTGATTCTTTGAAGAAACATCATTTTTTAGCAAAAATTATAAAAAAAAGTAGAAATATTGGCCAAGAACTACAGTAGGATTTCATCCCCTAGCACTTTCAAAGAAGGAAATAAAGTTTTTGTTTGCTTGTAGAATGTACTGTACAAGCATAAGTTACAGAAATAAAATTGAAACTTCATGGAAGTAATGTCTTTATCTGAAGCACTGTTAAAATTTCAAATCCAATTAACTTATTTCAATATCAACTAGAAATTGGATGTTTTGTCTAAGATGGCTATGCAAAAAGAGTTTTCTTCATAACCAGTGGAGAAAGACTAACACCTTCACATGGCTATTCACTCCACTTTCCTTAGACAGGGTCCTTTGGTTAGATGAACCACCCTCTAAATGTGCCTATTTCTGTTGCTTATACAGGGAAGTTATGGGTAAGTGTTGTCTGAACAAACATAGGTATCTACAGTTAGTCTTCTCATTGGTCCACCTTCTAGTCAAAACCAGAAATGGTATTTCTGGTGCCTAACTCAGATCATCCTGAGGAGAACTAAGCAGGGCCAAGGAATTGTTCCCTAAAAATTCCTACTTATTGTACTGAATTGAAAGTGCTATTATTCCGGTTGCAGATCCTGTAGTTTTTTACAGTTATAGCTGTATGAGATGAATCCCATCCTAAATTAATACAATTTCTCATGGCCTTTAGGCTGACAGGAAATTCTGTGAATAATTAAGCATTCAGATATAACAATGATACTCATTTTCATAATATTCGTGAAGATTTCTAGCTGGAACTTGAAGAAAAAGAGTTGGTCTCCCTTCCTCATTTAAATTTTGCTGAGTAACTGACATTTTCCTACAGCAGTTCTATTTTGTCATTGAGGGGAGCTTTATTTTAAAGGACCAGGTCATGACTTTGGGTTATATTACTTTATAGTAGGCAATCTCAGTTCTATTCAGAATATTTTATGTGTCTGAGGTCAGACTCGTGGACACCTCATTAGCATCTTCTTAATTTAAAGATGCAGAAACCCCATAGGTAAGGTGAGACTTAGCTTGGGTGAGAGGTGGGAAATCAGGAAACTTAATAAAGATTGGCAATCATGTTATTGTCTCACACCTTTTATTCTACTACCTTAGAAGCAGCCTTTGGTACCATAAATTATATACCTATTTTTGACTGAAAGGAACTACATGATGAGTTGTGAGACTTAGAAAAATCTAGTCAACATTAGAGGAAGTGTCTGAATGATAGACAGAGAGACAAAGTATAATCTCTGTAATTCCCTGAAGAAACATACACTGAGGCTTAACCTAATCCCTGAAGAAATGACAGCAAAAATAAGGTGAAAGACCAATTAGCCTTCTCCCATACTAATCCTAGTTAGAGCAGCTTATTCTTTTTTACACTTGTGGAGACAGTCCTTGTAGCATGGAAAATCAAAATTGTGCTGGCCATACCTTTTCTTCAGAATAATTTCACTGCGATAGCGTATCAGTCCTTGCTATCGACAGGTTTGTCACATGCCAGAGTTAAAAGATTTCTGATCCCAGAGGAAGATTTGGTAGTGATAAGTCAAGAAGATAAGCCAGGCATGATAATTAACCCTGGATAGAATGATTTTAAGTTGATTCTATTCAAATTAATTGAAAGGATGAGAGCAGGTCTGTAACTAAGGTTTTCAGTGAGGACAAAAGGAAATTAGGCAGAAAAGTCAGCTGGGTGGAACAGATCCAGAGCATGAATATAAAGAAGGTCTGTATATTTTCTTTTTCCAACATAGGAAAACTACTGAGAATTTCTACCACAAGCAAAATTACACTTGAATAAAGTGTAACTAGGTTGTACTGAATGAAAAACTGTAACAGAATAAACAGTGAGGAAAAAAAAACAACTAATAAGGAATAGAAGCCAAAAACATTTTTAGACATAGCAAAATTATTTTGGACATTGAAAGGCCAATATTCTTGAAGTTGTTCAAGACTCATTAGCAAGAAAACAATATACATAAAATGAAAGAGATAAAGATTAAGGCAAAAAAATTATTATGCTTCAATAATGAATATATACTTTAGTTGTCAAGGGAAATTAAAATATTCAAGCAACATTAAAGAAAAGAAGTAGAATAAATATAAAATCATAACTGTTTAAATATATTTCAGCTATACATTTTACCAATTCAACCTAATTCTGTAGGGAGAATAATATTTCCTTATTCCAAAAATAATGAAATTGCAGAGGGTAAAAGTCAACATAACAAACACAAAAAAATTCTATAAATTCAAGTTCACCTCAGAACAAAAATTTGCAGAAAAAGCACTGTCAACTGTACGTATCTGAATCTTCAAAATCTTCTGATTTGAGTTTGATTTACAGTTATCACGCAGTCTGACACAAGCAATTTTATTATAATGGTTTGCTTACTTTTCAGTGAAAATCCATGAAAGAACTTGAAACATTTACATCTTTTCTTGAGGTCTGACAGCCATCTTTCTTTAGCTTTATATTTGCCACATAACTCCTTGTAATGGAGCTTTTTCTAAAAAAAATCTGTTTTAAATAGAAAAGTTAATTAACAATGAATCCTAGTTAGCTTCAACTTTTACACTATTTGATGAGAAAGCAATAATCTACATAGAAATCTTTTTAATCTTTTGCATGTGTTGAATACCGACCAAATAACAAAGTTAAAACTGCCTTGGTGAAACAATGCAATATATTTCAGTTAATAAATGCATTTAAAAGAACTCTATAATCTTTTATTCCCTACTAAAAAAAGTAAACAAGACACATCACAGCATGTCCTTTCTTTGTGAGAAGAACCAGTGTATCATGGCATTCATGTGAACACAAGAATATCTTCAAGCTGGGGACAGACAAAGAGAGAATAAGAGTATGTGATACCCAAACAACAGTGCTTGTGGGAATAAAAATAACATTGCAGACTTGGATTATTTATAGTTTGGAGTTAAAAATACCTCAATGAATAGTTTATATTTTTAACATATAATATTCACTCATCAAAAAATTGTATAATCAAGATATTTGAAAGGAAAATTTTCCAGTGGAGCAGTTTGTTATCCTTTCTTCAAACAAGAAATTAAGAAATCCACTGGTTTGGGAGAGGAAAGGGAATAGAAAACTCATCATCCCCCTAAACCAGATGCCTGAATCTGATAGAACAAGTCATCTCTCAAAATGTGCATCTCAGTCATTTACTAAATTCAAAGTCTAGAGGACTGTTGTGCAACACCAGAATAGCAAAGACACTTGAGCTGAATACACCCCTCCCATCTGCTGATTTTGAGCAGAACATCTCTGAGCACACTTTTAAATTTTAAAATTAAATAACCATTGGAACCACAAGGAAAGACACACGGAAACTAAACAAGCTCTCTTGTAAAGCATGCTGTTGTATGTCATCGTGTTTGAAAGATATTACTTAGCCCTTGAAAAAGTTCTACACTTACTTCTAATAGCAAAGTAGAGTGAATACAATGTCTTTCTGGTGCCCTGACCTTATGACTTCAGCAAACCTAAAAACTTTAGAAATTTATATAATAAACAATCTATGATCAAAAATTCTTTCATATTTGCTGCTTTACGTTTCAACAACATACTTAAGCACCCATGTAAATTTGTGCATACTTGAGGTACAGTTTACCATCTTGCCCAACTGATAGCTTGGGTGGCAGTTTTAGAAAGCAAAACTTGCTGAGACAAATAGGTGTTAAAATTTCCCAAAATCCACATCTGAAGACAGTACTACTGTTCAATGCACCAGTAAATATCAGGAACCTGTGAGAGTTTTAACACAGTTTGCCTCTGTTTTCCACAGTAATTGCCACTAGTTCAGAGTCACAGAACTGAGATGGCAGTGAAAACACTAGATAGGATGTCCATTTATTTCAGTCAGGGTGTTTAATGGATAGCACAAAATCATGTGGATGAAATTGTGGTAGCTGTGTACAGAACTACCAGCATTGTTCAGAGCAGATTGGTGTGGAACCATAGAGCGGAACTATGGGTCTGTTGGGAAGAACCTCTTCTGGTAGTTCCTTTATCCACCCTTCTACTCAAAGCCAAACCAACTTAGATCAGGTTTCTCAACATCTTGTCCAGCAAAGATTTGAAAATCTACAAGGATGGAATTCCAAAGTCTCGTCAAGCTTCCAGTGGGAAGCTATTAGGGAAAAAATCACAAGAAAATTAATAGAAAAAATTAATAGGGAAGAGAAAGACCATTAGAATTCTTACTGTCTTTATAGTAGATCTTGACAGTAAGATTCTTAGTTTAATATATTTTATTTGAAATACATATGACCTATCTAGAGATTCATCCTCATAGTATATCACGATTTGTCTCACTGTATGTGTGTTCTGTAGACAAAAAAGTCATTGCTTAAACACCAGAACTTATAATTGTGTGCTTTGTCTGGAGCAATGGAGCATAATTTTCTTCATCGGAGTCCATATGATGATGTGTTGTGAATTTGTGACTAGAACAGTGTTGATAACCCACTAATGATTTGTGTATGGATGAACAATGCTTGCAGGCTTTATGTTTCTCTTCATGTGCCCCTACATGAAGAAGCCCAGAGAAGGTCAAGAATTTGCAGGGGAAAACAGGCATGACGATTGACCTGAATTGACCAGAAGAATATTCCATGCATCGTCATGCTCCACAATTCAAAGCTGAAGTGTGGAAAGAAGTGTCTTCCAAGGTCACTGTTGCTCAGGGATGGTGAGAGATGGTGATTGATTGCCTTTGCATCACTGCTGCTGGAGTTTTTTCTCTCTTTTCTTCACTTATTAAAGTATCTTTAGCCCAAACAGTGAGTTTTCTCACTCTTGCTCTTCCTGTTTTCTCCCCTGTCCCAGCACAGGGGTAGGACTGAGTGAGCAGCTATGTGGGTGCTCAGATTCTCTTAGAATTCTCCACATATGACCAGAAAACAGGTGAGAACAGCAGCATGAAAAATTGCCTTTTTTTCCCCCCCCTTTCTCTTTCCCTTTCTATATATTTCTGAACAATCAATTTGTTCAGCTGAGTTTTACCACTTCGTCCATATAATATTATTTATTTTCCTTTGTTGATAGATACTTTAATTATGTTAAGGATCTCAAACAGAGTCATACACTTTTCTATCCATGTGTGTACTATTTGAGTTTATAAATTTCCTTCTTTATGTCTAAGTTTTGCACAGCAATTCCTTTAAGGAGAAAAAAGGGAAGAGCTGATGTTATATATGAAACAGACAGGTAGTGTTTCACTCGAGGGAACGCCTCCTCTAACAATTATAATTTATATAACAAAATATCCTGAGTATGACACTAGGCAATTTAGTCTGATATAAAACAGGGCCCATGTTTTCTTTCATTTATATTTTTATGATATGTAATGTCTTTATAATTTTTACCACTCACATCAAAGCTGCCAACTGCTGAGTGTCTAAATAAGTAGCATGTGAAGAAAATGAGTGAATTGCTAAATGTCCCATTACGTCCATGGAGAATATCCTTGCATTTGGATTCAGGAATCTTAAAATTGAGACGACAAATGAATGGTTTTCACTCCAGTGGAGTGAGGGTTTTGGCAGTGGCAATTCTATTATTCTCTATGTCTGAATATGAAGAGAAAAACAGAGAGAGAGAAAGGAATGAATAAAACCAAACCCACAGAAACCTAATGCAATACCTCAACTCCAGGACTGAATGACAATTACATCCAAAGAAAGAGAGAAAAATAAATCTGGTAGAACTTGATGCATCCAGAAATATGCTATCTCAAAGGTCTGGAGTTATTTTGGATATAAAAAAGGCTCTTGGGTTGCACCTAGGGTTGGGGGCATGAGAATATGAGAATTTTTATCATTCCTATTATCTAAATGAGGAGTGAATGTTTGTCTGTTAGTGCCTACACATGGCTGGATTCTTAGGCATTTAACCTATGACTGTTAAAGGAAATAATGCCCAAAAGGACTGTCATCCAACCAGATTAGTGAGACTTTAGGAGTGTCTCTGGTCCAGTCTTGGTTCATAGCAGTTAGCACACTGCCAAAACCAGGAAGCATTTTAGGAGATAGAACTGCCTACTGCAAGTAACTACTCCAGGTGCACTTACCCTTTTTAGAAGCTTAGTGAATTCCCCAGCATAGACCCAAATATATTTTGCTGCTTGACCCTAAAGACCAGAAATGTTCCTGGTCCCATTTTATTTCTCAGTATAGATATATTCTTAATGATTGTCATAAATTAGATGCTAAGAATAAAGTAAAATTGCCTAGATGTAATTATCTACTGTCATTTGAGATGCCCTTGGGTGTCCCTTTTGGTTGCCATTTCAAAAGAACAGAAGGATTTTACTTACCTATAGATGGTGACACATCTGCCAACTCCACAGCATCTCAAATGATATTACACACTCATATGTTTAGGCAACTAGACTGAGCAATAAAAGTAGGTTTCAGCTCCAGATTCAGAAGCATATGTGGCAGTGATGGTACAGTACATTGGTTCTAGTTGCAGTCAATGCACCGAAAACCCTTGGGGAAGAAAAAAAAGGTAGCATCCCTATTGACCATAATCCCCTACGTGGCTAACACAACACCACCAGTAATGCTGCCACTACTAATCAAAAGCCAAACAGGCAGCGGAAGAAACAGTTTTCACAAGAGGAAAACAAGACCAAATCTCCACCTAACTCTCAAAACTGTTCCATCTTTTGTTATAGTTAGAAGAACTTTCCTCCCTATGAGACAACGTCAGCATTAAGCTGTCAAACTGTGATTGAAATTATTTATTCCTATTACACAGTATCAGTGTTGGGATGAAAGTTACCAAAAGAAGGCAAGAGGAGAGAACTGCTTTTTTCTCCTAGGACATAAGTGACTATCTTACCACAAAACCTGGAAAAAAATCCCTCAATGTATTATGTTATAGCAAATAATTATCCAATGGGTGAAAAAAACTAAGTCTTAAATTATAATTCATTAAGTAAAACCAGGAAGTCATGTTGTGTTAGGATACTCTGGTATATTACGTCTTATACAGTGTATCTTAATGTGAATTGACACAAGAAAACACTCATTGATTTATGACACTAATTTTAGGACATGATGTTTTTTGGTTTTGCTGCTGCTCTTGTTTTTACTATTATTGTTACTGTTATTGTTATACTATCCTTGATCTATTACTGCCTTTTTTCACACCAAGATTTGACAGGTGGATAATGAATATTGTCTATTGTGCCATTACTATGATTAGATGTGGATAGCAGTTGTTCTGCTATTGACTCATTTCTGCTATTGACAAGCTAATTTGGGGGTTTTTTTAGCTTATCAGGATGTATTGTCAGCTGAAGTGTATGTGTTAGCTGAAGTGTATGTGGTTAGCAAGCTGATCTTTTACTAAAGATTACCTTTTTTAGTAAAGTACTAAAGATTACCTTTTTAGTAAAAGATAATCTTTTACTAAAGATTACCTAGTAAAGATTAAGTGGTTAGCTGAAGTGTATGTGGTTAGCAAGCTGATCTCCTAAAACTGTAGGATCCAGACCATTAGTTCATCAGTCAATGCATATGGCACTTTTTATTCTATGCAATTATGCACTACGTTAGCATTATAAGTCATCAGTTGGGACCAGGGATGAGTGAGCCCCATGCAAAGAAAACATCTTGGAATAATCGTGTCATTGTCAACCAACCACCAGTCTGTGTAGTCAAAGTGAAATCAAGCCATGCTGTATTACCATTTTAGCCATGTGTTCATCACCTAACCCAGGATGACGTTCTGGGTTCCCTCTGTAGTGGCTCCAGAGAACATTTCTTCCCACTTGTAACAGACACCTGCCTTTTGCAGATGTGACCTAATTTTCTGTAACAGTCTATGTCTCTCAAATAAACGCAGAAAGAGCCTGTTTAAAGTCTCAGAGTGATCATAGGAAGACTCATGATGGAAGGGACCTCAAGTGGCCACCCTGTTTGAATTCTTGTTCATAGGGGAGTTAGACCAGATTTCTTAGGGCTTCCATAAAAATACTTGATGAGAATTGCACAACCAAATCTCCTATCAACCTCAAGAATGCTGTCAATGTCATATAGTATGATATGTATGTAAGAGGTACTTCTTGACATTTATATCTAAATATTGATCATTTCTAAAAATAAGACATTTTAGCAAGCCACTCAAGTTTTGTTGGTTTGGGGTTTTTTTAATATTTTTTTTTTTAGTTCTGGGGTTTTTTTTTTCTGGTGTTGGTTACGTTAAGATATTATGTACTACTGCTGAAGTTCCAGCTTCTATGTAAAGCATATTTAGGGCAAAAAAAAGCCTTATTAAAGTGCATAGTAAAATATATAGTGAGCCAAGAGTTTTCAGTTTACAGGGCAAATTATTGTCCCTGTAAATGAAAAAGTAACCTCCAGTGGGCAATAATGCCTGAAGCTGAATTATATCCACTTTTTCATCCCATAAGTCAATAGCTTTCCACTATAAACATCAGCTCTAGTCAATATGATATGCTGCATACTGATATATTGACTAATGGTACTATTAAAAGCTCACAAAATGTCAGCAGCTGGGAATTTCTCATGCATATAGTTCTGCATTTCAGTAGATAAGGGTGCTCTGTGTAACTTATAAATCCATGCCCAGTTGGGAACAGTCTTTGTAATACTTCCCTTTGTGTTATCCTAAAGGATGCACAAGTTCCCCAATGTGTCCATTCCCACAATTTTTTCCTTCTTTTTGTAAAATAGACTTTCTCATTCTGTCAAAGAACTCATCCAGAAAATTCCCTGTTGCAAGGTAACCAAAAGAGGTAACATATAATTATTCTTTCTCTTCTACATATAACATGACATAGCGTGAGTTTTGTTTTTTTTTTCTCTTACAGTGAAGACACTGACTCATATCTCCTTTGCTGACAGAGTGTCTCTGAAGAAGGAATTTAGATGTCAAGTAGATGAAAAACAACCTCCTAAGTTTGCAAGTTGTGTTTGTTTAAACAGCAATGCCCAAGGCCAAAGGTAGCTTCTGGGGGTTAGTGAAAAGCTGGGTGAAGTTGTTGGCCTGGTGAGCATCTAGAGATCATTACCACCAACTATTCATTAATCCCTTACGTTAACATGATCTTTCTGACAAAGACAGAACAGAAGCAGAAATGATTGTCAAATAATTTTCATTTACTTTGATCTGAAAACTTCTAGAGAAGTAAAATATTTTCAGCATTTTTTGGTTGGTTGGGTTTTTAAGGTTTTCCCAAATTAGGAAAAGATATGGGTGCAGAGAAGCCAATTGAATTGACAAGAGAATCCACATAGACACATGAATCAGGTTTTTCAGAACGTGGTAGGTATTTTTGTCTCATTTGCAGCTACAATTGCATTATCAGCATACGTAAATTAGAAATGAAAATTTACATGCATTTGTGAACCTGGTCTTAAGTGCCTGACAGTTTGTCAATCACTACTCCAACATCATGCAATCTTGTTAGTCAGACAGATCATTTGAATTTTGTTCAGCTTGGGATGCCACTTTTGATCCTCCTAGTGGACACTCTCCATGCATGTCATATCACATAATTTGTTGACAGTCTGAAAAGTCTTTCAGAATTAAGAACAGCAATACTGACAGAACAGCAACCAAAAGAATAATGATGTTGGTTTTGTTATTAACCAGATGTGTTTTTCAAGAGAAATAGCTAAAAGGTGTAAACCAATAATGGCGTTCTCTTGGGAAAAAATGAGCTCATTTCTCATTTTTAGAATATATTTATTTTCTCAAATTTTTTCTATTGCAGGTTGGAAAGCATTTCTGTGTACGTTTTTAGCTCTGTCACTTTTCCTGCAAGCAGGTCATTTTTCCTTTTCATGGAAAACATATTTTTTAATAGCATTTATTTATTAGAGTACAAGATTTTCATGCAAGCTGTGGACCTAAGAGCATGTACAATTTCAGAAACCTACATACACCATGTCTATTCTGACAAACCTGTGTTAGAAGATCTTTATCCTGTGCTTCTTATGCATTGACAAATTAACTTTAACAGACACCCAAGAGGGAATAGCAGTTCACCACAGAAGTTTTAAATTGGATGATCAGTGTCTTGGAATGTCTAACAGAAATAGCAACAGTCAGGAAAAAAAAGGTTTTAGCCCTATGACATATTCAGCATTTTTGGCACCCCACTTGCTGCGCATGGTTCAGCATGGAAATGCATAACCATGGAGGATTTTGGGAAACACCATTTACTTTCAGTACTTGGCTGACAGAGAATAATGAAAAGGTGGAGAATAAGAAGTATAAATCCTACTAAGTGCTCTGAAGACTTTTTCAAAATTCAAATTCTTTCAGGTTTAGCTGCACATATTTAAACACTGATTTTTGTCTTTTTGTGCTTTGATTTAAAGTGCATCTATTTCATTTCTGAAAAGTTAAAATGTTTATAAAAAGAGAATCATCTCAATTTCATTTAAAAATGTATAAATCCAGTTTTCTATCAAAAGCATATTAGATAGAAATTTTTCAATCTAACATATAAATTGCCATGATTTATACTGATGCATTTAACCTCACTTTATTAGTGGAGAAAATAGGTATAATGATAATTATTGCTATTCTCACAGGAGCAGTGAGCATGAATGGACTTTCTTTAAGTATACTAAGATGTGAAATGACAGATAATGGATATGTCCAAAGTATCTTTGCTTTGGGTTCTACCTGCCAAAGGCAAACGTAGCTATGGGAATTACTATATACAATATCTCATTTCAGTATCAAACTTTTCTTATCAGCATGTTTTATAAAATAATTATCGTAGACTTTAATTTTATTACCCAAGAAATATATTAAAAATGTAGATCTTTTATAATTTCTTCAATTAACAGTAGACATTTCTTGATTACTTTCTAATTAAATCATTTCACTCCAAGACTTGGTAATTACAACAAGAAGTTATTAAAATTAGAAAACATTTGCTAACTCAGTACTTTTGATTATTAAGCCTTTATCGCTTAATATCGCCAAACAGTCTATGAAGATATATGAGGCTGGAAACTGAATTTAATGTATTCAGCTATGATAATTAACCACAGGTGTTCCAAACAATGTAATGCCTCTTCCCTGTCATATAGTTTCCTATGAAATCTATTGTTTCTGTCACTGAACTGATTTTTCATCTTATTAGGGTAGCTGTCTATTGACAACGTATTATTGTTCCTATTACAGGGAAGAATACTCTTGATACTATTCCATTCATCTGGAAGATACACCAATGAATAATATAATTTATATTAATCAGTCTCTATATAGGATAAACCACTTTATACCTATTTACATATAGTATCCATATATGGTGTATCCCTGTGTGTACAGGAAAAGGAGTCGAGTCAAAAAGCAATGTTCTTGGTAAGAGAGAATTTGACATGGGCTGAAGAGCTCAGGTGACCCAAAACCATCTCAAATGGAGGTCTCCACTAGCAAATGGGGAGAAATCTTGGCTCTACAACAAAGATAAAATTTCCTACTGAAAACAGAGGAACAAGGATAAGGTTTGGGGTTTTTAAGGCTACTGTCACCTTTCTAGGTGAATTCTTCTCAATGAAACAGTTTCTGAAAACTCTTATTTTGACCATCACTCAAATGATTTGCAATTAAATAAATACCCTCTCAAGCTGATATTCAGACGGAAATATTATATGAAGGATTCAGCCACACATAAAGAGTTAGACTTGGATTAATCCTGCTATTTTGTGAAGCATCTGAGGGCTTTTAAGTTGGAATACAGTTCCCTTCAGCTCCCTGTCTAGTCAATGAAGAGAGATAAGTCCCTTCACCAGTTAACTGAGATCAGAGGAAGGTTGAATTAACCTCTAGAGAAATTAAGCTCCTGCTTTTAACATCACATAGTATTTTGTATGATTATAATCAGTCAGGTGCTAAGGAACAATGAATCTAGGCCTTTGTGAGTGTGCTACACAGCATTTGGTTAGACAGTCTGGACAGGTTCTGAATTTTAAATTTTTAAATTTTTTTTTCCCCCACCCTTTGGAGAGCAAAAATTGAATCTGATTGTGCTCAAAATTATTGATCCTCCAAGATTTCAGGCAGTTCATCTTTCCTTTTCTATCATCCATTATCTGGTAAAGAAAGCAATCACAGAAATTAAGTAACAGCAAATTTGGGATCAGTCATTAGAAGAGAAAAAAAAAAAGAGGGAAATTCATACATATTTTTGTTTACTAGAATTTTGATGAAAACCTCGGAATGAATACAATCTGGATCAACTCACCCTTTTAAAAATATCTGAGAATCTTACTGTCATTGATTTAACTTTCTCACATTCATAGAGTTTCAGCAAGTATTATCTGCCTTTTCTTATGGACGTCAAGAAAAAGTCATAATGCTTAATTAATGTGTATCTTTTTAAGAACCTTAGATTAAAAGGGATATGCAAGCGAAAAAGCACTGCTATTAATGTTTATGTTCAATGCTTTGCAAGCTTGCCAGATGGCTTTATTTAGTTTTGCATTTACTTGTTTTTATAGGGAATTAGTCACAGAAAAGAAAGTAAATAAATGCTGATATTATGGCCATTTCTGTATGTCACGGATTCTATATTGTTTCACCTGATGATGAGAATACTGAAATGACCAGGCCATTACATACTGATGCCTGTTTTCCAACAATCATCTTTACAGCCTCACCTAAACCTGGATCCTTGTATCCCTGTAACAGACATCTGCAGACATGGCTGAGTAATTTCCCTTATTTATTGTCCAGTACTAATTCCAGATCATTTATAAGCTGTTCTGAAGCAGATCTTTGATAACTTCAGCAGAGTTGTGCATTATTCTGCCTAGGAAATAACTGGGTATTTCTGGTAGATACTCATGAGAACCCACAGAAAATCAAGTCTTATTTTTTGGTTACTTATTTTTTGCACCATCATCATCAATCTTGTCCTAAGAAATAAAAGAGTAAAAATATTTGAAAGTATAATAAATGAAAAGACAAAAAATTATACGAGAACTTTCTTTAAAAGAAAATCCAGTGCTGCTTTAATTTTTTATATTTTTTTTCTCCCCAAAACATCCAATTTGCCACATATTTTATGTTTGGTTTTTTTCATTATGAAAAAACAGATAGCTTTCCCTGCCTTACACATTTTTAAGGTTTTCCATAACAGCAAGATATTGCCAAATAAAAATGGCAACAAATAAATCCCTCATTTGTACCTTTCTGACCACGAGGATATTGACCTGCTGGAGCAAGTCCTGAGGAGGCCACCAAAATGATTAGAAGGACAGAGCAACTCTCCCATGTGGAAAGGCAGAGAGCAATGGGTTTGTTCAGCCTGGAAGAGAAGTCTTTGGGGTCACCTAACTTCAGCCTTTTAATACTTGAGGAAAGCCTACAGGGAAGATGGAAAACTACTTTTCACAAGTGCATGGAACAACAAGAAAAGAGTGAATGGATTCAAGCTGAAAGAGAGTAGGTTTAGATTGAATATTATGAAGAAACCCTTCCCTGAGAGTGGTGAGGCCTTGACACAGGTTGACCAAGAAGCTGTGGCTGCCCCATCCCTGGAAGTGTTCAAGGTCAGTGCCCAAGGACAGGGCTTGGAGGAACTTGGGATAGTGGAAGCTGTCCCCGCCCATGGCAGCGTGATGAGAACTAGATACCTTTATGGTCCCTTCCAACCCAAAGCCTTTCACAATTTTATGCTTCTATGATTCTTTGAGACTAAATCCTTCCTCTTTGAATCAAAATAATGCTGAATACACAGAATGAACTTTTTCTGTTCTGATATAATTTAGCTAATAATCTGCCCTTGCACCTGAAAATTCAAAAGACATTTGATATTTCTGAAAGAAGGAATGGATTTGTGGTTGAAGATGAACCCTCACTTGCCTATACATAGACATCCAGGACTTTCCCTTCCATTCCTTTAAGCTGAAATTTGATGGTGGAGTCAGAGTTGGACAACCACACTCACTTATAGCATGATCCAGCAATCCCATTGAGTGGGACAGATCTCTACAGCTACTTCAAAAGAAGGACTTCTGGATAATTTAGTAGAGCACAAATATTGCTTCCTAATCACCATCTGTCCACTTTGACTATCTCACTACTAACAGGCAACCTCTGAGAAAAGCCTGCTTGGGCCATCGTTGTAACCTTACTGAGATGTATATCTGTCTTGCAGAGAGAGGATTCCATTGATTTTCAACATTATCACACATTTTGGAAGGTCTTGCTGGACATTTACGTTCATGGCACTTGTTGGAATTATGGCTTTTTAGTTTCACCAGGAGATTGAGATTTCAGTACAGACAAAAGTATTACACATCATCATGAGATGTTTTTTACACACCAACAAACTCACTGCAGCCACTGAATTAATGAATTATAGGGAAAAACCCATTAATTAGGGGAATTATTTGACAATTTAGACAATAATTAAAATACGTACTTTCCAACTGCCTCCTTTGAAGCAACTCTTGTTCACCCCTTCGCAGATATAAGAAATGGACTAAAAGGTTGGATTCAATGATCTTGGAGGTCTTTTCCAACAAAAATTCTGTAATTCTGTGAAAATTAAAAAAAAATACCAAAACAAAACCAAAACAAAAAGACTTAAATCAGATTTGGAACAAGGAAAAATCTGTGTGCTTATATGTGTGACATCGATTCTTGACAACAATTCATTCACACCAAGTTACACCACGTTACCCTTGTTTCAAAGACAGCAATGCCCTTAAAGATTTGAAGTGTCTCTTGCTTAAAAATACCAAATCCCTGCTGAGTTGCATTTAGTGCCTCTCACCTGTCTATAAATACTGTTCCCTGCTTAACATTTTTTTGCAGTCAGATGCTCCCTTGTATGATTATTTGAGCTGATAGGAAATTTTTCAACGTTTGTGTACATTGTTGTCATAAAAGACTGATTCATTGAAACAAAAACTTTTCTCAGAAACTCAGCATATTTAGTGAATCTTAGTTATGTCAGGAAAGAGTCACAGCTGCCCTATAAAATTCAGTGTTCTGATAATGATGGGAGACTTAGGTTCAAATGCCTGATCTGCTTATTTCCAAAACCAGACTATTTCTCTCACATCAGAGGAGGGCTTCAGACACTGCAACATCAGGTCCTTCTAGGTGACTGTACTTTCATCATGCTTGGCTGTTTCCTATCCAGTTCTTGTCACGACAGACTCTCAGGACATAACTTCTAAGCCTTTTACATTTTGCGGTCGATTGTTCTGATATGACAGGCTGAAAAAAGAAACGATAAGTAAAATTGTGGGCTAGGTCCTGACCTCAGGCTCTACCTTTAACAGCACCAGTAAAATCAATTGAATTTACAAAAATGTAATTGGCAGCAGAACTCAGCCCTTTATCTCTCCATGTATCATCACTCAGAACTCCCCAAGTGCTAGTGCCACCAAAACTGCTACTGAGGCTAGACAATCAGGGTGAAATGAATTTCCTCGCGATTTATTACATGATCCCTGCCAAAATACAACTCTGTGACAAAGGCACGGAGCTTCGTTTCAGAGCCACAGATCTCAGTTGTGCTGCTGTGGCCTCCAAACTTTCATCAGTCTAAATTATTTGATACAATTTAATTAGTCTAATCCAAAGGCTCAGCAGTTCTTATAACTCTGCTCAAAAAGAGGAAAGGAAAAAAATCGGCGCTTTGTTTACTTACAATGTTGCTCCCAACGCATGAAGACACACCAAAATAACTGCTGTTTATTTTACAAGATGGAAAAAATATTGAACGCCCTCTGGTCATAGAAGCCATTTTCTTTTGGGATTACAAGTGCAGAGATGAATTAGGTACACTTAGGATCAATATCTGTTTCTCTTCTCGGCTCAAGATGGGATTTGTCAAAATTCGAGAGCAGCTTCTATTGAGTGTCAGCTACAAATCCTTCCAGTACTGAGTCATATACTCATTGAAAGTTGAAATATAAATGGCAAAGGGCTTTTTCAGCTACAATGTCCGAGGTCAGAATGGTAGATCACCTTTCTTCCTTCTTTTTAATGAGCTTTGGTTTGATGAAGTGACCTTGCAGGTCTGGAATCTAAGGACGTAACCGGTCTTTACAAGCTCTGGCTATGTCAGGTTCCATGTAGCACAGCTCCAGGAAACAAAAAGCACAACACAGTATAATGGAACATTGATAAGTGAAAGATACAGCACATGCTGAGAAGATTTTTATTGAATCTTGAATGTGGCCTGAATGCAAGGGGAAGAAATAGCTATGGATACCAGGTTTCAGTATGGTCAAGAAGTGTTAATGTGCTGCATGCCATTCCTGGACATATGAAAACTGAGAGGGTGCTGCACTGCTAAGAATTTTAAAGCCTATGGGAATACCCTCATTTTTAGATTAAGTGGGATCCTAAGACACAGTCCAGAAATCCAAGAATCTCGAAAGTAGATGATGTTCCATCACCTATCTGGAAAGTGAAACAACCTCTGAAGACAGAACCAGGATGAAGAATCAAAAAGACTCATCCTTCAAGATTGGATTTTGCAGCAGTTTGGAAAAATATATCTTTGCTAGCAGAACAAAACACTCCCAGATTTCAACTGACCATAGAAATTTGATCTTGCCATTTTGCTTCTTGGCCAGGGTAAAAGTAGTAAAAAAACAAGGAAATAGAATCTAGACCCCAGTTTAAAAAAACATAAAAATTTGCTCAATTCCTTAGGAATTTGAAAAGTTTCTAATTAATTTTGCTTTCTTTGGAATGTATGTTCAGTACTGGCTTTATAAGAATACCTCTTGGCTTTAAATATCTCAGTATGAGGATGATTAGCTGCAGTAGGGAGGGTGAATGTGCAAAATAATGGGTCGTTTTAGAGATGGATAGACCATTTTTTAAGGGCCCATGTGACCATCCTGATGTTCTATGTAACAACACAAAATTCAGCCACTTCTGTCTGCAGATGAAGAGAGAGAAAGATACTTCCCTGTAGGATCGCTTCACATGCCTGAAGCAAATTCTGAATTACCTTTTCCACTTAGGAAGACAGGATTCATACCTGGGCTATCTGTGTGTCATGAGTCACTCTCTTTTCAGAGGACGCTGAGTCTGCAGCAAGTGTGCTACATTAGTGCACCTCTAATTGGCAAAACATTGAGTCTGTGTCTTGTGTATGCATTATTACCTTAAAGAAATTAGCTAGGGAATTTGGATTGAAGGAGTTTATTCTTTTTGTTAAGTGGAAAAGAAACTGTATAATTAATATTGAAGCCAATAACAAAGCAAAACTAGTCTTCTCATCCTTGAAACTTCACTGACTGGAAAAATTAGCCTACTCTCCCTCTTGCTCACTCTCCCTCTCTTTTCCTCCCTCTGTCTTTTTTTTTTTTTTTTTAATTATAACTTGCTGAAGCACTTGATAATACCCTTTAATCTCCTTTAATAACTACCCTATCCTAGATTTTTCTAAGCATCCTTTTGCACAGCATCCACAAATCCAAGAATGAATTGCTGTTAAGATTGACTGACTGACTGATCTCTGAGCTCTGCCAATTTACTGATCCATGGCCTGTTCCTGCGGTTCCTCGGATTCATTGTAGACTGAAGGGTGGGATGGGAATGGGGAAAGGCAGTTATTCTCTCCTGTAGAGCCACCACCTGCACTCAGCTCATCTGACTCAGCCTTGTGAGTTGACAATAGCACTTTAAGGAGTCCACTGAAGTGAAAGGCAGGCTGACCTTGTAACGTACAGAGATAGCAGAGTAATTTTTGCATCTCCATAATGGTGTAGAGAAAGATGACGGAGGCAGCACAATAAGAATAACTGAGTTTATGGCCCTGAAGTTCAATGACTATGATTTGCCTCCTTGTATTTCAAGAAGGGGCAGAAAGAAAGAAAGAGAGAAGGAGAGAAGGAAAGAGAGAGAGAGAGAGAGAGAAAGAAAGCAAGAAAGCAAGAAAGCAAGAAAGAAAGAAAGAAAGAAAGAAAGAAAAGAGTAAAGTAGCCTTTATTCATCTTTCCTGACTCATTTTTTCTGACTACTCATGTTAGTGAGTAGTGTCTCTGCATAAGCATTAGTAAAATATTCAGTACTGGTTTTAATATACCTGGACTCTACATTTTGCTGATCAAACTGAGTCAATATCTATTGTTGGTCATATCTCATTATTTCCTTGTCCCTTACATTTCTTGTATCATCTTCTAGAATGTTTTGTAAGTCAGGCATTTTCTTGCACGGACCTCACGAAATTTTCATCACCCATTTTTAGTTACTATGTTTAGTTAGAGTCTTCTTATGAAATGAGGTGAAACAGAACCCTACCAAAAATGATCCATATACAAAATTCTGTCCCTAGCTGTCCATAACAACTACTATTGTTAGTTGCCAGAAATCCTGTAATCTGCAACATTTTTGTTTCTGATCCCATACTGAGTTCTGTCTAGAAAATTCAGCAGTAAAATGGTAGCGTATTGAATGCAAGTAGCTCATACCTATCATAAAGTCTGATTTGCAAAAATGTGTGACAGGTGGCTCAAGACAGTAGAGAAGCAAGCATGCTAAAATCATAATATATAGCCAGAAATTATGATATATGCAGATGGTTGAAATAGGTGAATTTTCTTCAATTTCCTGTTTATGATCTCTGATAAAAAGAGCTTTGTTTAAAGCAGTTAGTGAATAAGAGGAGAATATAGATGTAAGAGAGGATATCTGACCTGACAAATCCTATTCACTGATACCAAATGTAATTACACCTTATAATACTATCTATACGTTTATTATTTCTCACTTTCCAATTAGTCCATTTTTCGCACTTGTTTCTTCTGTTATTATTATATTATTCTAGAATATTTATTTTCTTTCTGTTAGAGTATTTTAGAGACATATTAAAAATATCCATGGTCGGTGGGTCATTTTTTTTTATTGTTTTTTCTAAGCAAAGGAAATAGATGTTTTGTTCATGTAGGAGTTTCAAATTTTGCTCTAGCTGTAACAGTCAGTTGACATAGACCTAAGGAAAGGTAGATAAATACATAAAAATATACACAGGACAGAACAAAAGCAATCAAACAAACAAACAAGCAAACCCACCCAAAACTCTTCTCCCATTTTGTCTCAAAAAATTACAACAGTCATGGTAGAACATGAGGTTTATAAATCACAACTCTGGTCATGTGTCACTTCATTCTCTGCCAGATTGTTTGTCTGGTTAAGTCAAATGATATTTGGCACTGGGATATTCAGCATCTGTACTTTCAATTATATGTTATGAAGTTAAGTTAGTTGCCAAATATTTTTTTTCCTGTAGTCCATAAAATATTAAAATTATGTCCAAAAATTATGTCCTGATTTGTAGGTGCAAGGTGGAAACATAAACCACATCAGAATGTAAACAGCTTTCTAGTAAAAATACAAAGTTAGCATGCTCGGTAACCAGAAGCAAAAAGAAGAAAATAAAACTGTATAGGTGTAACTCAAGTATTTGAGCAGTCCCAACACAGTCTCAGGAACAAATTAGTCAGTGCAGTTCTGGCTTGGAATAAATCGGTCTTGAGCCGTGTCCAGATTATTAAAACAGTGAGTTTTAGCCAGTCACACAACTGACAAAGAATTATGTTGCCTATTTAGAGATATTTAAAAGAGGTGTCAAATTAGGAGGCTCTAAATTAGGAACTTCATCAGGTTAGGTTTCTCTGGGGTCAATGGAAAAAGAAAAGATGCTCCATAGACTCACTAAGCATACCTGAGGTTTGAGACACCTGGAGCTGGTGGCTACTTTTTTTCCAGTTTGATCAGAATAGGAAACAATGGCAACTGTTCTGCTTTTTTGACAGCCTAAAAGAAGGTAGAAAAGAAAACAAAGCATACAAGCAGGGTTTTTTGTTTACTTTTGGGAATATTAAGGAAACTCTCTTTTTACAGAAGTGTGAGATATAGGTATGCATAAATGTTTAAGGGCAAAAAGCCCCCACAGAATAGAATCTTATAAATAAATAAAGAGATCCTTACTGTTTCAATAACAAGTAGTCTCCAGCAAAACTGAAATTTAGAAAACAGTCTACATGTAGCTGAAACTTGTATTGGGAATGTAAAGGAATAAGAATGATTTAAATTTTTCATCAGAGATTTTTGGTTTTTTTCTGAGATTCCCCGTCCCCCCTCCCCGAGAGAAAAAAAAAAGTGTTTCAGGATCTTGAAAAAATTCAGAAGTTTGCAAAGGGTCAGATCAAACCAACAATATTTTCCAAAAATAGTCAGAAAATTCAGGGAAACAGGCAAAGAGGCATGGGATTTTCAGACAAAAAGAGAAATAAAGGAAAAAGTAAACAAAAACCCGTGTTAATATATCTTAAACAAAATCCTGAAAGTTAATTAAAAAACAGTGTAGCACAATTAAGAGTTGTAAAATGCATATGCAACAGCCTCATGACTTTTTTGAAGTGATCAATTATATGGACAATTAATGACAAAGAAAACTTATCAGATTCAAAACTTAAGCTTTCCCTTGAATATTATTCAGAAAGAATTTTATTTTTTAACTAATTCTCAGCTATCTTAATAAAAATATCTAACAATCTTAAACAGTATATAACTGTTGCTAGTACAAGATTATCTTACTGAACAGAAGGCAAAAGCTGGTTTCTCTTTAAGCATGCTTTCTGGTCATAGCCCACAGACATTTTCTAGCCCATTTCTGAATTCTGAGAAATTTCTCAGTTCTGAGCAGTCCTGTCTTGAAAAACAATCACCTTATTTTACTTTGTTATAACTAAAACGAAGCAGGCCATATATTGCCTGTATTTTTGCTTTCACTTTGCTAAACTGTCATCTATGCTGCTGGCTTCAGATCATTTTAATATTTCCTATTATTGAATAACAGAATATTACTAAGAGTAAATGACTTAGAAAAGAAGACTAAATCAATAATATAGTTGGTAATTCCTTTGAAAAGTGTTAATTCTGGCACACACAATAGCATTTGAGAAACAGAGGAATTATGTGAGTCAAAGAAAATTAAATTTCAAATTTTTACATAGGTGGCAGGCATGGGATCCACCGACTTGCATACTAGGCTAAAAGAAAGGAGACAGATTTATTTCCTTACTTTTATTGTTGTGTGTTAATGGGCAAGCTGCTTCACTGGCTCAGTTCTCTCTCTGGTTGATTATATTCAGACTGGCATTCTTCAAGGACATGCATCAATTCTGTATCTGTACAATGCCACCCTGAAACCAGTCATGGGCTTTTAGAAATGACTGAAATATAGATAGTAAAGAAAAAAGAAGACTTATATCTCAGTTGTAGTGGAGTGGGTTTAGTGTTCTGCAATGCTTGGTTGCCTTATTATTAATTAACAAACAGAAGCACTATGTTCCTTCTTTCTTTTCCCCTCCTTGATATGAGTTGCAGCATGAAGGCAGCTCCTACCAAAACCACTTTTTAATTTCATGGTATAAATTGGGGTTTTTACGCTAGTTAGCAATAAATAAACAAAGACTTTCTGAATGATTGAAATGGAATTTCTGAAGGAAAGAGCAACAAATAATTAGACTTCTATATCACTAATTATTACTGGTAGCTGGAACAAAATTATGTTTCTGGCCTATAGAATTTCTAATCAGTAAAGTCACAGTATCATAATATGATCTCTTCAAACAGATTTATTTTTCAGATGACTGGTTCCTAATGCTGTTTTGGCATTGCTCAATTCTGCTGTTGGTTGTATTTGTCTCCTGCCTACAAATATATTGTTTACTTTTGTTACAAATTATTATTTGTAGCATTGTAAAAAATAGAAACTATAGTCATGGGTTAAGGCTGTAGTGCACCAGAAATTATAGTAACAGGAAGTTAAAGCCTGTCCCTCATGCAGATACTGCAATTTAAGAAAATTATATAGCATTTAGATATACTACAAGCCTTTGTTCCTAGCCATGTTTACCTATTACACTTCTTCCACATATTTGTAAGTGTCTGTGGAAAATAATCAAAGCAAGA
Source organism: Climacteris rufus (assembly GCA_013398175.1). Lineage (NCBI taxonomy): Eukaryota > Metazoa > Chordata > Aves > Passeriformes > Climacteridae > Climacteris > Climacteris rufus. Next base: position 1,325,327 of record VZRZ01008135.1, on the reverse strand, counting down.
AAGTTGGGCTTTGGGCATTTTTGCACTTAACAACAGAAGTAAAGAAGTGGCATCTGGGAAGTTTCTAGTTAATGATGAAAACATTATTTCATCACAGTTGCTTTTAGACAGTCAAGGTCTTTACTTTAAAAGCCTGCTTACCACAGGTGATGAATCAACCTTGAGGAGTGTCCATGAACTTCTAGGTCTTTTCTAAGTGTGAGAGATTCAACATTAAAGGAGCCTCTACCATTCTCACTTGTGTCTTTTGCTTAGATGCAAAGACGAAAAAACATCAGAGATTCATAGCAAAATCATTCTTCATATTAAAGCTTAATGGAATTTATAAAGGTCAGTCAAAAAGTTAAATGTTGTTTGTGTCCCTTGATAATGCAGTTCAGCCCATTTCAGTTACAACTAAAATCTCAGATTTTCCCACCTGGAAACTCAAAGTTTTTCCTTGACTCTACTGAAACAGAAAGTTGTATCTTAAGTAGTATCTTAAGTTGTATCTTCTCTGTTATGAACTTGGAGATCAATGTAACCAGAGACCATTGAGAAAAATACTTAGGAAATGGGATGGTTAGATAATAAATTTTGAGATGGTGAATGATGATAGGAAAATGGGATGACTAGCTAATAAATTTTGAGATGATGAAAGATGTTACACCTTGGGATGACAAATATTTTGAATGTAAAACTTGTGTACTTAAACAATTAAGGATATTGCAAGGACTCCCCCCCCTTTTTTTTTTTTTTTTTTGGCCTCCATTCAAGATTGTTTAAGAAATGGGGAGCCAACACCAAATGAGGGTGAAGTGAAGAGTGACAGACAGGGGGCAAGACATGCACATGTCAGCAGGTTGGGTCCTTTTAATCACATCTAATGAAGCTGTGGTAGACCTCACTGAAAGTTGGTACAAAGGAAAAAAGATAACATAGATTTAAAGACTTGGGATAATTATAAAAGATATTCACTAAAAGCTTTCAACTAAAGGCCATATCTGTGAATAAGGAATTCCCTCAAAACTTTGGAGATTAGGAGCCTTTTGAATAAGTTTACTACAAGCCAGGAGAGTGCTTCTGGTCACTCACAGAGACAGTGTGGCACTGGCCAAGCTGAGGCGCTGGCTAAGGTGAATACTGGTTCAATCCAATCCTGTTAACTCTGTGTTTCTGTGGTCTGGGGCTGTGTGGGGTGAACAAGTGGAGCAGGAGAAAGTTGAATGGGGCACAGAAGAACTCTTTTACTAAGGAGATGGAAATGGGTGCACCGCTAAGCTCAACACAAAGGAATGCCTCAGAGAGCTTCATGTCCCAAAACCTGTGGCACAGAGCTCTCACCAGGTGGAAAAGTCATCCCTTTCAGCTGTGCAGCAGATGCTATAAATACAGATTGCAAACTCAGAAACCTTTCTGAAGAGCCTCATCAGAAATGGAAGCAAATGCTGCCAGCCATTCCCATACAAATGACTGTACCTGGCTGGGCTACAGTATACTAAACAACTGCAGAAAGCAACAAATCACCAGTCTGTTTGTGACAGGTCATCCCAGATAAATCAAGTTGTCATTTATTTTTGACTTGCTCTTGCCCCAGGATCAGTAGCTGTTTCTTTCAGGTTGAGACTGGAACAATTTGAAAGTGCAAAAGCCTATTAGAAAAAAATGGCATGAAGGGTTAGTTATAGCAGTGGCGGTTGCACTCTGTCATCTGTAGTTAACCCTTTTGCCCCAGGGCTTCAGAGAGTTTCTGTATGGTTCACAGGTCATTCAGAAGCTTTGCTGCAAGTAAGCATTTAAAGGTGAAACCTGGGAGCAAAGCTGCCATAAAGGCACGGGGGGGAGGTGTCTATGTGTGTGACAGAGGGGTGTTGTTAATCTAGGTAGTATTTTAAATGGAAAGGAGCTCCCTGGGGGTGGGGGGGAAAGCAAATTTGCTTCTTGTGTTTGGTAACAAAAAAATGACAATTGATTAGGGAAAGTAGACACTTCCAAACAGCCTTTCTGTTGTTTCAGTTAGAGTCCCTGCATCTCTGCTGCCCTTTGTAGACTTATACAAACAAGACACTTCTGCTGAATTCTGAATTCAGTTGGGCTATGAAAAAAAAAATAGTAAAAATTATTTGTATTAAGTTATCCCTACTTCTTCAGAAACAAGAGGATGCAAAAGGAAGTGAAATAGATTGTTCTTAAGAGACCTACACAACTCTTCTGTGGAGAGGAGGTTTAGATTAGCTATTAGAAACAAATTCTTTACTGTGAGGTTGTTGATATACTGGAACTGGTTTCCCAGAGAAGCTGTGGATGCCCCATCCCTGGAAGTGTTCAAGACCAAGTTGGATGCAGCTCTGAGCATCCTGGTCTAGTGGGAGGCATCCCTGTCCATGGCAGGGGGTTTGGAATTAGATAATCTTTAAAGTCCCTTCTGACCCAAAGCATTCTGGATTCTGTGATACAGACTCATATCCAGAAACCAGTATGTGACACCTGTGTATAGAGCCAAGTGTTTAAGGGAAAGGTTACTGAAACTGTGGCTGAAGTTTTGATTTAAGCCAGGCTTTCTAGAGAAGACACTGTTTATTTTGTTGCATTTCTTGCTTTGCTTACTGTTTTTTCTAATGGTTCAGTTTATAACTTGACTATATTTGACTCATACCAATGACAATATTAGGAGAAAGATTTCTATAATTTTCTCATTACTGAACTAAAAGATGCCCAGTCTGACATGCTGGGCATGGATGTGGCTGAAAAAGCAAGGTTTAGGAAAGAATGAGGCGTTTTCTTTATGTGATCTGTTAGCCACTGGACAAGCACAGATACATAGTGCTGTAAAAGCAACCTCAAGAGATAAGAGAAGAAGGTGACTTTTGTGCATTTGCTTAGTCCTGTCAAGATATGTGTATTTGAGATGTGGAGTAACACTGAATAAGGCAGTTCCAAATAATACACTATTTGTTTATTCAAATATTTCTGCAAAAGCCCATGTCAGAAGGGGTAACCTTAACAGTGCTAATATGCTATTCTCTGTTAAAAGATGCAACCATTCCACAAGACTGCATGGCAGTAATCACTAACAGCATCAGAATAATTACAAATTTGCCCATGATCTGTGTTCTGGTTTTTTTTTAGTTTTGTTTGTTTTTTTGGTCTCTTTTTTTTTTTTTTTTTTTTTTTTTTTTCTGTTTCCTCAGGCTTCTTTGCTATTCATAAAGAAGTACAGTTCTGCCTCTTACTCTGCTAGCCTGAGAAGCTGGTAACATCTTGGATATCCTAATGTGAAAACTAGAGCATTTCCCTTTCTCTCTTCTATTTCCAAGAGATCATGAATGCTTGTACTGTGACAGTCCAAGTGTCTGAACAGTTCCCCTTATGGCCTCTGTACAAGTTTGTTATAGCTTTTCTCATACCTTTTGACATGGATGTTCTCAAATTCCTTAGGCACTTTATGTTCAAAATAAAGCAAGGATTCATCTCTGCTATCATAAGGAAGGGAGTAGGAGATAGAAAAGAACCTCTGACAATTCTGAACAAACATTTTTTTTGTTGCAAACTTGGTAATGGTGTGAGCTCAACTTTAGTCTTGCTGAATTGTTAAAATGTGAAAGGCAACTTAGCTAAATGGGCAGTGAATGAGGGCAGCTGGATGCACCGTGCAAGCAAAGTGAAAACTATCAATCACCATCTATTACTCCACTCTTGGTATTTGAGCAGTGTTTCAGATGTTCTGGAGAGATTAGCTCAGAGTAAGTAAATGCCAAAATGGAAACTGTCTACACATATCCATCCAGTGTGTCAGCCAAGCTAATCACACTGTGCTTTATAGACTGACCACTTTGGTCCCAGCTCTATCAGGGATCTCTCAGACATAAATTTAGCAAGGTAGATGAATCTGACTTGTCTTAGCAGAAAGTTCTATACTCTTCAAGCAAGATGTCATGCACATAAAGAATTAAGATATCTGACTTGGAGATTTGACCTTCTAAATAGGCAAAGTAAATCAGAAGCTATGAAGATTTCCTGCAATCATTCTGTGGATTATGTCTTGATTTCTAATACTTCATGGATCACAGGCTGAGAAAAACTGAGCTAGCTTTACATGAAAGCTGTCATCTAAAGCAAAACATGAGCCATAAGCCCACTCTCTGGATTTCACACATGATTACAGGGGATACCCCCAGGCCTTAAAGCCAATTCCCAGTCATTCACTGAACCCTTTTAGCAAACAGTTCCTGGTTCTTCATAATATTTTGTAGCTCTATAAAATATTTTGCTTGAGCAGATGGGACCTCCCTTCTAGATAAATCAATGCAACATTCCAGCTCAACACAACAATTTCTCACTCCACCCAATTCCAAAGAACCAAAACTATACCTGGTTGCTCAGAGCTCTTTCAAAGAAATGGTCCTCTGGGTCTCTCCTTCAATGAGGGCCACTGTGATCATCTAAATGTAACACAGAGTCAACATGAAAACTACGAGCTTTCCTTATCCTCAATATGGTCCAGTTGGCACACAGCAGGCAGAGGAGTCATAAAAGGTCAAAGGCAAATGTCACTTGCTAGAGCATGTATTCTCATGCTGAAGAACATCACTACAAGCAATCACAGTGGAAAACCCTGGGAGGGAAAATGTCAGTTACTAAGTAGTATCCCCAGGAGTACAGCAGAAACCCTCTGTGCTGAGGTGAGATTCACTTCTCATTCTGAAATAAAACAGAAAACAGCAGCAGTAGAAGAGAGACAATCAATTGAAGAAGACACTGCAAAAATAGTCCTGAAGGCAGAGAGCAAGAGCAATGGTGGTGTAACCTGAGACCTGAAAGGATACCAGGGATAGAAGAGTCGCAATATTACAGCAGAAGTAGAAAAGAGTAGGCAACATCCATATATTAGCAGAAGAATGACACAGTTTTACAGGTGCAAGAGAAGCTGAAGTTAGATTTAGCTGCAAGTACTCAAAAGAAAGAAAAAAATAAATCATTGAAAGTGCCAAATACAGCCATAAAAAAAAGAACCAGATTTTCTTGCTCAGAAAGAAGAGAAGGTATTCTGAGGTGTATAAGATGGAGGAACTGAACCAGAAGAAGAAGACAAGATAAAAAGGATGCAGTGAAAAAGCAGGAACACACCTGCACAAGCAGGCAATTCAGGGAACTGTTCACGTTCTTCTTTTTTTTTCCAAATAATCATAAACATCACACTCATGATGTGAAGCATGAGTTCAAAATTACTATCCAGCACCTCATATAAAGGAATATGTGACAGCTAAGAGAACCCCCAAGCTATATTTTAGCAACACATGCACTTAAGTCTTCTAGACGACTTTATCAAACTTCATTTGCAAATGACTCTGACATTCATTCCTTTAAAAGATAGAGAAATGGAAGCATGAGAAGAAGGAATGCAACGGACTCAAAGTCAGAAGTTTTAGAGTAAAGATAAGGAAAAGAAAGATAGATTATCTAAGTCCAAAATCTACAGAAAACACATACACCTCATAAGAGAATCAGCAACGAGAAGAACACGAAGAGGGAAAAGTGTGATCTCTTAAATATTGCTATCCCTCTTTCCCTCTCCCAAACACACATGATTGTATCCAAGTTGCACATTTGTATGCATAACTGTAGGCACAAACAGGCACAGACTCATATGTAGTTTCTTTGGTAAAGACATAGACAATATATACAAATGTTGTGGCATGCAGGATGTGACAATTGTTCTAGGTGAAACCAAGTTAGAATTTATTTATTATTTAATCCGTGACAGATAGGAATGCATGAAAAGGCAATCTTATCCCAGGAAAGAAAAATGTCATTTTTAAACACTGATGCTCCAAAAATTGATTGACTCTAACTTCAATTATTTTTAAGATACATTCTAATGAATTAATTTACATCCATAAAAGCAGACTGCTTAAAACAGCTCCCCCAACTTGGGAATTTTGTTTTGGTTTTTGTTTGTTTGAGGTTTTTTCCTTAAAAAGCAGCATACAACATTTTATCCATTAGGCATTTTTCCCAATTTTGGCTTTCAAGATGATGCTTCTGTGTTTAGAATACATCCTTTCTTATGGCTGACTCTATTCATGACAAACTTATATTTTCAGAAAACAATGTTTTAAAATTACAATTCTCCAAGGCTTACTTTAAACTGACAACTTTCAGGACTCTATGAATAAAGTTAAAAAATTTTTTTAAATATTTATATTTATAGCTAAGAATATCAGAATATTTGTTTTCTAATATGCACCTACTCTGGGAAAACAAATATTTTGTGACCATATTTCCAAATTTAAGCAATGCAAATAGTTAAACAAGATTGTTTGCAAACTGATAGAAGACAACTAAAGACCTTCAGGGCAAAATTAGCTAGCTAAGATAGCTGGAATTTCTTTTAGTCCATTCCACTGAAATGGAAAACATGGATTTTTGAAAATCACAACTTACTATGAAAACATATCACTTCAGCAGAACATCAAGCTGGCCCAGGATGGGATCTGCAACAGTGAGTGACAGCTCCCCACATACATGATTCAGTGCATCACCTTTCTGGAGCTGATAAAATATATCTCAAGGTCTTGTTCTGTCATGTCACGGAATCCCACAACAAGCTGAGTTGGAAGGGACCCACAAGGATCATTGAGTCCAACTCCTGGCCCTGCATAACACCATCCCTAAGAGTCACATCTTGTGCCTGAGAGTGTCTTCTAAACTCACCTCAAATTCTATCATGTTTGGTGCTGTGATCAGTTTCCTGGAGAGCTGTTCCAGTGCCCAACCACCCTCTGGGGAAAGAACCTCTTCTTGATATCCAAACTAAACCTCCCCTGACTAAGCTTAAGGCCATTCCCTCAGGTCCTGTCATTATCACCACAGAGCAGAGATCAGTGCCTGCCCCTCCTCTTCCCCTTATGAGGAAGTTGTAGCTGCAGTGAGGTCTCCTCTCAGTGTCTCCCAGCTGAACAGACCAAGTGCCCTCAGCTGCTCCTCATACAGTGTCTCAAAGCCATTCACCATCTTCTTTCCCTCCTTTGATTGCTTTCTAATACTTTAATGTCTGTCTTATATTGCAGTGAACAAGGCTGCACAGCAGAGTCAAGGTGAGACCACACCAATGTAGAGAATATGGCTCCCTTTCTTATCAGGCAGACATGTTACTTGGCACAGAACCTCTTTTCCACAATAACCTCAAATATATTCAGAAGTCTCAAAGAAACAAACATAGAGCTGGGATTTGAATATCTGTCTTTCTGGAAGTGAGCTGAATACCCCACTGCCAAGCTATGGCTTGCAAGGTAGATATCCAGTCTGTGCTAGTCCCCTTGGTTCCCTCTGGCATCACCTGCAGCAAAGGTGAGCACCTCTAAGGGTTCAACAATGCCACCTAAACAGACTGAAAGCACTACCCTACTTGAGAAGAGATGCCTCATTTAGCTAATGATAGCTGAGATTAATTTTACCCTTGTTTTTCTCTATTTTGAAGAAAATGACACCAAATCCTTTCTGGAGGTTGAGAAGGATGTGGATTTTTATTCATCTTCTTCTTATCAGGTATCCCCTCATTTTCCAGCAGCAGTCAAAGCACAGAAAGGCTCAGCACACCAGAAAGTGCAGCTTGGTGCCTCTAGCTCTTCAGCACCCATCATATTGCTCTATGAGATGTGAATATGTGACCTTATTTTGAAAGGAAAAATCCTTCCTAGCTGCTTTTCAGCTCCATCACTTATGCATTATAGACTTTCTACTCAATTGCAGCATAATCTCATAGGAATTTATTATGCATCCTGTATATAAAACAGTATGTACCCTCTACAGAGAACATCAAAAGGTAGTTAATAGAGATGTTAAATTATTATTGGTTGAAAGCAGCCGATGCCCTAGAGTAATCAGATTCTCTCTTTCTCTCTCTCGCTTCATATACTATATATAATATATACAATTAATAGTGCACATACATCAGTCTCCGAATAGATCTCTATAAAGTCTGCTAGAATGTTAGAGGAGCTGATATATTAAATATGTGGAACCAAGCAAAGATGTCACAATAAGGCACACTACAAATACCAGCAGAAATGTTGATGGATAAGGCAAAGGAGAAACTGCAAGTCCCAAGGAAAAAAAAAAAAAAAACAGCTTTATGTTATTCCCTGCTCTCACCATTTATTTGTAGGGAAAGACAGTTGAGGTGCTACTGACTGGAGTGAATAATTGCATTGGTATTTATTAATGGTCAGGAGGAAATGTCAAATGCTTACACTGAGCTAATTACTTACTGCCGAAGATCAAGAAAAGGTGTAATATGGAACTTACTACCCAATGATTAGATTAATTGAGATGAGATTGAATTAGAATTGCGGTCTCTGGGACAAGTCTCTGAAACAGGAACCAGGAAATTTATTCAAAGCTATGGGTATGTTATGAACTGTTGCCTAAGTTCATTCATCCGAAGTTATATCGTCCTCAGAGTCTAATCTCTTCTTTTAGAGAGTTGATTCTTTCCATGTGTTTATTCAAAACACGGCAACATCTCAAACAAGTCTAGTAACTTTAAATAATGCTTACATTAGTAGTATCACTAGTAGGGCTTGCATTACTAGTAACAATCATCAGTAACAATCAGAGCAACTGGTGAAATCTAAATACTAAATACAGATTTACAAGTATTCCTTTAAGAAATAATTTAAAATTCGAGTGTGAAATTAGATTAATCAAAAACATAAAGTGTAGGACACTGGAAAATGGAAGACAACAGTTGGATTAAATTATCTCAGAGATCTTTTCCAGCCTTAACAACTCTGTGATTTGATGATAACACATTAAATCCATATGTATACCAATATATGCTTAATATGTAGAAAATACTCCAACCCAGTGAAACTTATGTCTCTGGCTCTCTTAATAATACACTAGTCTATAGCAAGCTGTACATTTATCTGCAGTTTTGCACTGCTCCCTCCTAAATTATGTGGGTCTATCTCCTACCTGAACGTTCAGCTCAATTGAATCACATTGCTATCATGAAGAAACACCCTAACAAGAAGAAAAAATATCCTGGAAAAGTGCTCCTACATGTTTCAGTCAGGAGTTCCAGAAGGGCACTCAAACAGCAAGCTTGGCCTCAAAGTGATATGTTTGTGTTAACAAGGCCTGCCACAGGACACCATGAAAAACAACCAGACACACGTTCTACACCGAGACTTGAAGTTGAAAAAGTGTGTTTGAAAGCCACTATTACCGCAATGCCTGTTATTACGGCTTATCCCGGCTTATCAGCCGGAGACGCAGAATTAATGAGAGCCGGAGTCCGAGCTGTGTTCAGAGCAAAGGGCGGAAGGGGGGAGAACCCACCTTCGTTTAATTCTTATATACACTTTTAGAAATCACAGATCATTGGAGAAAGTTAACACTTCCGTCTTTAACTAGAGTGGTTAAAAGAAGTGTCCGTCAAAAGGATCTGTGTCCGTGGGAAAGGAATGTAAAAAGATAATTTTTACAACAACATAGCTATGTTTACAGAAATCGTCCTTGAAACTGTCTAACAGAGAAAACTAGCTATTTTACAGTGAAAAATGGGCAACAAGCCACCATCTCAGCTGACAAAGTGACTGACTTTCAGTGAGCAGACATCTCAAAGACCCTTCTAAAAATCTCTTTTGTAACTCTAAACATGATATGGACTGCACTAAGACCTGGAAGACCTAGCGATAACAACATGTTTTCCTTAATATCCAGGGAAAATCTAAAATCCTCAAAAGCTTGTAACGGGCCTGAAGGAGAAAAAGGGGGTGACAAGCTGGGGAAAATAATCCTTCTGTTTTACCCATAGGTTGGGTACAATTATTAATGTACCTACAATTATTAATGGAGTCTCAGAGTTAAGGACAGGAGAGCAGCTGAATACTGAATATTACCCTGGTTGTTATCATGTTATAAGCTGATATCCCATAATACAGCAACAAAGCAATCTTGATACGTCTCCTTGCTCTGAAAAAGATAATTTCAGGAACACATATTGCATATACTGGAGCATATACAGGGTTAAGTACCTCATCAACACAAAGAGACCAAGCCATACTGTGACCAGTGGCTGTCTACCTAACACAACAAATGCTTAGATCAAATTTGCTTCCAACCTGCTCTGGGCAGATCTGTTGTTATCTCAACTTTTTGCGCCTCACATTGGGTGCCAATGAAGGTTTAGGAATTGTATTTTTGTCATGGTTTAGGAATTGTATTCTTTAATTTAATACTCTCATTAAAACCACACTTCCACCCACTCCCTTGCCCCCTCCAACTGGAAGCACAAGAGGTAAATATCATGAGTTGTGGTAGGAAAAATTTACTGGAAACAGCAATGAGATAAGAAAAAAAACAGTAACAATATTAATAAGGTCTAAGACAAAGAAGCAATTTACACAGAAGGCCCATGACAAGGAACAAATAACAACTGGCTCTTCCTCACCAGATTTTCTCCTGACCAGAAGGAACACCCCTCTTCCTGGAAGCCAGATTGCCATTCCCATTGCCCCACCCCTGGCAATCACATTAAGTAGTATCAAATAACATCAGTGTCCTGGCCTTGCCCCCTCCTGGCTATTGCAATAATTTAATCCTGTCCTGTCCAAAACCAGGATGTCTCCAAAAGCACAAACATAATACTAGAAGATGAGCTGACAATGGCTCAAAATACACCCAATGCCTCTTTTTTTATAAGAAAGTCCAGCAATAAGATTTCACTTTTGATTTAGACTGAATATCTCAGTTCAATCCATATTAATAATCCAAGCTGAAGACTGATAAAATGTGGGTTGATCTCATCTAGCTGGGGACATACAATGCAGATATCTACATCTGACTGCAAAGAAAGAAGTAGGCATGAAATGAAACACATTTAGTAAAAGCTTATCTTCAGGTACTAGGATAGGCAATAAGGTCAAAAAATAAACTCAGCTGCAGATGTCTACCTTGCAAACCTCTGAATTAATCCTGTGTTCTCTATGAAATGAAACTTTGTTCAAATGCCTTCAGGTAAAAACCACTGAATTCTCTTTTACTGGTGAAACTTCCATCTACCTGCATTTTGTGTGACACTAATTTAAAAAGCAAAACAGAAACAACTCTTAAAATCTGAGAATTGCTAAAAATTCTGAGTCATATTAGAGTTTTGTTTTGTTGTATTTTTTCTCTTGTATATGTAACATATGTTTGGTGTCTTTAAACACAATTACTTTTGTATAATAAGTGTTGATTTGATGATGCAACATTTTCTGCAAGTGTGTTTAAGACAGTTTATGTTTTCATAAGTTGCAATGAAACTCAATTTTGTATGTGTAATAAGGCTCTTGATTGTTACACTTCTACTTTTCTGTATAATGAAGCCAGCAATTAGAATTTGGTTGCTCTATGGTGTAGGAAAACACACTTGTTTTGTAGACAAAAGATCTTAATGAGCATCTTTAAAAAAAAAAAAAAAAAAGAGTGCCAAAAGAAAAAGGTCAATAACTCAAACATGTAATCAGATTTCTTAACAAAATGGATTTGCTCCCTGACAATAAAATAACTTCAACAGGCAAACAGTTGAGATTACATAAATAAACTGATTCCTATAGTTAGAGAAATTATTGAGAAAATATTTCACCATTATTGCTTTTCACCATTGTTAACTTACATCTGTAAAATATGTTGTCTTGACTGCAGGTAAATGCACACAGCTTGTATAGTAATAAGCCCTAACCGCACTTATTAGCAGATGCTTCTACATCAGTTTTTTACTTTGGACCAGAAGTGTGCTTCTGAAGCAAATGTCTCTATTGTCTTCATTTGCCATGCATTGGTTTGCCTTCCGTGGCCGTCTTGGAGAACGGAAACTATTTCTTTTAGAATAAATTAGACCAGAAGATATATTCTAGGAGGAGATATATTCTAGGATAGGAGACCTTCAGATGCATTATTTTGCGATCTGTGGGGTCACACTATGACCCAAATGACCCAAAGCAAATACTCTAGAAATGTCTATACTGTGGCCATCAGCAGCTAAACACCATCTGTTTTGCTTACAGAGATTTCTTTCACTAACCTTACTAGACATTATAGATGAAGAAAATATCTCATCAAGGATCAATTTTCTCCTTACTCTCCCCAAAAAATGTTTCTTTTTAACTCTTAATCCTTCACAAGGCTATGGAGTCAAACTGAGTCCAAACAAACCTGTTGCAACCATGGTTTTCTTGTACTATATGCCATACCTCTTCCCACTTATCAGTGCTGTGATAGGCACAAACAACAAAAGCTGAGCAAGTGTCAATCAGTTCCGATGACTGGCACAGAGGAAGCGGGGCTGGAAAAAGAGACTTGTCTCCTTAGAGTGCAGTGGGTGACACAACAGAAGAGGTAAGACTCACTGAGTGTAATTGTATTTATCTGAATCTGATAAACAAACACTGATGCAACTGTATTAGAGTTTTTTTACAGTCAAGTAGGGAAATAAGCAATTTTAAGGTATGACATGGACTACAACCAGATAGTTTCTCTTTCTTCCCACTGATTACAAGGGAGCATAGATGACCAACACAGATGAAAATATTTATATTTAGCCCCCATGAATGTTGTCTAAATTGCCTGGTCATCAGCAAAACAGAAAAAGCCCATGAGGATTTTCACTGCCTGGTGAAAGAAAGAGAACCATAAACTGAGAAGTCTGACAGGTAAATGTCCACTTGAAAGACTGAAGGCAGAAAGAGTCAATGGCAAGTCTTCCTTTGACTTTAAGGAACTCATGTTTTACTTTTAAATTAACACAGAAAGTAGAAGTAAAATGCTGTAAATGCACATCATCATGGTATCACAGTCACACAGTGCAATCAATGTGACTTCTAATGAACCTACAACAGGGTCTCAGGGGTTATACACACTCATTTGGATCCACTCAGCAGTCAGAAATGAGCAGGCATTTTACAGGTGGAATGTCTGTAAAAAACCTGCTTTAAAATGTTTTTGTTCCTTAAAAAAAGAAAAAACAGTGTTGCTGACATCATAAGGGATTTTATTAGATTGCTCTGATATCCATACTTTTCAGGAAAAAAATGTAATCACAATATTGTAAACATATTTCACTGCAGCTTAATTTGTCTTTGAAAACCAACTTTTTTAGAGTTTAATAAAAATACCAATAGAAATATACCCTGGCTTAGGGTTGTCTTTGGGGCTTTTTCAGTCTGTGAAATGTAAATTGCTTCCAAATCCTGAATTAACTGATTTAAAATAATTTCTCCTATTTTTAAGTAGTTTTATAATTGTGTTTCCATTTAATTATGGTCCAAGAGGAACAAGCTTTCTAATTATACTATTTTTCTTAAAAACATTGCTGAACCCACTCTTTTTCTATAAAGGCTAATTGCTTTGATTTTCTTTTCTTTTTTTTTTTTTTTTCCAAATTATGCTACAGTTCCTGACATAGTCATCCAGGGTGGGTGTTTGACATCACATTCTGTCTTCTTTGTGCTTGATAAAAGACCAAAAACGGTGCAAAGAAAACCCCAAAACTTGGAAATTGTGAATGTATTTATTGTTACTTTTCAGGTTTGCAACCCTGAAAGTGAGATTACAGAGTACCACATGGATATTGGTAGAGTGGTACACTGGGATGAGATAGAGATGAGTCTGGATGAGTGGAAGGTGAGGTTTTTTCACCGTGTTTCCAAAATTTGTGGCAGCATAAGGCAGACCTCAGGGAACTCCACAAAACAAGATGTTACTGTATCCCAGGCAGGTAGCCCAAGATAGCTGTAGGCTGGCTATCTCAGGGAAACATAGATGAGAATCTTATGGATCTCATGTACCAAAACCACTCTCTAGGGGCAGGGTGGGATATTATTACTTGAACTGACCAAATAAACCTGATCATGTCTGTATGTGTGCAGCAACTGACCCACCATATGGCAGTGTCATCACAGCCTTAAACAGGTGTTTGGACTTGAGTAAATTTAATTTGGGTCCAATCCAAAAGGTAGTTGGGAAGCATAAGCATGTGTTAAACTGCTTAATCCCTTTACACACATCCACACACATGAAGAACACTGATTTCTTTGCTGTGGCTTTTACATGATGATCACAGATTATGCTCTGGTTTTAAATACAGTGTCTGCTTGCTCTTTCGCAAATAAATGCAAGAAATGTATTTTAGATGTTGTTGGTTTGTTTCTCTTTTCTCTTCCTTCATCTTCTTTTTTTTTTTTTCTTCCCTGCCATCTGGGTTTCCACAATTAGAGGTAGGATTCATCTCAACTAACCTTCACTGTCTGAAAGGTGAATGGCCTAAAATAATCACCTAGGGTCTCTCTGCAGTCAGTAGAGAAAAACAGACAACTCCAAGTAGTGATTTGTCCCAACTTAAACCAGATGTCTGACACAGACAGGACAAATCAGTCTCTGAGGTGCCCATTTCTCTCCACTGAATATAAAGAGGGTCCAGTTATCTGCCTTAGACCAAGTATGTAATCTTCAGTCAATAACAGTAAATGAAATAAATCCTGTCCTTAGCATCTTATTATGCTGTTGTATATTATTCTTTACACACCAGAGTAAAGTACTTATGTGAAAAGGACTTCTTATGTAGGGATTTTTCCTAAAAGGAAAGCTAACACTTAGTAATGGGGAAAATGGAACAGTTAATGCACAAATTTAGAATTAAATTGCACGATTAATGACTGTAAGACTGTTTGTTTGACTCAGAAATACAACTACACAGCTGTAGATTATTACGGTTAAATTCTTTACACCTGGAAACATACATGCTTTTTGTCATCAAAAAAATTTCATTTTCCATTTCTGTGCACTTGGCCAATTAAATATATAATGATAGTAACATACAGTATAAATTTTGCATGCAGTTTCTCATTGAAGAATCCTTTTAACAATATATTTTAAAGAAATTGCATACATACTTTGTAAAAGTAATATTTTCAAGAGAGTTTGAAGTTAAGTCACATGAAAAAAATAAAATAATTACACTTTTCATACTGGAAGAGACATGGTCAAATAAGACTTAATGTGAAAAATTATTCCTTTTAAAAATTACTTTGTATTTCTGAGGAACAGCTTCTGAAGTACTGTGATAATAAATTACTCTTCAGAGCAGTGTTTGTTTTTAAAAAAGGCCTTCTAAAGGTACAATACCTGAATGCTGAAGACATTAAAATTACACATCTATTATGCTAAGAGAATATTACCAAATTGCAAACTTAAGCAACCAAAAATTAGTAATCTTTAAAAAAAAACTATTTCAAAAAATTTGACATAACCTAAACCATTTTCTAATAAAAAATGCTCAGTGGTGAATCAATGGCAGATCTTGTACCTGTTATATCAGTATATAAACTGATGTATCAGGTAATAAACAACACAGTTAACAGTCAAAATAGTCATCACATCTCCTCTTAATACAAGAAGTTTTCCCTTATAATAAAAAGGATATATGGCTGTATATAGGGGAAGAGTAGGAAGAAGAAGAGGCTGAAGGTAAAGATAATTAGTTTGTATTCCTCTCCAAGAGTTTTCACTGAAATATTAACTCTGACCCTTTCCTTCTAAAATGTCTGTCATGGAGGGTTATTTGCATTGATTTAACATAAAAAGCATGCTTCTGCTACACCATTCTGTATATCTACATGGTCTAAATGTGTTCCTGCCCATTGAGTGTAAGGAAGTCCTGAACTGGCCACCTCATATATAAACCTCTGTATTTTGTGAGATGAATTGCACTCTCTCTCCTGGCACTAATGATATTCTGATGGTTCATTAATGGTAACAAAGGACTAAGTCATTGCAGTGAACTGAGGGTTATAAAAGTCTGCAGATGCTTCCATTGTTGAGAGTCAGTCAGAGGAGGGTGTGCAAACTCTCCCCAATACATGAACATGTATGATTGTCCATTTGCAACTAACTACCTCAAATAAGACACCAGATGCCTTGAACAGCTATCAGCAGCAGCTTCCTTTCTGTGAGGTATAAAAATGAAATGAACAGCTGGGGTAAGTTCCTGTTTAATTAAACATTTTACATTTTTTTAAGCATCCTTCCCCAATTGTACATATAAATTTCCCTCCTATCTCATCTAGGAAATGGGCAAATTCTTCCTAATCCTATATGTCCCTTGTGTGACACTTCAGAAATTAAATAATGATACCCTGCAATAAGTAAGTGAATGGATAAACAAACTTCCAAATCTTATTACAAGTGGTTGCACCATTAAGTAAAGGCCAAATGTTCCTCAAGGAATTATTTCAGGTAAAACTGTGTCATATCATACGTATTATACATTTTCATGCATTATCCAACATTATAGAGAATCTCTTCTGTTTCCTAATGCCTTGACTTTCAGGTCGTGATGAAGTGGTGAAATGTGTGTGACCATGTTCTGTGGGATTTTCAAGTCAATATAAGAGGTCTGTGTGCTTGTATCCGAATCAGTGTCAGGTTTTGTCTCTGCAGAGCATGCAAGCATGGCTTCAGAGCTAAGTTGTTATTGAAGACAGAGGCTCTGAAGCATATACCTGTGTGTTTGGTGAATCAGTGACTTGTGGGCACCCAGCCCTACCCCAGAGGTGCTGGATATTTCACCTCCTTTAGATCCCAGTGGGAGCAGAATGGTAATCTACCATGGGAAGATATTGAAAGGATGTTTTTCCTCTCAGAGCCCTGTTAAACTCCTGTGAATCATATCTCTGTCACCTTCTGAAACTATAGTTTCTTCAGACATCTGTCAGATTGTGGCAACTGAATTTAGACTGTGCATGCATTTCCCTTATGCCCCTATGACCTTTAAAATATGACATGTGATGGAACCATCAAGAACACAAAACCTCAGGAGAGGTCTTGAATGCTTGTATGTGTATGGGTATTTATTGCCTGTGTACATGTGTGAGCACATTGTTATGTATATCTGTGTTTCAGTGTTCTCTAGTACTTTCTTTCTTGGGCTTTTTAAATTAGTATCTGATTTTCAAGAGCACTGAATTTATTGAAAAAGAATTGCTAAAGAAGAAAGCTGCAAAAATAATGCTCAGAACACTAACAGCAGAAATTACCTCGTCTCGCTTAAGGATATAATAGCCAAAGGGAGAATGCTTCAATAATTATTTCAGAATAATATTAGTCTTTAAAAGTTAGTATTTTAATGGAAATGTTTGATCCTGATGAAGCACAGAAATTGGCTCTGTCTTTTAAGTTTTCTTGCTCACACACCTCACATACCAACAGTAGACAGGCAGCATAATCCTCTCTGGGTCTTCAGGTACAAAACAAATCATTTAAGTTTTCCCATGTATGCCAAGGTTAAACAAACACCTGTAATACTCAGTAACTTCAGCTCTTCCGTAGACTGTGTTACTGGCAGCTTTCCTTAAGGATTTGACTAAGCATATGTCTACCCAGCAAAATGGAGACATGATTTCAGAAGAGATTTAGCCTACTTGATACAGGTACAGATAATAGCAATGGCATGTTGACACAGGCTAGGAAAACTCATATGCACCCACCAAAGGCCCTGGGTAAATATTCAGGCTCCCAGTCCTCACAAACAGACAGAATGCCAATCAACAAGGACTGACAACTCACAATTGACACAGGTTAGGGAAAGGCAGTCTAGGAAGCCCTGTGTTACAGAACTGGGAAAGTTTGTGACCATATAAGGGCAGTGTGATTCAGCAGCTTTGACACTGGCTTCCCTTTGTTCCTCGGTTTAGCCATGTAATTGCTTCATATCTCCTCTTTCTTTCATCTGACCTGTTTGGTGGACTGCACTATCCAGGGCAGTGGCTGCCTCTTTTGATGAAGTCATATTCCTTTTGCAGCCATCAGTAACAGGTCAGATCTAACTTAAAAATTAACGGTAAAAACACATATATTTATTGACAATACAGCCTGTAGGCCCTTTTTGCTATACAAGGCCTGGTACCCTCTTATCTATTTGTATGATTTCTCTTCAATGTCGAGGACCCTCCAATCATCCAGATACACCACCCTACAACAGGTTGTCTGATTAGAGAGAATAAAAAATTATCAGCAAGTCCTGCCTGGAATGTCTCTTCTCACATACAAATCAATAGCAAACTTTTTGTTCATTTCTAGAAATCACAGCTTCAGAGTCACTGCCTTTTTCTTTGTATTCAAATCTTTCCCCTTACATTTTTTAGTCCCCTGTAGCCAATTTTGACATCTACCCCAAACTGTCCTGCAGGGTTACCTGCTTCAAGGCTGACAGAAAACATTTGAGCATGAAGGATGAGCTTTTTCCTGATTTCTGGTGGAAGATTTTGCACATCCAAGTTTTTTTTACTCTCTTTTTTTCTCCCCTTAACAAAAAATTAGTTGGGGAAAGGTACAAGAGAGTACTACTACACAAATGAAAACTAAACAGCAATTCCTTGCTTACCTATTGGAGTAGAGTCCTGATGTGGGTAGTGTTCATCAGAGGAAGAAGGAACTAACATTCTATAAAGAAAGAGTCACAGCACAATTGTTTTACCAGGTATTTACTTTAAAAGAACACACACAACTCCAGTGACTTCTTTTAAGCAATAATCATTTACATCACCTAAAGGCCTCTTCCCCAGGGGATCCTGCCTTATTTATTGTAAAATGGTCTTTTTCAATATCCCTTTCAGAGTTTGTCTCCTTTTTTTATTTACCTCACTTCTGATAGTCTTGCCTAATTTAATGATCAAGCTGTTAAATTTTCCTGATTGGGCTGTATCTTCCCCTGATTTAGTAACGCCCTTCTTGAGTGCAGTTGTTGCACACTTTGCTGATTGAGATGCATAATTTAATTTAATAAATGGAGAGAGTTTACTATCATTTTTGCATATTTTATTATTAGAGAAGATTCATAGTTTTGAGCACTGCTTTATTCATTTCCCTTATTTATTTATTTTTGGCAAAACCAGCTGCACAGACAACACTTGTTCAGCTGCAAAACTCCGCTGACCAAGCTCTACAATTCAAGAATTGAACTTTTGAATCTTTTCCTTATTAAGGTGCATATTCTAGCAGTAGAAATTCCAGATGCTTTTTGCTTCAGCAGACAGGGCTTATGTGCTAAGCTGTCAACAAATCTGTTGGGGATATCATTTGTTTTAAGATCACTAAAGTGCATTTTCTATAGTTTCATCCATGGTTTTGGATTCTTTGATAAAGCAAATAAAGATGCAATCAGTTTCTTTGTAAATCTTCCTATTTTGCATATAGTAAGTGGCACAAGCTTTCCATAACCAGCAGCTTCAATCTTTGGGGAAGCATTTATCCTACTATTTGAAAGAAAACCTAAGCATTTTGCTATCTTAGATTCTGAAGACACAGCAGGTTGGAAATACTGTAATTCCTGTTCAGTTTATTTTGCATAATATATTGGGGGAAAAACAAGCTTGAAACTGGACTGGTAAATGCAGAATGTAATAGCTATATAAACAGTGATAATAGATGGCTCAATCAGCAAAGAATGCAGCGTGATTATGTATAAAATTTCATCCACTAAAGTTCACAGCGTGATCAGGAAAGGAGGCAGCCAATCAACAGAGCATAGAGCTCTACTGGGAATGAATATGTTTTGAAAACTCAGCTACCCAGAATATTCAATGGGATCAGCAAAGTTCTAAAAGGGGGCATTTGAAGATAATAATGGATATGGCATTATTAGTGAGTAGAATGACAACTCCTTAGCATGTCTGTTTCCAGTAGTGTGTTCTAAAGGATTTAAGTATTAGGTACCTGTGAATACGAGTTAAAGTTGAGCACGTCAGTCGTGGTGAGAGCCCTTGGCAGGACCAGTATAAAAATCTGCTATTATTACATGCTGTAGAATTTGCTTCATTACATCCCTACTGTGTTTTAACTCTGTTCATATTTGCAAAGGCTGCCATCTTGACCGGCACCTTGAGAATCAAGTGAAGAACTAAAAAAAGGAATATATGAGACCTATTTTTTTATTCTGTGAAGCAATAACGAGTTTATCATCCTTGAGGAAAGGGCACTCAGAAAAATTGCTAGCAGTTATCTGTATGTTACACAAGGTGCATCAGTCCCACTGAATGCTCAAAGTCTTGTCTGGCTCACAAAGCACATTTCTCACAGCATGAAAATTTCCATCCAGCCTCTAGTGTATGTTCTTTGTTCACAATACGTGCCCAGATGATCTGGAGGTGAACTGTTGGGACTACCAGCGTGGATGTCAGCTTGGATGTATGCCCCAAAATTCTAAGAAACAGGGAGTCTAGAAATTCATTTCACATGGGCCACTCACTGACCACTGCAATCATGGTTTTAACATACCATGAGATTGAAAATCTCATTCTTTCCTGGGTTTATAAGACCCCTACCATTCCATCTTTCTCTTTTTAATGTAAAAACTAGGTGTCATAAACAAGTTTCTGAGTACTCCAGGACACTGCTAGTCAGTGCCATCAGGTCTTAATCTGGCAGAACAGCTTCACACAGTCAAGCAGGGTGATGAAACTTCAGTAGATATACAGAATCAACTGCTGCTGAGGGCCCAGTATCCACACTGTATACCTTTTAGGGGCTTTTAAAATTCATACTAGCCCTACAGTGGTCCCATAAAGCCAAACTACAGAAGTACATTAGCTATTTTATTAAAATTCACCACTGAAATCAGTTTTGTCCATAGAAAATCCTATACAGATGCTCCAAATTCACTTTGTTCAAGATGTAATAACTGACAAAGGTCCAGAAGGTCAGGAATACCCTCCTGATCCAAACTTAATTGCCAAGGTAGACATACCCTAAGCAATGCCAAGTTCTCAGGCTTTTCAGTCAGCTAGAGGATAGACCACACTTTCTCTCCATAGGAACACACTTCCAATTACAGCAGGAAGATTTTCAAAATATAAGTGTCTTGTGCTGACATATTCAAAGAGCCCAGTACGAGCTATGTACTGTGTGGCTGGGGAGCAGTCTTGTTGAAAGATGTTTGGGGATCCTGGTGTACAACAAGTTAAATATGTGTCAGCAGTGTGTCACTGCAGCAACAAAGGCAAAACAAATCCTTGGCTGCATCTGCCGGTCCACTACTAAAAGAGATAGGGATGTATCATCCCATTCCACTCAGCCTATTTAAGGCTGCACCTGGTCCATCTCTGGTCCTTACAGCTCAAAAAAGTTGTGGGCAGACCAGAGAGAGTCCAAAGGAGAGCCACAAAGATGATCAAAAGGACTGGAGGAGCTGCCCTATGGGAAAAGACAGGAGTGGAGGAGGTTCAAGGGCAATCTCATCACTGTGTTCATGAACCTGAAGAATAACTAGAAAGAGGACAGGGACTTTTCACAAGGAGTCACATGGAGAAGACATGCAGCAATTGGAACGAGTTGATACAGGTATAGTTTCATCTTGATATAAGAAAAAAATTTTTACAATAAGAACAACCATTCTGGACAACCTCCACATTGACATGGTAGAGTCCTCATCACTGGAGGCTTTCAAGATGCAATTGGACAGGATGCTAGAAAATGTTATTTAGGCTCCCTTTCCAGAGAAAATGGAATCAGATCATCTTTGGAGGTTCCTTCCTACCTGGGCAGTTCTACGGTTCTATGATTCTATGTGTATGCACGTATATATATGTGAATATGGACATGAAATATATTACCTGCCCTTAAAAAATAAATGTTTATATATATGTTATTTTACAGCCCTTTTCATAACCACCTTCATGTTACTGGCAAACTGATACTGAAAGTAGTTGACTCTCGTGTAGACAGCACCAAAGAAGCCCAACACTTGCTGTAGTAATAGACTGTTATGCATCACAAGATATTGAGCCTGAGGCGAGAATTACTGGCTAAAATTCCATGACAGGCACTATGCAAGAGGTCAGAGCACATAATCATAATGTTCCCTTCCAGCCATAAAATCTATTAATCTAAGGAATTAATTCTACTGGGTATTGTGCACAATTTACTACAACAAATACTGAATTTAATTCACCCAGGTCACACAGGAAAACAGTTGTTTTTAAGATTACACTTAGAAAGATTTTGCACGTGGTGTCAGCTAAGTTCATGTACTAAAGAAAGGATCACAGCAGTCTTTTCTCACCTTTTGCTTGGATCAGCATACATTTTAAATACCTGAGAAATTTCAGTGACTTCAAAGGAATGATATTTTAAAAAGAAGAGCCACTTGTTAAGCAAATAAATGTAGATTGAAACTCTCAGGTTGTTTTGTTTTGTTTTTCTTATGTTTGGATTGAGTTTTGTTTGTTTGTTTGTTTGTTTGTTTGTTTTTTTAATTATTATTTCTGCATGGCTGAAAGATCTGATAAAAGATAAGACTCTTTTCAACCCATCTTTTTTTTTATATGTTTGGTTACATTGAACTTAGTACTGAAAAACAATTTAATTTTAAAATTATCACCATACAATATGAATAAAACATATGCTAAGTGGATTAAAACTGTCTAACTATAAGGTCTCAAAATGCAGTACTTAATGTTGTATGATCCCAGGATTTAGGAGAGAGCTATGTCTAATGTGGCTTAGTAATTGGTGCAGCATTATTCAATATTTTCATCAATAAGTAAATAAGAAATCACTACAGCTAAAATCTGCAGATGGCACAGAGATTGACAGGCTGGTAAATAAGGTTAGGAACAGGAAAATCACCTGGCTGTCTCATAAAATGGCAACCATGAAGCAATGGCAACCAGAAGTTTCATTGTAACATGGTTAAACCTTGAAAAAGAAGGTCCAATACATCTTTGCCTTCTTTAGAAAGAAGATCCTGAACACTTTTCAAAACAGAAACTCAGTGTTAGTGAAAATGGACTTGTTGCACACTCAGCCACTCTGTATTATCAAGATTTTTTTCTGCACAAATTCAAAACGCAGCTCCACCATCCACTATGAAGACATTAATTCTACCCCAGCAAAACCAGAGCAGAAATAAGGCTAATATAAAGCAATGGGCAAAGAAGCCTTTAAAATTATCATAAGGTTTCAACTACGTTCTTAATGAAGCATTAAAATTAACCAATTTACTTAATTTTCTGAAAGGAAAGCCAGGTGTTTACTAGATAACAACACAGGGAGGACAAGGTAGGATATGTACTTTAATCTTATGCAATATGACAGAACAAGCACAAATTATTGGACACATTCACACGAGTACACCATCAAATTTTTAGGAAGGCACAATTCTCTAATAACGGGTCACAAACTATTGGAACAAATTATCCAATGAGTAATAGAATCCCTGTGTCTTCAGAAGTAGTATGGTTGCCTTTTGGGAAGGAATGTAATCAAATACATTGAATTCAATGCTGAATAACTCTGTGACATTTAATAAATTGTGATATGGAACTATCCACAGTAAGAGTGAATGTGAGTGTCCCTTCTGGCTTTATCATCTTTGCATGTATTATTTTGTATTATAATGGATGTCCCACTGGATTGTTGGCTGGAATCCTACTCTCCTTTTTGTGATAGAAGGACATGCTGCAGACTAACTTAAAAATAATAATAACAATAAAAGGAATTTAAGTTCAAATATTTCTTTTATTTGCACTTTCTCCATCTCCATCCTTCACAGCCATAATGGGACACATCTAGGTGTGTGTTACCACAAGATAACTCTCATCTTGGGTCATTCAAGGCGCTCCTCTTTGCCTTGTGTTTCACACTTCCCCAAAGGTATATGTTATCTCAGTATAACACATGCCTTGTCGTGTCTTATTTCTCATCTTCAGAAGAGACCTTGAAATTAAATAAATAAGTCACCAAACACTATGGGAGGAATTGAAGGGTATTTTTTCCCCCAGTGTTTTTTTCTGTTTGTGTGTGCATAGGTGTGTGCGTGTGTGTATGTGATGTATGACTTGGATCTCTTCAGGGGAGATGAAAGAATAGAGAAATGTCTGGAAGAAAAACAGAGAATTAAGAATTGAAAGAAGCACAGAGACTGAAAAAAAAAATGTTGAAACAGCGGCACAGGTTTTTTACATAACAACAACATAGGTTTGTGATAATAGGTTATGATGAAAGAGTCCCAAGAAAATTATTAACACGTTTGCATATGTACACAAACTAACAAAAATGTTCTAAGATAAGAAAACATCCGTAAAGAAAGTGGGGACAAAAGAACAAGTAAGCAAAGTGAGAACAACCAACACCTGCATAGAAAACCAGTGCATATAAAACCTGGAAGCAGGAGAAAATAGAGATTTCATAAATAGCACAAATAGGAAATGCAAGCAGAAATAGGGGTATCACATATTCACAGAACACTTCCTGCCGTGGATAAAAATCGTGAGTAGCAGTAAGCCTTCGGTAGCAATCGTGTGACCTGAGAAAAGTGATTACAGCCTTGCCCAGTTCCCCCGGGGGGGGATCGCTGCTGCCTTAAATCTTCCCTGCTGGTGTTTGCAGGAACTCACGCACGTGGTTTAATCGAGGCAGTAAAAGTGAAGGGGAGAGGAAGGGTTCTTTTCCACTTGAGTCCAGGTGATTTTATTACTGAAGCTGTAGACAGGAAGCGGATGAAAGATGAGGAGGTCTGGCACGAGCCAGCCGATAAACCAGGGAAGCGAGGGGAAGACATTCGGGAGAGAGCCAGTGGCTGCGGAGGATTGGAATGATTGACGGGGGCATTGGCCAGCCATGCAGCTGTTTGCACACAGCAGAGCAACCAATGGGCTGCCCTTTCGGGTGGGGACTGTCCCCCCACCGTGGCCAGAGCGGCACTGTGGCCGGCCGGGGCGTGCCACCTCCGGCTGTATTGGCGTGGTGGGAGGAGGGTCCAGTCCCCATGGCGCCAACATGACGGGGCCGGGCTGGGCCGTTGGCTGCCCCCAGAGGCACTGCAACAGCCTCGTTGTCCCCTCTGCATATTCTGTGTTCTAATTGTGACAGTAAGACAGACTGGAACACACAGGTGAGTGAGGAGTATCAGGGAGGTACTGCAGTGACAGGTGAAACATTTTTACATGGCTGCAAACATGAAGACCAGAAGTACACTTGCATCTTATTTCTTCACAGTCCTTATTTCTCAGCATGGTTGGAGATGCCTTCAGTGGTCCTGATAATCAAAGAATGGGTGGCAAAACCAACAGCTACTTAGGATGAAAATGTCTATCTAAATACTTAATTGTTTTTGAAAATACCAGCACTGTTTTCTCAGTTTCTTTTATTGGTTTTCATTTTATTCATATGTGACTCAGTCACTGACAGACTCAAGTCAGTAAATCAAGCTCTCCACACCACAAAGCTCACCAGCATTTGCCAGTAGCTTGGGATGAGAGTCTTGGGCTACTGTTGGCTGTGTCAGCTCCAGAGCTGGGACTAATTTGGCTGTATGAATGCAAGTCTACATTCAAACCGCAAAACTGAGCAGCAGAACATGTGTTTTGTGGTACACAGCCACACTAACAGAGCTAGCCTGTTTTCTGCATCCAGTTGTGCATCTCCACAAATTCCCAGGAGGCACAATGTAAAGAAATCCTTTAGTGGGAGCATATTGGTTTTGTTCTGGATGGACAGCTGCACCAACTACTACTACAAAACTACAAAACACAGTTTTTATAGAAGAGTGGAAACTGCCATTTGTGTCCTACCAAGAAGTGCAATGAAGCTTGAAAGACCACTGAGTTGGACCTCTAAGTGCACAGAACCATTCTGCTCTTCAGACTGGCAAACCAAAACCCAGTCCCGTGTGTCAGAAGCATCTTGGCTTGGGTTGGAAGGGTCCTTAAAGTCCATCTAGCATCACAGCTGGCCTTAGAGTGCCAGTTTGGAGCAAAGCTTGTTGTTTTGATTAAAGTTTCTAAAATGCCTAGAGCAAGGCGGTCCTGGCCCACACAAGTATTATTCCTTGCATATTGATGATATCTTACAAACATCTCTTTAAAATTGGTTTACTCAGAAACTATGTCTTCTATTTGCAGCACAAACAGGCAAACATGATGAAGAAAGAAGGGCTAGTCTTTTGCTAAAAGACCAGTCCCCATCTTAAAGTCACAGCAGTGAGGAAGCTCTTTCTCCCCTTCTTCATCTGAGAGCAAATGACACATAGGTGTCAGGGTCCTGAGTAATTTTTATTGTCCCTGACCCTGGGCATTATAAAGAGAGGGATGTAGGTAAATTCTAAAAGGACATTTCATGACAAAAGCTATGAACAACCATTTGCCTCATGAGCTTCCAACTCTACTGCTTACATCACTCAGTGTGACTTGCTGCAGCATTGATTTCATGGATGATTTAAGTCAACAGAGGTACTGCTTTTGCTGAGAGGACTCATCACAACCTCATCCAACCCTTCCCTCAACCTCCTGTTGCATATCCTCCCAAGACTGTGCTGAAACAAACCTTTGTGTGGCCACACTAGGAATCAAGTCAAGGCGATTTTCTGGTTTAAGGTAAAAAAAAAAAACCAAAACATATATTTCATATAATAGATCTATCTCTCCATAGAGCTATAGGAATTTTTTCTCCAGAGATAAAGAGGAGGGAGAAGGAAAGAAAGGCTTTGCAGAGTGTCTGCTTTTTTTCCACATCAATATTATCCTGACAGAATGATAAATTATACACAAATCTGCAGCTTAAGACAGCCCTTGTGTCCACATACAACTAACAGCAGCCTCATGTGTGACCAAACACACAACCACATTCCTACAGCCAAGCTGTATGTCTGTCAAAGCTGTGGTCAACAAGAATTTGCTGAAGACATTGGGGAAAACATAATCATATTTGTCACTTAGATCCACCAGAAAAACAGGATAGCAAATGGCAGTACTGGATGCAATATCTGGTAGTAAAAAGTAATAACAGATAATGAGAGCCAACACAAAGCATACTAGAGGTAATAAGGTGCCTTACCACATATCTCTGTTGCCTTTTGATTGTGAACAAGCATATCCCCTGTGTATTAACTGCTCTTTTCCAACTAGCACGTGGCTGAACAGATCAGCTCACAGCTTAGCTCATTTTCTGGATCTTGGCTGCACACTTCTGGGTACAAATCACCTGGTTCTTGCTGATGAGGAGTTCAGATGTCAGGGCTGCAGACAAAAATGCCACCTGTTGTCATAAATGCAAGAACTAGAGGTACAGAATAAAAAAAAAAACATTTGCAATCTGGGAGATTTCCCAACACTAGTGGAAAAAGCACTCACTTCAGGCCATTGTAGACCAATAAACAGTTCATTTTTTCATTGTTCTAATTAATTTAATTAAGTTAACTTCCAAGGTGTGTTAAGAAGCAATGCCTTGGGTGATTAACTGTTCCCATATCAAGGTGTTTTCACAAACACATTTACCTTGATTAGTGTACACATTATTATGTAATTAAATACCTCACACAGAGGAATTTATTAGTGCCTCCTTGTCTCCTAACAAATAAAGCAGTCCTTGAAATTCTCTCTGAAAAGAGCTCTCCTAAGCTAGGTGAGAAGGACAAGCAGAAATGTGTGGAGAGAAAGATAATCATGGATTCATCATGCAAGCAGGTCCCTCATTGTCTCAGCAAGGCTCTGCATCTCTGTTTTTGCAAGGACGGTGAATGTCTACTGGGTCTCCAGGAGACTTTCTGGCTAATTAACCCACTTTTTACAGATCTAATGTGCATTTCTTTGGCCAGCAGAATCATCACTGTCCCAGTTTTGTGGAACAAATTTTTTATTCAAACCTTAATTCAGCTAAATGGAAAACCTCAATTTAAAGCATTTACCTAAGAACATTTCAAATCTGAAAAAAAAATATTACAAAGGAAATTTAAACAGTGTTTAAGTGCTCTTTCTATGGAGATAAGTAAAAGGAATGAAGTGGGCTACCTTGGACAGTTTCACTGAGAGTTTGCTCCTACTTTCTGTCATTTGTAGCCTATAGTTACTCTAGCCATGGTTCTAGACTTAACCATGTGCTTAAATATTTTGTTGAACTGAGGCCAAGGTTACTCCCACTGACTTCAGCAAAGATTAGTGCATGAGGCTGAGATTAGTCTTTTCTCTATCTGCAGTCTGTACCTGCTATTTTATTAGGCGTGACCACAATATTTCAGCATTCTCTTCTGGGTTTGTCAGTAGATCATAAATTGCACTCACCATCTGATGAAGCAATAAGATTTACTTTATGCCTCATTGGTCACTTTCCCAAGCATTAAAGCTTAGAATGACCAAACCTTGAATGGTTTGAAGGTTCAGTTTAGAGATTTGACCAAACTTTATAAAAATGTATTTTGCAACTCTTGTGTCTGTAAAATAAACGAGAGTTTTTCATTAAATTCTGATATTACTAATTATTTATTCCAGATAAGTAAAGCAGTTGGAACAAAAATTCTGCTAGGCAAGTAAAATATGATTATCAAGTTCCCTGTAGACCAGGAATTTAGTGCTGGAGTAACAAGGTGCAAATTCACCATCATTACCCCAGTTTATATGTGAGGAGGGAATTTCAGACCTATATGAAGAGTCCACATAATTTTCCCATACTCTCAAAGTCCCTCTTGAGCTAAATTTTGGCTGCTAAGTTGCTGCCATTATACTCCTTGGATGAATTTCATCTAGAATGAATACAATCTCTTTAGTTTTCTTTCCTTTCCCCCCCCCCCACCCCAAAACAAAAAAAAGGTTTAATT